>CM059786.1:13980928-14525928 GCA_030435695.1 Brachymystax lenok tsinlingensis | reverse complement strand
GAAGACCCATTTGCGACCAAGCTTTAACTTCCTGACTGATGTCTTGAGAAGTTGCTTACATATATCCACATAATTGTCCTTCCTCATGATGCCATCTATTTTGTGAAGTGCACCAGTCCCTCCTGCAGCAAAGCACCCCGACAAAATAATGCAGCCACCCCCGTGCTTCACGGTTGGGATGGTGTTCTTCGGCTTGCAAGCCTCCCTCTTTTTCCTCCAAACATAACGATAGTCATTATGGCCAAACAGTTATATTTTTGTTTCATCAGACCAGAGGACATTTCTCTAAAAAGTACGATCTTTGTCCCCATGTGCAGCTGCAAACCGTAGTCTGGCTTTTTGATGGCGGTTTTGGAGCATTGGCTTCTTCCTTGCTGAGCCGCCCTTTCAGGTTATGTCTATATAGGAATCGTTTTACTGTGGATATAGATACTTTTGTACCTGATTCCTCCAGCATCTTCACAAGGTCCTTTGCTGTTGTTCTGGGATTGATTTGTACTTTTCACACAAAAGTATGTTCATCTCTAGGAGAGAAAATGCGTCTCCTTCCTGAGCGGTATGACGGCTGCGTGGTCCCTGAAGGTACCACGTTCATCTGTTTATATTTGCGTACTATTGTTTGTACAGATGAACGTGGTACCTTCAGGCATTTGGAAATTGCTCCCAAGGATGAACCAGACTTGTGGAGGTCTACCATTTTTTTTGAGGTCTTGGCTGATTTATTTTGATTTTCCCATGATGTCAAGCACAGAGGCACTGCGTTTGAAGGTAGGCCTTGAAATACATCCACAGGTTCACCTCCAATTGACTCAAATGATGTCAATTATCCTATCAGAAGCTTCTAAAGCCATGACATCATTTTCTGGAATTTTCCAAGTTGTTTAAAGGGACAGCCAACTTAGTGTATGCAAACCTCTGACCCACTGGAATTGTGATACAGTGAATTATAAGTGAAATAATCTGTCTGTAAACAATTGTTGGAAAAATTACTTGTGCCATGCACAAAGCACAAAGTAGATGTCCTAACTGACTTGACAAAACTATAGTTTGTTAAGTGTATGTAAATTTACTGTACATGCTGGTGTGATACTTCGACTGCGGTGGTCTCAGCCAGATTTTCATGAAACAAAAGAGAAAAATAGAATGACCACTCCCCCTCCCTCCTCCTCTCCTCTCCTCTCCTCTGTTTTTCCCACTGCTGCCTGGGTCATGATTGACAGGGTGCAGCTGGGGAGGCCGATACCCCCGCTCCTTAAATACACGCACACACACACAAACACACACACACTCCCCCTCAGTCTGTGTGTGTGTGTGTGGCACCAGTCCTCCCACCCGTGGTGTGTGTATGTGTGTGACACCAGTCCTCCCACCCATGGTGTGTGTATGTGTGTGAGAGGAACATGCCATGCATGCTCCCTATGCTCTCCCCGTGTTCTCTTCAGAGCTGTGATGTCACAGAGGGGTTAGGGCTCTGCACTGTGGCCCACTCAACCCCACTGCATGCTGGGAATGGAGGGAAAGGGAGTGAGGGAGGGAGGGACAGAGAGGGAGGGGGAGAGAGGCTCAGAGACGGGGGGGACTAGTGCATCATACTGTATCCAGCTACACAGTGATACTGCTCCTCTGTTGCCTACTCTTAGTCTACTGTGAAATACTGAACAAGGGTTAGAAGAGAAACACTGTTGTTTGTGTAATACACACACAGTATTTTCCAATGATCAATATTATGTCAAGTGCATTTTGCTGAACTCATGCAGACATATTTTCTATGTTTTGTGCACACACATGGCTGCTGAGGCACACGTTGTACCCCAGTCTTGCTCCAGGCCAGACATGTGAACCTGGCTTTACTTAAAAGGCACCCTGACTGACTTGCTTCTGAAGGGTTACTACTTGAGCATGTTTAGCAGCGTTTAGCTTGGCGTCAGTCCTTCCACATCAATGATTCATTGGGAAGCAGACTCAGGTCCTGGCTCTGTGTAGAGTAGGAAAGACAGGCATGACCAGAGGCTGTAGCAATTCCCACAACATAGGATACATTATGAAAGGGACTCTCCATTCTCTAGTTGGAGTCTGCATGGGATCTTTCATAAGTCTGCAGTGTGCTGTTCTTCTAGAAACTCAAGCATCAGTTTTCAGGTGACTGGTTTCCACAGTGTGGTATTCCCTGCTCAGCCCCACTCACAAACCAACATAGTTCCATAGAAACTGTGCAGGTGCTGTTGGGCTGTGTGTGTGTGTGTGTCAGGGTTAATCTATAGACTGATAAGCATGACCAGTCAAATGTATTTCCGTCAATGAGTAGGCTATAAAGCATAATTTTATTTTACTCCTGGACAATTTGCCAGCGGCATTTTTATTTATCGGCTTTTTTATTTATTTTTATCCGCCAAATGCAGATAAACCCTAGTGTTTGTGTGTGTGTAAGTAAATTAGTGAGTGAGTGAGTGTGTGTGTGCAACAAGATATCACAGTTTCCCTTCAAAATTCGACGTATTATGGGTGAACCACAAATGAATTCTGCGTGGGTACAGGGATAATTCCACGTAGTTACTGTGTTAGAACAGAAACAACTCAAAGGGTTAAGTTTAGGTATTCATTCTGAGTGGATAAGGTTAGGGTCATGGTTTGGGAAAGGCTTAAAATATAATAGTTCTAAACGATGCGCTATTACCATCAAGTATCATGAAGTATTCTCATGGCTTGCTGGAGCATTGTGAACTGTGGTAGTGTAGTGGTCTGAGCAGCACGCTCTGGCTCTGAGCAGCACCAGTTCAGTGCAGGCCACTTGTTTAAAAGATGTTGCTGAACGCATAGGAAGGCATATATCAACATTCAGGGGACCTTTTTGGAAATCACTGTCTATTTCTAGTGATCAGTCGTGTGTGTGTGTGTGTGTGTGTGTGTGTGTGCAACAGGAAGCAGCAGAGCATCAGTCCAGGTCAGGGGTGAGCCTGTTCAGCTGTGGAGGAGGACTGTAAACTCAGGACCTATCCCCTTCCCTTCGCTCCACTGAACCCTAACACAGGACACACACAAACACACACACACACACTATATATATTTAATTTCTTCAGAGTGAGGCAAGACGGAAACAGAGAGGGATGAACCTGGTTAAGCAAACACAGCTCAGCTCTACTGGCGCCTCTATACTACCCCCTCACACCAGAGGAGAGGAGAGGGGGAGGAGAGGAGAGGAGGAGAGTGAGACGAGGAGACTGGACTGTAGCACCCACTCAGATCAAGGGGAACAGTTTAAGGCCAAATTGAGAGAGAGAGGGGGGGAAAGCTGTAACTACTACCCAGAACAGACATACAGTGCCTTGCAAAAGTATTCACCCCCCTTGGCGTTTTTCCTATTTTGTTGCATTACAATCTGTAATTTAAATTGATTTTTATTTAGATTTCATGTAATGGACATACACAAAATAGTCCAAATTGGTTTAAAAACAAATAAAAAAAGGGAAAAGTGGTGCGTGTATATATATTCACCCCCTTTGCTATGAAGCCCCCTAAATAAGATCTGGTGCAACCAATTACCTTCAGAAGTCACATAATTAGTTAAATAAAGTCCACCTGTGTGCAATCAAAGTGTCACATGATCTGTCACATGATCTCAGTATATATACACCTGTTCTGAAAGACCCCAGAGATTATTTCACTTATAATTCACTGTATCACAATTCCTGTGCGTCAGAAGTTTACATACACTAAGTTGACTGTGCCTTTAAACAGCTTGGAAAATTCCAGAAAATTATGTCATGGCTTTTGAAGCTTCTGATAGGCTAATTGACATAATTTTAGTAAATTGGAAGTGTATCTGTGGATGTATTTCAAGGCCTACCTTCAAACTCAGTGTCTCTTTGCTTGACATCATGGGAAATCAAAATAAATCAGCCAAGACCTCAGGAAAAATTGTAGACCTCCACAAGTCTGGTTCATCCTTGGGAGCAATTTCCAAATGCCTGAAGGTACCACGTTCAACTGCACAAACAAGTATAAACGCAAGTATAAACACCATGGGACCACGCAGCCTTCATACCGCTCAGGAAGAAGATGCGTTTTGTCTCCTAGAGATGAACGTACTTTGGTGTGAAAAGTGCAAATCAATCCCAGAACAACAGCAAAGGACCTTGTGAAGATGCTGGAGGAAACAGGTACAAAAGTATCTATATCTACAGTAAAACGAGTCCTATATCAACATAACCTGAAAGGCTGCTCAACAAGGAAGAGGCCACTGCTCCAAAACCGCCAACCAGACTACGGTTTGCAGCTGCACATGGGGACAAAGATCATACTTTTTGAGAAATGTCCTCTGGTCTGATGAAAGAAAAATAAAACTGTTTGGCCATAATGACCATCGTTATGTTTGGAGGAAAAAGGGGGAGGCTTGCAAGCCGAAGAACACCATCCCAACCGTGAAGCACGGGGGTGGCAGCATCATGTTGTGGGGGTGCTTTGCTGCAGGAGGGACTGGTGCACTTCACAAAATATATGGCATCAAGACATCAGTCAGGAAGTTAAAGCTTGGTCGCAAATGGGTCTTCCAAATGGACAATGACCCCAAGCATACTTCCAAAGTTGTGGCAAAATGGCTTAACAACAACAAAGTCAAGGTATTGGAGTGGCCATCACAAAGCCCTGACCTCAATTCCATAGACAATTTGTGGGCAGAACTGAAAAAGCGTGTGCGAGCAAGGAGGCCTACAAACCTGACACAGTTACACCAGCTCTGTCAGGAGGAATGGGCCAAAATTCACCCAATTTATTGTGGAAATCTTGTGGAAGTCTACCCAAAACGTTTGACCCAAGTTAAACAATTTAAAGGCAATGCTACCAAATACTAATTGAGTGTATGTAAACTTCTGACCCACTGTGAATGTGATGAAAGAAATAAAAGCTGAAACAAGTAATTCTCTCTACTATTATTCTGACGTTTCACATTCTTATAATAAAGTGGTGATCCTAACTGACCTAAGACAGGGAATGTTTACTAGGATTAAATGTCAGGAATTGTGAAAAATTTAGTTTAAATGTATTTGGCTAAGGTGTATGTAAACGTCTGACTTCAACTGTACATTTTTTGAAATAGCATCCCTTGTGTGCACTTTGGGTAATACCGTATACACCAGTATGGTACAGAGACGGTATGAACATCTGGATACTGCCCAACGTACGTGCATGTGTGTGAATGTCAGAGTGGGGCTGGTGTAAAACTAACGCCTTGTAAACTGGAGGTGACATGAAAGAAGAGGACGGATAGAGAACACACACACACGCACGCACGCACGCACACACACACACACACACACACACACACACACACACACACACACACACACACACACACACACACACACACACACACACACACACACACACACACACACACACACACACACACACACACACACAGGAGAACAAGTGAAAAAGCAATCCCCTTCCAGCTGGTATGGCAGCAGTGTATGTATTTCACTAGAGTACAGGGACATACTAACACTACTGGCTTGGGTAATAGGCCATGTTCACAGATCCTGCCTTTGTCTGTGTGGGGAATCCCAGATGGGATGGCTGGGTGTGGGGTGGAGTCAGTTGTCTATGTGAGAGAGGTAGAGGACGATAGAGATAGTACCCTTATCTCCTCTACCACGCTCCCCCTCTCTGCTGTTTTCTTCAGCAGGGAATAGTAGGCTATGTCCAGAGGCACCAGTGATATCCTCTCTGGTCGTACTCTAAATATACTATACTGCTATATATATATAAATATATATATACTCCCCAGTAGAGGTATCATAGTGATTCGGTCCACCTCCACCCAGGAGAGGTACCAGAATGGTTCAGTCCACCTCTCCTCCATTTTCCCAACAGTAGTCTTTCAGTCCACCGCTCTACCATTCTCCCCCCAGGAGTGGTTCAGTCCACCTCGTAACCTTCCTGGATATTTTTATAATTCATCATCAGCTGCCTGCCAGCTAGCGCCCGCACCGGAATATTCTCACCACTCCCTCTGGCTGTTGGAAGTCTGAAATTACATCTGTCTTTGAAGTTGGGCACACTGTTAGGGTTGCTATAGCGACAGGGATGGGGAGGGGGACTAGCGGCCTCCTCGGGAGGAAGGATATGCATGAGATGCGCAGTGAATTGTCCTGATGGTATTATTGTGATATTATTACCATCTCATAAGTGCCTAGTGTTACTTGTTAGGTTATTAATGGTTGACAACATTTGTCTTCCCCGGAGCGCACACTTCCTGCCTGACATTCTCCATTAGATCCATTAAGCTCTGGATCTGACGCCTGGATGTCTTTCTTGAGACAAAAATACAACTTCTTACCAATGTTGTTTTATTGGTGGTATGTGTAATCACACTCACACTCACATGCGCACACACACACTCACATGCGCACACACACACACACACACACACACACACACACACACACACACACACACACACACACACACACACACACACACACACACACACACACACACACACACACACACACACACACACACACACACACACACACAGGCTACCCCACAGTTTGTTTGAGCTCCTAATATTCCACTAACAAATGGAATATTCATGTATTGTGCTGTGCTGGTGATGCAAGGGGGCTGAGGGTGAGAGCAAAGCCTAATCTAAGACCTAGTACTCTATGGCTTTTGATGGAGAGAGAAAGAGCGAGAGGGAGAAAACATTTAATGGAAAAGCTCTACCAAATTTGTTTCGCCGCAATTTGTATGTTCCCTGCCTGTAAGGAATCATAAGAGCATGAGACAGAGAGAGGGAAAGAGAGAAAGAGCGAGGGATGTGCTAGAGGTGGTGAGGGGAGGAGAGGAGAGAGGCTGGGGGGTGAAAATAATGTTCCATTAATGCAGAGCGGAGCTTGTGAAAGTCCCGGCGCCAATCTGCATTTCCCCAAAGTCTCAGCGATATACATTTTTCATGAACACTGAGCGGGAATTAGCGACGGATTGCTGCTGCATCTCGCTTCTCGTGGTCTGAGGCTATGGAGAGAGGAGAGAGAGGGGAGAGAGGAGAGAGAGGGGAGAGAGGGAGAGAGAGAGAGAGAGGGGAGAGAGGAGAGAGAGGGGAGAGAGGGGAGAGAGGAGGAGAGAGGAGAGAGAGGAGAAAGAGGGGGAGAGCGACAGAAGGGGTGGGGTTTAGAGAGAGCGAGGAAGGGGGTATAGAAAGAGTAAGAGGGACAGCAAGAGTGAAGTAGAAGAGGGAGAAAAGAGAGAGGGATGAAGGGAGAGATGCCCTTATGGGTATCTGGTGCAGCTCCATTGTACCTGCAGGGTACTCAGGTTGTTCTCTCTCTCGCTCTCGCTCTCTCTTTGATTGAAATGTTAGTTTTCTAAGTGTACTAAGGGCTACTAGAGTCCGGGCCTGTGCTGCTGGCTGCCTATACAGGGTGCTGAGGATTGGAGCTGAGAAGGTATGGGTCTAAGTCTAGGGGCTATAGGGGCTATACGCGTATGGCAGGGGTGTAGGTGAGATGTTTTGGTAACCCGAGGCGAGGCCCCTGAGTTTGACCTCTAGCCCTTTCCCCACAGAGAGCCCGCCCCACAGTGGCCCCCTAGTGGCTGTGCAGCTGCGGCCCTTGTCAATCACCAGGCAGTGCATTGTGGGAGTTTGACTACAGCTCACCAGTTAGAAACACAATTAGAGGTGTTTTCTCTCTCAGACAACACACTAAAGACTGGGTTGTTACAGGGGAAAGTGACTGGGAATGTTTTTGGATCTGTGTCGAGGGGAGCATCAAGGAGTGCGGAACACACACTCAAACACCCAGATTTGGACTGCTTGAGGCTTTTCTCACAGTTGACTTCACACAGCAACATTACAGTACTGGCTCAGTGCCACTTTCTCTGCACTTTCCCACAATGCTCTCTGTGCAGGAGTTGATTCTGTAACTGTAACATGTCAACACACACTCACTAGCACTGAGCGATTAACCAACATTTGTTCTTTTTCAGTTTTTAAACAACTAATTGACTGATGTCGGTTCAATTATTCGATTTTTTTTTCTGTGAGCTCAATGCGCAATTTTGTCAGACAGCACAGGCAGCAGCTCTATAAAGATGATGACTTGGAATTAAATAATAGTCATCAAATAAAACAAATGTAATATACACAACAATATATTTTATTAAAGTAAAGTAATGATGGTTAATAAGTGTAAGCAGTAATGGACATTCACTACCATCATGGGACTTTTATTCATTGTTTTATTGTGTGTTGTTACAGCATTAAACCCACATAATGCATAGTGCATTTAATGTTAATTTGTTTTTATCTAAACCGAAATCGAAAAAACTGTGATAATTTTTTAAATAATCGAACCGAAACCAAACTGACCTCAAAAAACACAAATCGCTCAGCACTAATCCATACACACCATCGGCAGCGTTAATGCATAGTCTCACCCATGCTCCCGTCCCAGTGTGCAACAATAAATCATATGGTGAACGCTGAAACAATGCAAGCTTTAGGAAACAGCAGGTTTAAATCTTTTAATTATCCTCCAACTATGACTGGCGATGCCCGCAGTCTCCGAGGCTACACCGCACACACACCGCTCACCGTATGGCCTGCTGGGACGGCCACCACACCTGCAAGGCATGTCTCTCTTAAGTACCTCTCACACACACACACACCTTACATACATACAGGCATATGGAAGGGTGTTCTGTATCTGTACGGTGTTTTAGAAAGGACCCACAGTAGACTTACAACAGTAGATTCAACCTTAAAGGGATATATATATATATATTATTGTTTTACTTTATATTCATCATCTCCAGCACCACCCCAACATCAACATATGTGAAAATGGCGCATTTCTATGACATCATCAACCAATTATTAGGCAATTAATATGCAAGTAGTAGGCAATGCCTACTCATAATTGGTTAAAGTCACACGCTGCACACCGATGATGTCATTGGAAATAGTTATCTTCCTCGATTCTATTTACTACAGAACATAGAACCACGCCATTTTCCCATATGTTGATGTTGGGGTGGTGCTGAATATGAAATGTTCCTTTAATATAGCCTACTCCTGTGTCCTCACTATCAACAGTGTCTACAGGACTGACAAATGTTTTTCTCTGGTGTTTTTTTTGGACTCCTCTCAGTCTCAGTGTAGATGATGTGTGAAATGATGTCTGTAAAGAGGCCAATTAAAGCAGACTTATCTCCTGTCACCACGACACACACTGACACGGAGGGGGACAGGGACTGTCACCAGCAGCATGGAGTGTGCGACTCAGAGCTGTTCCTTCGCAGCCTCTCCTGACCTTCGGAGTGTGACCGTATCCAGCCAGCTCTGGTTAGGCAGTCACCCAAGCATAGGATTCTGGCCATGCCCTGGCTTCTCTCTTCTCGCCTTGTCTCCTCTCCCCCTTACCCCTCCCCTCCCATCCCCTCTGACCCCAATATCATCCAGACATGGTCTATAGGGGAAGAATGGGTCTGTTATTATGGCTCCTGTCCGTCAGTCTATAAACCCTCTCAAACACTGCCTTATAGCTGGGTGTTGATTGACGTGGAGATTGGATGTGGTGTAGTCTCACCAGCACCACACACACACAGGCACACACACACCACTGGCAGTATAATCATGTTTTCATACGGTTTTACCCACTTTATATGTATATACTGTATCCTAGTCATGGCTCTTCCTATATACCCATTCCTATACATACCTTTTCTATTAATATTCTGTCCATACTGTCTCTACACACCATTATATGTACATATATAGTACCAGTCAAAAGTTTGGACACACCTACTCATTCAAGGGTTTTTCTTTATTTTTACAATTTTCAACATTGAAGAATAATAGTGAAGACATCAAAACTATGAAATAACAGATATGGAATCATGTAGTAACCTATAAAGTGTTAAACAAATCAAAATATATTTTAGATTTTAGATTCTTCAAAGCAGCCACCGTTTGCCTTGATGACAGCTTTGCACACTCTTGGCATTCTCTCAACCAGCTTCACCTGGAATGCTTTTCCGAAAGTCTTAAAGGCATTCCCTTTTTGGCTCTGTAATCCAGTTCTTTGGATTTGAAATGGTACAATGACTATGAGGTTAAAGTGCAGACTGCTTTAATTTGAGGGCATCTTCATCCATATCAGATGAACTGTATAAAAATTACAGCACTTTTTGTACATAGTCCCCCCATTTTAGGGGACCAAAAGTATTGGGTTAAATTCACTTATGTGTATTTAAGTAGTCAAAATATAATATTTGATCCCATATTCCTAGCATGCAATGACTACATCAAGCTTTTGACTCAAACTTGTTGGATGCATTTGCTGTTTAGTAAGGTTGTGTTTCGGATTACAGTGCATTCGGGAAAAGTATTCAGACCCCTTGACTTTTTCCCCCTTTTGTTACGTTACAGCATTAATCTAAAATTGATTAAATAAAACATTTTCCTCACCAATCTACACACAATACCCTATAATGACAAAGTGAAAACATGTTTTAAAAATGTTTGCCAATGTATTAAAAACAAAAAACAGAAATACCTTATTTACGTAGGTATTCAGACCCTTTGCTATGAGACTCTAAATTGAGCTCAGGTGGATCTTGTTTCTATTGATCATCCTTGAGATGTTTCTACAACTTAATTGGAGTCCACCTGGGGTAAACTCAATTGATTGGACATTATTTGGAAAGGCACACCCCTGTCTATATAAGGTCCCACAGTTGACAGTGCATGTCAGAGCAAAAACCAAGCCATGAGGTCGAAGGAATTGTCTGTAGATCTCCAAGACAGGATTGTGTTGAGTCACAGATCTGGGGAAGGGTTCCAAAACATTTCTGCATTGTTGAAGGTCCCCACGAACACAGTGGCCTCCATCATTCTTAAATGGAAGAAGTTTGGAACCAGCAAGACTCTTCCTAGAGATGGGAGAACCTTCCAGAAGGACAACCATTTCTGCAGCACTCCACCGATCAGGCCTTTATGGTAGATTGGCCAGATGGAAGCCACTCCTCAGTAAAAGATACATGACAGCCCGCTTGGAATTTGCCAAAAGGAACTTAAAGACACTCAGACCACAAGATTCTCTGGTCTGATGAAACCAACTCTTTGGGCTGAATGCCAAGCGTCATGTTTGGAGGAAACTTGACACCATCCCTACAGTGAAGCATGGTGGTGGCAGCATCATGCTGTGGGGATATTATTCAGCGATAGGGACTGGGAGACTAGTCAGGATCGAGGGAAAGATGAACGGAGCAAAGTACAGAGAGATCCTCGATGAAGCCTGCTCCAGAGCACTCAGGACCTCAGACTGGGGTGAAGGTTCACCTTCCAACAGGACAACGACCCTAAGCACACAGCCAAGAGAACAAAGGAGTGGCTTCAGGACAAGTCTCTGAATGTTCTTGAGTGGTCCAGCCAGAGCCCGGACTTGAACCCGATCAAACATCTCTGGAAAGACCTGAAAATAGCTGTGCAGCGATGCTCCCTATCCAACCTGACAGAGCTTGAGAGGATCTGCAAAGAAGAATGGGAGAAACTCCCCAAATACAGGTGTGCCAAGCTTGTAGCGTCATACCCAAGACTTGTGGCTGTAATCTTTGCCAAAGGTGCTTCAACAAAGTACTGAGTAAAGGGTCTGAATACTTATGTAAATGTGATATTTCAGTTTTGTATTTTTAATAAGTTTTGTATTAAGTTTTGTATTTGCAAACATTTCTAAAAGCCTGTTTTTGTTTTGTTATTATGGGGTGTTTTGTGTAGATTAATGAGGGGAAAAAAACTATTTAATACATGTTTGAATAATGCTGTAACGTAACTAAATGTGAAAAAAGTCAAGGTGTCTGAATTCTTTCCAAAAGCATTGTATTTTGTGCCCAATAGAAATGAATGGTAAGTAATGTGTCATTTTGGAGTCAAAATGGTGGGGGAATGAGCCATTCTAACTGATGTAAATCTCCTGTGAGCTCCATGTATCAGCGTAAATCTAGTCGGCCGATACAATTTGATTTGGGCCAGATTACAACTGTTTTGCTGGACGCTTTACTGTTGAAGTCGGAAGTTTACATACACCTGTAACGTCCAGGCCTGAGTGTTCAGGCTGGAGTGTTTAGTTTTGTTTTGGCGTAGGGTTTCTTTTGTTCTATGGTGTGTATTTCTATGTTGGAGTAATGGTTCCCAATTAGAGGCAGCTGAGTCTCGTTACCTCTAATTGGGAACCATATATATGTTTGGGGTTTAGCACTTAGGTTTGTGGGTTATTGAGGTTCGTTATGATTGTAGATTGTGCATGCCATTGTGTTTAGGTTCAGGCCATTGTGTTTAGGTTCAGGATTTAGCGTTTGTTTTCACGTCATGTTCATCGTTCACTGTTTTTTTCACTCTAGTCACGTTCGCTAATAAATATGTTCTGGATACTTTGCTGCGCATTGGTCTGTCCCAAGAGATAATCATGACAACACCTTAGCCAAATACATTTAAAACTCAGTTTTTCACAATTACTGACATTTAATCCTAGTAAAAATTCCGTCTTAGGTCAGTTAGGATCACCACTTCATTTTAAGAATGTGAAATGTAAGAATAATAGTAGAGAGAATGATTTATTTCAGATTTTATTTATTTCATCACATTCCCATTGGGTCAGAAGTTTACGTACACTCAATTAGTATTTGGTAGCATTGCCTATAAATTGTTTAACTTGAGTCAAATGTTTCGGGTAGCCTTCCACAAGCTTCCCACCGTATGTTGGGTGGATTTTGGCCCATTCCTCCTGACAGAGCTGGTGTAACTGAGTCAAGTTTGTAGGCCTCCTTGCTCGCACACGCTTTTTCAGTTCTGCCCGAACATTTTCTATAGTATTGAGGTCAGGGCTTTGTGATGGCCACTCCAATACCTTGACTTTGTGCACCAGTCCCTCCTGCAGCAAAGCACCCCCACAACATGATGCTGCCACCCCCGTGCTTCACCCCCGTGCTTCTTCGGCTTGCAAGCATCCTCCTTTTTCCTCAACATAACGATGGTCATTATGGCCAAACAGTTCTCTTTTTGCTTAATCTGACCAGAGGACATTTCTCCAAAAAGTACAATCTTTGTCCCCATGTGCAGTTACAAACCGTAGTCTGGCTTTTTATGGTGGTTTTGGAGCAGTGGCTTCTTCCTTGCTGAGCGGCCTTTCAGGTTATGTCGATATAGGACTTGTTTTACTGTGGATATAGATACTTTTGTACCTGATTCCTCCAGCATCTTCACAAGGTCCTTTGCTGTTCTGGGATTGATTTGCACTTTTCGCATCAAAGTATGTTCATCTCTAGGAGACAGAACGCATCTCCTTCCTGAGCGGTATGACGGCTGCGTGGTCCCATGGTGTTTATACTTGCGTACTAATGTTTGTACAGATGAACGTGGTACCTTCAGGCGCTTGGAAATTGTTCCCAAGGATGAACCAGACTTGTGGAGGTCTACAATCTTTTCTGAGGTCTTGGCTGATTTCTTTTGATTTTCCCATGATGTCAAGCAAAGAGGCATGAGTTTGAAGGTAGACCTTGAAATACATCCACAGGTACACCTCCAATTGACTCAATTTATGTCAATTAGCCTATCAGAAGCTTCTAAAGCCATGACATAATTTTATGGAATTTTCCAAGCTGTTTAAAGACACAATGTATGTAAACCTCTGACCCACTGGAATTGTGATACAGTGAATTATAAGTGAAATAATCTGTCTGTAAACAATTGTTGGAAAAGTTTCTTGTGTCATGCACAAAGTAGATATCCTAACCGACTTGCCAAAACTATAGTTTGTTAACAAGAAATTTGTTGAGTGGTTGAAAAACGAGTTTTAATTTCCCCAACCTAAGTGTATGTAAACTTCCGACTTCAACTGTATATAGCAGGCAGCTTTATAGGCAATACATCTGTGTGTGCATGTGTGTGTGTACGTGCGTGAGTGAGTGTGTGTATGTGTAAAGTCTGTGTGTGTGGGTGAGCAGCCGTGTTATGAGAACCAGAACATGATCTACCGCTTGCATGTAAATATCAGAATGGGAAGAATTGACGTTCGCGACCTTCCCCTATCTGCAAGCGTAGCCAATTCCATTACACCTTATTGACATCTAGATTTAACCAACCAATCAGAATACATACAAATTGAAACGCATAGTGGCAAGTGAAAACATAAGCAACGCTGTTACATTAATACCCATTCAGATTGGTTGAATTGTTTTTGTTTCACTACAAGGCCTGGTCCTGTGTGTGTGTGCAGCTTCAGCCAGACTGAATGGTGTTAATCCAGTACAACATGGACATGAATGCCCATTATACAGTGAGGGAAAAAAGTATTTGATCCCCTGCTGATTTTGTACGTTTGCCCACTGACAAAGAAATGATCAGTCTATAATTTTAATGGTAGGTGTATTTGAACAGAGAGAGACAGAATAACTATAAATGGAATTGCATTTTAATGAGGGAAATAAGTATCAGACCCCCCCTCAATCAGAAAGATGTCTGGCTCCCAGGTGTCTTCTATACAGGTAACAAGCTGAGATTAGGAGAACACTCTTAAAGGGAGTGCTCCTAATCTCAGTTTGTTACCTGTATAAAAGACACCTGTCCACAGAAGCAATCAATCAATCCGATTCCAAACTCTCCACCATGGCCAAGACCAAAGAGCTCTCCAAGGATGTCAGGGACAAGATTGTAGACCTACAAAAGGCTGGAATGGGCTACAAGACCATCGCCAAGCAGCTTGGTGAGAAGGTGACAACAGTTGGTGCGATTATTCACAAATGGAAGAAACACAAAAGAACTGTCAATCTCCCTCGGCCTGGGGCTCCATGCAAGATCTCACCTCGTAGAGTTGCAATGATCATGAGAACGGTGAGGAATCAGCCCAGAACTACACGGGAGGATCTTGTCAATGATCTCAAGGCAGCTGGGACCATAGTCACCAAGAAAACAATTGGTAATACACTACGCCGTGAAGGACTGAAATCCTGCAGCGCCCGCAAGGTCCCCCTGCTCAAGAAAGCACATATACATGCCCGTCTGAAGTTTGCCAATGAACATCTGAATGATTCAGAGGACATCTGGGTGAAAGTGTTGTGGTCAGATGAGACCAAAATGAAGCTCTTTGGCTTCAACTCAACTCGCCATGTTTGGAGGAGGAGGAATGCTGCCTATGACCCCAAGAACACCATGCCCACCGTCAAACATGGAGGTGGAAACATTATGCTTTGGGGGTTTTTTTCTGCTAAGGCGACAGGACAACTTCACCGCATCAAAGGGACGATGGACGGGGCCATGTACCACCAAATCTTGGGTGAGAACCTCCTTCCCTCAGCCAGGGCATTGGAAATGCGTTGTGGATGAGTATTCCAGCATGACAATGACCCAAAACACACGGCCAAGGCAACAAAGGAGTGGCTCAAGAAGAAGCACATTAAGGTCCTGGAGTGGCCTAGCCAGTCTCCAGACCTTAATCCCATAGAAAATCTGTGGAGGAGCTGAAGGTTCGAGTTGCCAAACGTCAGCCTCGAAACCTTAATGACTTGGAGAAGATCTGCAAAGAGGAGTGGGACAAAATCCCTCCTGAGATGTGTGCTAACCTGGTGGCCAACTGCAAGAAACGTCTGACCTCTGTGATTGCCAACAAGGGTTTTGCCACCAAGTACTACGTCATGTTTTGCAGAGGGGTCAAATACTTTTTTCCCTCATTAAAATGCAAATCAGTTTATAACATTTTCCACATGCGTTTTTCTGGATTTTTTTGTTGTTATTCTGTCTCTCACTGTTAAAATAAACCTACCATTACAATTATAGACTGATCATTTCTTTGTCAGTGGGCAAACATACAAAATCAGCAGGGGATCAAATACTTTTTTCCCTCACTGTATAACAGCCAAGACGCATGGCTCACTGTGTTACGCTAATGGAGGACACCTCCTCTCTGAGAGAAGGTTGGAGGGGAGGAGAGGGGGGAGGCTACAGGAGAGGATTGGAAAGTCAGGAGGAGAGCGGGAGGACAGGGGGAGGAGGGAAGGAAGGGAGGTGTTGGTGTGTAGATGCCAATGGCGAAAGCCAGTCTTACTGAGGCCCGACACATAACGAAAAAGACATTACAGACAAAAGACTCGTTACAATGTGAATACAGTTAAAAACATGACCATGTAGTGTGCGTGTGTGTGTTTACATCTATCAGTTAAACATACACGTCAGTACATACACACAACAAGTAGGTCACATGGGGGAAAGGTGTTGTGCTGTGAGGTGTTGATTTATTTGTTTTTTTGAAACCAGGTTTGCTGTTCTCTGTTTATTTCATATTTTGTGGTTTTCCCAATATATTAGACTATCTTTTGTCCTTTTCACTTTCTGGCCGAGCTTCATTTTCTATTACCTGTTGCTCTTGCTGTCTGTTCTTCAGTAAAGTGACCGTCTATTCAGTCAGGGGACAGGCCATGGACGAACAACCAATGATGTGTTGTGTTGTTAGCGAGTGAAACGTCCTCTGCCAGGTGATTTTGGGAGGTTAATACCCAGACACAGACTCTGCCTTGCTCTACCATCTCCAGGAGTTTACCCACCACTTCAATCACAGACACTTCTGACTGTCTGAAGAGAGGGAGAGAGAGAGAGAGAGGGAGAGAGAGAGAGAACACTGGCCTGGCTTTAATAAACTCTGTGTTCTATACTAGTCTTTCATTTCAGTCTCTTTTTTCGTCACACAGTTTCTCTGTCTGCTATGCTCTGTACTTATTCGGTCTCCTTTCTTTCACTTCCTGTGTTCTTTTTGAGCCTGTCTCTTTTTCCTTCTCTCTCTCTCTCTCTCTCTCTCTCTCTCTCTCTCTCTCTCTCTCTCTGTCTCTCTCTCTCTCTCTCTCTCTCTCTCTCTCTCTCTCTCTCTCTCTGTCTCTGTCTCTGTCTCTGTGTCTCTGTCTCTGTTATAAGTCAGACTGTAATTGTTGTGACAAGGTAGTCTGTGCCAGCATAATGCAGTAGCTTTGTTGTTCTCCAGACTGGTAGTGCCACTTATAATGCCCCCTTTCGCAGTAGCAACAGGTCATGAGAAGCCTGTATCTATCTGCCATTGATAAAACCTCTCAACAGCTGAGCCCTGTCTCTTTCAACCCCCCTTGTGTGTGTCTGTGGGGGGGGGGCTTGTAAATTGGGCAATCTCAAGAACACACAGCACAAAAGTTGTTCTTAAACCACTGTTTTAAGGTGTATGTTTGAGTATGCTTTAAAATGCCTGTTTATTTTACCCTGCACTTTCCTCTCTCCTCCCTCCCTGTGTGGGAGTGTGTGTGTTCCCTGTGTGTTCTCATTGTCTCCTGTACCCTGGGGCTGTGGTTGTTAATCCAATAGAAGAAGGTGAGCTTGTCTCCTCCTCTGACACCTCCCCTCAGTCTTCCTCAATTACATCCAGAGCAGGAAGCACATTTGCATTGTATTACTGCTTTAGCTTGCATCATCACATCTGTCTCCACGACAACCGTACATAGCGCACCCCATGATCACATTTAATCTGCAGGCCCAGTCGTGCTGCACTGCCAAGGGTTGACCTGGTTAACTTTGCATATTTATTTAACGTTATATTTGTTTAATAATGCATAGCGTGAGAGCGGGTGTGACGGTGTCAGTGGGTGTGCAGGGCTCGACGGGAGGCCCAGGCACAGAGACAGCAGGATCCAGGGCTCTCTGAACCCTCCCACCTCCAGCAGAAACCTCGTTACCTTAGTAAATATCAGGCAGGTCAAGCTTGTGTGTTTTTTTTTATATGAAACGTGTCTGTGTCTGTGTATTTTGTCATCTTACTGTGATTCCTTCTCTCCCTCTTTGTGTGTCAGACAGGAGTGGTGTGTTTTTGTGTTCCCTCTTCAAGGTTGTTTCTTTCTCTCTACTCCTCTACGGAGCGCTCTTGAAAGCAATTAGAGGAGCAGTAGAGAAAGGCAAAAGGGCTCAGAGTGAAGCTCCACCGCTGCCTCTCAACACACACACACACACACACACACACACACACACACACATTACTCTAACACTTTAGACATTCACACAAAGTGGCTTTCAGAAACACTGTAAAAATTGAACAGTTAAAGCCACTTGTTTGGCTGGATAGTTCCTGAGTAGCGTAGGTCTCCAGTAAAGCCCTCATCTTGGACCCTGGTGTGTTGAATAGTGAATGTGTGAATATTGTGGAAGGAAGAAGCCTTGAGAGGAACCAGACTCTAGAGGGGAAGCCTATCCACTTCAGAGTTACAGATGACTGTGTCTCTAACTATCCCACTTCATCTTTCTTTAACCCCCTCGTCTCTCTATCACACGTCCCACCCATCCCCAAAGTCTGACAGAAGCAGCAGAACAAATGGCTTTAAAGCTATTGCGTTATTAGGACATGTTAATGTGTGGCATTCGTGGAAACAGTGTGAGCGAGGGGTAATTTGGAAGCAGGCTGTGATAGCGGAGAGAGAGAGCGGAGCAGGGACTGAAGGCCGTGAGCAGAGGCAGGCAGCGCAGGGCTAATGGCACCCAGACTGCTCCTCTAAGGCAGCACATCCATTACAACACACATTATTGCCACATAATGGCTTATTTGTTGTCTGGAAAAATTGCCAAGGCGTCTGGATGAAAGAGGAAAGAAAGAGTGACAAAGAGGAGAGAGAGACGAGCGACGGGGAGGAGGAATGCAGCGCCTGGGATGAACTCAGATCATTTGGAATTGAGTTACACAGGTTATGATTAGTTTCTTATCAAGTTTTTCTTTCTCTCCCTCCAGCCGTAGTTAGTTTAGATGTCATGAGGACGTCTTTTATAACAGGGGGAAGTTGTCTCTCTCTGATGATTTGTTTTGGGTGAGAGAGGATATCTGTCATATGGTGTGATTGGAGGGTTGAGTAAGTTTACGGTTATGTTAGTTCTCAAACTGCAGCGAGGAGTTATGGGATAGGTGGGTGGAGATGGGCGTAGGAGTCTCGGAGCTTTCGGAACAACCCGGGCACGTCCCTAGTCTGGCACTGTCTGACACGCTGGGCATTGTGGGTGGTCTGCCCTTCTTCTGCACTGTCCCTAATTATCTGGAGAGGAAAGACAGACGTAACTAAACCTAATGATACACACACACGCAGACACAGGCACACACACACGCGCGCACACACACGCACACACGCACACGCACACACACACGCACACACACACGCACACGCACGCACACACGCACGCACACACACACACACACACACACACACACACACACACACACACACACACACACACACACACACACACACACACACACACACACACACACACACACCATCCAGAACTTTGTGTGGGAGACTGTTGTAACCATATAGATCCTATTAAATTACTAAAGTATAATTCTGTGGTTGTAACTTTCACACAGAGGAGTTTAGCCAAGCCTGCAGGTTGACGTTTATTGCGAATAATCTTGTCCTGTAGGCAGAGCTGAGCGATTTCCACTAGATCGGCCAGCTGCAAAGGCAAAATTGACTATATACTGTAAAAAAATGAAAACAAAAATTTGCTTTTCATTTAAGGTTAGGGCTAGGCATAAGGTTAGCAGTGTGGTTAAGGTTAGGGTGAAGGTTTTATGACTTTATGGCTGTGCCAGTTACTGACTACCCTGCAGAGCTGCCTCCAGTGCACGAGTCATCCCAATAAATGCCATCCTGCCTCCCCCTCAGAGTTCAACTTCATTCCAGTGTTACAGTGTATCATTGTATTCTCTCTCTCCATTCAGCAATGTGACTGCCTCTTGTTGACATTTACATTTTAGTCATTTAGCAGACACTCTTAACCAGTGCGACTTTCAGTTAATACAGTTAGTCTTATAGAGTAGAGCATCTTCTATTGGCCTGTAGCCAGCTCCAACACACTCATATGCATATCTCACAAACACACACAAGTATAGAGAATGTGGCTCGTAATAGTCCTTTATGTACGGCACCTATATACAAGCATGAATTTACATAAGCCAGAGTACACTCTTCCAGGTAAAGGAGCCTGGGAGAACCTTTTGCAGTTCAAAACAATTGCCACACATTGGGAACCTTTCCAGTTCAAAAAGGTTCCTTGAGGTCTTTGAGGAACCCCGTGTGTAAAGGTTCAAACCGGAACCTTTTTGTGATGGGAGGGGTTCCGTATTGAACCTTTTTAATACTATATTGTAGGGGTGGCAGCCTCTGTGTGGCTTATTGGAGGTATGGCTTTCAGATAGTTCTTTTTGGCCAACCGTTAGAATGAATGTTGTTCTTGTTCATCAAGTTTGTACACTGCAAATCAAAATGTTCCTTCAATATTTATGCATATTGCATATTCAAATACTGTATAATATTAATAATATTAACATTGCTGATTACATATAGTAATACAGTGGTAACTCTTCCAACTTTGGGATTTGCATAGGCTCTTGAGGAACTCATACACCTCTGTTAGCCCCACTGAAGGTACAAAACTGTCAGTGTTCAACCTTAACATGTGATAACAATACAACAGAACACATGAACAGGAAGGAAATGTACACCCCTTGACTAGCAATGGTTCCTTGAGTACCTCCAGGGATTCCTTGAGCATCTCCAGTGTTCCTCAAGTCACCACTAATTCTAAGAGTGTATAGGAGACACTTGATTAAACAGCATACAGGAACTCTCTCAGGCTTACACTGAAATTGGCAGAGACAGAGAGTTGGGGTAAGATGGGGTGTCTGATTTGGTGTGTGTGTGTGTGTGTGTGTGTGTATGTGTAGCGTCGGTCGGGGAGTAGTTCTAAAAGCATGTGGTTACTTGAGAGAGTAGCGTGGGTATGTGTTGGGGGGATAAATGATGTGGAAATCTAATTCACCTTCAAGTGTCCTTCTTTTTTCCCATTTTGCCTTCCTCCTTCCTTCCTCCTGGCTTTGAACGCACTGCCGTGCCGACTTCAAAGCCAAGCATCACTCCCTGCGAGTCTGTGTGAATGTGAGTGCGTGTGCGTGTGTGTGTGTGTGTGTGTGTGTGCGCACTGTGAATGAGGAACGACGGAGGGGTTTAGATGAGAGGGGACGTCTCTCCACTCGTCTAATGCTACACTCTGTTCATCAAAGGCAGACGGGTAGAGGAGTCCACGTCCTTCCTTCCCTCCTCTCCTCCATCTCTCCTTCCCTACTTCTCTCCTCTCCTTCTCTTCCCAATTAAAACGATGCTGCCTGGAGAACATGTGTCTGTGTGTGGGAGGGTTGTGGTTGGTTTTGGTAGGAGGTGGTTGGGTGTTGATTGACAGACCTGACACCCCTGTGTTGGCCATAGAAGTCACAGTATGCTGTCGTCGAAACCCCTTAAAGGTCTTAGGGACATGCAATCAGACGGGAAGAAATGGAGAACGGAGAGATGGAGGGATAGAGAGAAAGAGAGAGAGGGCCCTTTCCTTCCCCTCTCGTCCTGAGAGGCGGAGTAGGGCCGCAGAAGCGGTAGGACTGGAGACAGTAAAGGTCGACGCTTTTTTCTCATCCTTTCTCCCCCATTTCCTTTCCTCACTCTCTACCAAACGATCTCTACTCAAACTCCCTGGCAACTTAATTTCACAGCGCTCCGGAGCGGTGTTTGTGTGTGAGGCAGAATCCATTTCTCAATATTACCCTAGGCCTAGTTCTCCTCTCCTCTCCTCTCCTCTCCTCTCCTCTCCTCTCCTCTCCTCTCATCTCCTCAGCCATTATAAGTATGTTATAATAGTGTTGCTATAACTTGATGTACTGGTGTACTGTTGCAGGTGTGTTCCGAGGTAGTTTGCTCTAAGTTACTGTGCTGTAAGTTACTGTGTGCTATAAGCTGTAAGTCTTTTCTAAGTTATGTTATTCTAATGAAAGTGGGCCAGTGGGAGATTGAGTGGTGATTATGCGCCCGGTGAAAAGGTGTTCATAATTCCTCAGTGTCTCGCCGCCCACGATACCACCGCCATGTTTCTTTTTTCACAGCTTGAAACCTCAGTCAAATCAGCCAGGAATACAAGTAAAACAAATGGTCTCGGTTGTAAGGTATCACGCACACGCACACGCGCACACACACACTTTGGAGCAGGGAGTGGATGAGGCTGGAGCTGAGAGGGCACTGCGCTGGGTGTTTGTCTGTCTCTATCCTCTACAGTGCTTTTAACAATCCGTGGCGTTTATCTCCCTGTTAATCACACGGTTTCCTCCATTTTGTTTTGCTCTCTCTGTTTCTCTCTCTCAACATGTGTAATATATTAGCTTGCTCTCTTTGCCACCTCCTCTGTCTCTCTCTTGATCCTTTTCCTTTCCTCTCTGTTGTCTATCTCAATCCCATCTCTTCAGGAAGCCCTGCTATTTCAAAATCAAATCAAATTGTATTTGTCACATGCGCCAGATAGAACAGGTCTACGCAGACCTAACAGTGAAATGTTTACTTACGAGCCCTTAACCAACAGTGCTTTAAGACGTTTTTAAGAAAAATAAGTGTTAAAACTTCTTAGCCCCCTTTTTTTCAATTTTCGCCTAAATGACATACCCAAATCTAACTGCCTGTAGCTCAGGCCCTGAAGCAAGGACATGCATATTCTTGGTACCATTTGAAAGGAAACACTTTGAAGTTTGTGGAAATGTGAATTGAATGTAGGAGAATATAACACAATAGATCTGGCAGAAGAAAATACAAAGAAAAAACCAACCGGTCTTTTTCTACCACCATCTTTGAAATGCAAGAGAAAGGTCATAGTTCTAGCCATCACTCTGGTTGTAATTCCAATTACACACTAATTCCGATAGTGTGTAATTCCGATAGATGGCAGCAGTGTATGTGCAAAGTGTATAACTTGAAGTATGACTGCTCTACAAGACTTTTAGTGTGAAGTCCCCAGGTACATTCGGGCAAATCGTGAAGGAAACATTCGCATTCATATTCCATTTTTCTGCAAGAATATTGTAAAATCTGTATACTTGGACTGTGATTTAGCTTTCCAAGTATTAGTAGCCATATTATAAGTTCAACATTTGCTAAATCATTTTTGTCCAAAATGAAAAGGCATGCTGTCGTACAAGGTTAGTAGCTACATTTTACGACATATGCATGATACTCCCATAAAGCCCAACTCATTGGCTATCTAGCTAGCTTTGTTTGACCCCGATTGGTGCTTATTTGACAAAGATGCAGTCGTTCAAGTGATGCCTGCCCGCGTTATCGGCGTGCCATAAAGGCATCGCTCTCTGACCAAATATGATGTCCTAATGAAAATAGTGAAGTCTTGTTACCTTCTAGGATCTCTGAGGAATAGATACAAACGTGATTTGACTCGTTCAAACAACGTTTAGGGTGAGATTCCTTGCTTTGCAAATTGAACGAGTGGAAATACAAAATCGAACGTGCATGCTATATGGACCTTTTTAGGATTTGAAAAATGATTTTATCTAACAAAACACTCTACCCTTTAGCTCAGTGCGGATATTGCCTGTAATCCATGGCTTCTGGTTGGGTTATGTACGTACGTTCACTGTGGGGAAGACGTCATCGATGCACTTATTGATGAAGCCAGTGACTGATGTGGTGTACTCCTCAATGCCATCGGAGGAATCCCGGAACATGTTCCAGTCTGTGCGAGACAACCAGTCCTGTAGCTTAACATCTGCTTCATCTGACCACTTTTTTATTGACCGAGTCACTGGTGCTTCCTCCTTTAGTTTTTGCTTGTAAGCAGGAATCAGGAGGATAAAATGATGGTCAGATTTGCCAAATGGAGGGCAAAGGAACGTTTTTTCCCCCTCTGGTTGCACATTTAACATTAGGTAAAACGGATTTAAGTTTCCCTGCGTTAAAGTCCCCGGCCACTAGGAGTGCCGCCTGGATGAGTGTTTTCCTGTTTGCTTATGACCGTATTCCGCTCATTGAGTTTGGTCTTAGTACCTGCATCGGTTTGTGGTGGTAAATAGACAGCGAAGAATATAGATGAAAACTCTCTTGGTAAATAGTGTGGTCTACAGCTTATCATGAGAGACTCTACCTCAGGTGAGCAAAACCTTGTGCACCAGCTGTTGTTTACAAATATACATAGACCGCCACCCCTTGTCTTACCAGAGGCTGCTGTTCTATCCTGCCGATACGGTGTATAAACTGCCAGCTGTATGTTATTCATGTCGTCGTTCAGCCACGACTCGGTGAAACATAAGATATTACAGTTTTTAATGTGCCGTTGGTAGGATATACGTGATCATAGTTTGTCTATTTTATTTTCCATTGATTGTATGTTGGCTAATACGACCGATGGTAAAGGGAGATTACCCGCCCGGCGTCGGATCCTTACAAGGCACCCAGATCTTCATCCCCAATATCTCTGTCTCTTTCTCCTGCGAATGACGGGGATGAGGGCCTTGTCGGCCGTCTGAAGTAAATCCTTCCCGTCCGACTCGTTGAAGAAAGATTATTCCTCCAGTACGGGGTCAGTAATTGCCGTTCTGATATCTAGAAGCTCTTTTCGGTCATAACACACGGTGGCAGAAACATTATGTACAAAATAAGTTACAAATAACTTGAAAAAACACACACAATAGCACAATTAGTTAGGAGATCGTAAAACGGCAGCCATCTCCTCCGGCGCCATTATAATGGGAGCCCTGCTTTATCTCCCTGTCGCCTCTCCGCATGTCTCACTCAATTCTTCCCTCCACGCCTCTCCCCTTTCCATCTCTCCTCTTCCCTTCCTGTCCTTCCATGACTCAAGGAGCCCTGCTCTCTCCTTCTCTCCTCTACATATCTCCCCCTCTTTCGTCCCTCAAGCCATTGCTCTCCTCCCTCTCTACTCTCTCTCCTGCCCAGGAGACTGTATGTAAAGGTCATCCCTGCCTGACATTTTCAGAGGCCTCATAGATTTTTTCCACTTCTTATTTTTCGTATTGATCCCCTCATTCCCCCTTGCCCTTAACCCTCCTACCAGAGACCAAGGGCCGACTCCAACTCCGGGGGTCAACAAGCTCCAAATAGCTTTTTCTCCTCTCTCCTCATCCCATCACAACAGACATGGCTGTGGAAGATGGAGGAATGGAGGGAGCAGGAGGAAAGGAGAGAGAAGGAGAACGAGATGGAGACTTGACTGTAAACTACATTTGGAGGCATCAGTCATCTCTCAGACCATTCATAGGCACAATTATAGGGTGTGTTGATATTCTAAATAGTTAGTGTGTGACTCAAAGCTTGTGTTTCCTGGCTGTGTGCTTGTCTGAGGGAGGTAGAGAGAGAGAGAACTGAGAGAGAGAGATGGGAGAAGAGAGAGAGAGGGAGGGAGGGGGTGAGAGAGATGGGGAAGAGAGAGAGAGAGAACTGAGAGAGAGAGGGAGGGAAAGAGAGAGCGAGAGAACTGAGAGAGAGAGATGGGAGAAGAGAGAGAGAGGGAGGGAGGGGGAGAGAGAGATGGGGAAGAGAGAGAGAGAGAACTGAGAGAGGGAGGGAGAGAGATGGGGGGAAGAGAGAGAGAAATATGGTGCTCATTGTCCTGTTCCTCAGGCTTGCAGGTCCTTCCTCCTCCAAAAGAAGACGTCCTCACGAGACAAGACGTGGTGAATAAATGTCCAAAATAAGTTGTATAAACAAAAAAACATCTCTCTGATATGATAATGTTCCCGTGCTTTTTTTGTTATTATGCTAATGTATTGGGCCGCATCAGTAATCACTTTCAAGCCTTCAGCTAGAGGTGGAAAAAACATGAAAACAAAAGCTCTAAACAATGCAGAGGTGTGTGTGTGTGTGTGTGTGTGTGTGTGTGTGTGTGTGCGTGCGTGCGTGCGTGTGTGCGAGCGTGTATATATGAGCATTCTGTGCTCTCTTCATCTCAACCACTGGGCTCTGGGCTAGAGAGAGATAGATAGCTACAGTAACCTAACGAGCCCCAAAGATCCCAGATCAGCCTTTAACAATATGTCACAGGCTGCAGGGGGAGGTCAAAGGGCTCTCTGCTGATTCTGTTACATCCAGAGAGAGGAGATGGCCCCCAGTGATGGTCAGAGAGACAGATGGTGCTACAGTAGTTCACCATGTCACCAGAATAGCTAGTGCAGTGTTTCTCCTGTTCTACTATTACCTAGGTGGGGCAGGTCTCCTTGTGTCCTCGATAAAAAAACGGAATTTCAACTGAGAATTTTGTGAACAATGACAATTGTCTGTTTGAGCACGTCGTGTCTCCTTTGTTCTCCTGTCTTTATAATGCACTCAACAGACTGGCTCAGGTAACCGTGTGGTACGACACCAATTGTGTGTAAAGACATCTATGTAAGAGAGAAAGTCATAGAGAGAGAGAGAGTCTGGAGAGAGAGAGAGAGAGAGAGAGAGAGAGAGAGAGGGAGGTGTGGGACTCCTAGGTGAGGTATAGGCAGGGTTTCAGGTCTCCGCTGAGCAGGAAGTAAGCCATGCCTCCAAATCACCCATCAATCACCAAGGATGACACTCACACGCATGCAAAAGCAGACTCAAACAAGTGATTTTTTCGAATGCTGTATAATGACAGTGTGAGGGTGTATCATGTAGCAGTAAGGGCTAGGTGCGTGTGAGCACTAATTGTGTTGCATGTGGGGTCTTGAAGAGAGCGTCGGACGCGTCTTAGCCTCCGAGCAGAAACAGCAGGAGAGAGACGCCTAGACACAACTACATTTCCACCTCCACCTATATAGAGATAAACCACACTGGAACGGTATGGCTCTCAGGGAAGACATCACAACTCCCCGAATATAATAATGGCTCCCTCTTTTTCATCTGAGTGCTTTTTGTCAGGCCCTATTCAGTTGACCTTATATTCTAATATATTCTAATATTCTCTCTCTTCTTTCTTCACCCCAGCCTTGTTCTAATAAGTCAGCTTGTTTCCCCTCTGCTCACTCAATTTGAGTTCAAAACAAGGCCTCGGAGACCCATTTGTTTACCCGTGTTTGGGTAAGACCTTGAGTTTTGGGATGTTTTCAAAGGCAGGTTGGTGAATTAATATTTCTCCCCTGACTGAACACGGATTGTTGCGGTGTCTTGAAATTGGAAGGTATTTTTATGCATATGTATTTTTGTTTGACTGCATTTGTGTACCTGTGAGGTTGCTGTTCTCAAGTCAGCAGGACAGTGGAGAGGATATTGCTGTTACAATGCCATTGACTGGACTACCATTCACACATCCTTCATTGTGCCTCGTACATGAGAGAGAGAGAACAGGCAAATAGTAAAGCGCCATCCCACTATCCCTGGACAAATTGGAAACAGCCTCTTCGGAGGGGGTTTATAGGAGAGGTAAAGGAGGCAGTAGGGTTGTCCCATATGTTTAAATCACAACAACATCACTCGAGGCTACCACTGCACAGTGAAAAGAGAAAAATACCAGAAACAACTGGCTGGGATAGCCAGTACTCATATGTTTCTGCTGTAATAGTCAGGCTTGTTATCACTGAGCCACTCTCCAGCTAACAGTGATTTAGACTGGCATAGGCCTCAGGCTGAGAAGGACCAGGGAGAGACAACAGAATCATACAAGTCATGAGAGAACATCTGACAGGCAGCAGCTCAACTGATCTCCCTAGACAGACTTGTATTGGATACAGGGACTATCCATCTCAGGGGTGTCATTTCTCACAAGCTATAGTACATACATAGTCCTCTGCCCACAGCCCCTGACCACAGCTAAACTGTTGAACAGTTAAACCCCTTCATCAACAACCTATTACACATCATAGTGTGTGTCATAGAGCAACTCACTCTGGTTAGCCCCGCAGAGGAGAGCAGGCCTGGTACAGCGGAGTAGAGACAGGAAATGTGTTTAGACTGATTGATGTGTCCTCTCTCAACTCTGCTCTGCTTCTGTCTGAGCCACATTATGCTACACCCCCTGTCTATTGATCTGGCCTGCCTGATAGCATGTGTTGTGACTGGCCTTGCAAACACACTCACACTGGGTTACTGCATGTTACACGCACTCACCCACCGCACACTCCTCCAGCGGGCATGCTGTTAGTGTGACATAAGTGATTATTGTGGTATGTTCTCTGTGCTGCAGCACCTGGGGTAAACCCTCTGAATGGTGAATCAGCCTGTGTTTCTGTCTGCCTACAGCCTCTCGCACTGCTCTCACGTAGTCCTCACTAGTCTGACTCACATACTGTTATTATAGGGATATTATGAGTGTGTCTATGTTTGTTGATGTGAGCTACAACTGTCATGGCTCTGGTCATCATGATGAGCCTCAAAAACAGGCCTCTGATCAGGCATGTAGTGAGATGAAAGACGTGGGTACTCTTGTTCTCGAACATGACTCTGACAGGACTCCTGTGTTCTTTACATACAGGAAGACTGAGGGCCTTTGTTCTAGCAGAATATCAATGACACCAATTAGTGGATGTATGTCTTTGAACCAGGGAGAGACAACAGAATCATACAAGTCATGAGAGAACATCTGACAGGCAGCAGCTCAACTGATCTCCCTAGACAGACTTGGATACAGGGACTATCCATCTCAGTGGTGTCATTTCTCACAAGCTATAGTACATACATAGTCCTCTGTGCTGAAGCAACATGGTTTTGGAAAAAGCTGATAGAGCGTTGGGCCAGTAACCGAAATATCGCTGATTCAAATTGCTCAGCCGACTAGATGAAAAATCTGACTATATGGTCTTGAGCAAGGTACTTAACCCTACTTGCTCCTGTAAGTCGCTGTGGATACGAACATCTACTAAATTACTAAATTGTAAAGTCTCAGGCTGAAGGTAGAAGTTGCTCCAGATCTAGGATCAGTTATTATTACAAATGGGTTGCAGGACAATTCGACCTACTATACTCAAATCAAAAAAAAAATGTTTGGGTCACATACACATTTTTAGCAAAATACTTGGGTTCCTAGGTCCAACAGTGCAGTAGTATCTAACAATTCACAACAATACACACACATCTAAAGGAAAAGAATGGAATTAAGAAATATATAAATAGGATGAGCAATGTCGGAGTGGCATTGACTAAAGTACAGTAGAATAGAATACAATATATATATATATATATATATATGAAATGAGTAAAGCAGTATGTAAACATTATTAAAGTGACCAGTGATTCCATGTCTATGTCTATAGGGCAGCAGCCTCTAAGGTGCAGGGTTGAGTAACCGGGTGGTAGCTGGCTAGTGATGGCTATTTAACAGTCTGGTGGACTTCAGATAGAAGCTGTTTTTCAGTCTCTCAGTCCCAGCTTTTATACACCTGTACTGACCTCGCCTTCTGGATGATAGCGGACTGAACAAGCCGTGGCTCGGGTGGTTGATGTCCTTGATGATCTTTTTGGCCTTCCTCTGACATCGGGTGCTGTAGAGTGTATGGAAGGAGGTGGTTGGGGATGGCTTCAGTGATTTCGAAGGAGTAATAATGACGTTTAGAGAGAGAAAGCAAGAGAACATTTTTCTCCAGTGAGAACTCTCTCTCTGTGTCTATCTCTCTGTGTCTATCTCTCTCTCTCTCTCTGTTTGTTGTTGATGGCTTTATGCTTTACACATGCTAATAGAATGCCTCCATTGACTTCCTTCTTACTCTTGCAGAGCAAATTGTGCCCTTAGACCAGTAATCATTTCTGCAGACTTCCTATCAGAGGCCCAGACGTCTTTCCTCCCTCCTTCCTCCTGCACTCTTCATTATTGAGCCTCTCTCGGCTGCCTGTCTGTGCTGGAGGCTGACATGCCGGCCAAATGAGACACAGGGCCACGGGCTGTCCCCCTCTTTCTTCCCCCTGTCTCTTTCCCTCTGTGTCCTTATCCCCTCCCTTACTTCCTTCCTTCAGGTCCCTTCTCCCCTATCCCCCTATCCCCCAGTCCCTCTCTCCCTCTATTACTCTCCCCCTATCCCCCCTTCCCTCTCTCCCTGTCTCCCGCCTCACGAAAACAATAGTCTTCCAGCAGCAGCTAAGGTCTGTGTTGCTGGGTTCAGCCCGTTCCCAGCCCATACACTCTCCATGCAGGCAGATGGCAGGGCCTGAGACAGGGAGGAGAAGAAAAGCATCTGTTCTGCCTGTCCCTCCTTTCTTGCCCAACCCCAGGGATGGGACAATGCTTTGTGTTGGTGGCGCCTCTCTCACCCAGGCCTGATAAAAAAACACTGGGTAAAGGGGTGGCAGTGTGTGTGTGTGTGTGTGTGTGTGTGTGTGTGTGTGTGTGTGTGTGTGTGTGTGTGTGTGTGTGTGTGTGTGTGTGTGTGTGTGTGTGTGTGTGTGTGTGTGTGTGTGTGTGTGTGTGTGTGTGTGTGTGTGTGTGTGTGTGTGTGTGTGTGTGATGTACTGACAATGGAGATGCACAATAAATGAGTTTATTGTTGAGTCAAAAAATTCTGTCTCTATTTACCATCTTTCTCTCTCTTCTCCTTCTCTCGCCATGAGTGATCCCAGGCAATCATATTGTATTATGTGTCTGGACTGTAACATTATCTTTACAGATCAGTTTTATCCAGTCCAAGCAGTCAGTTACTGCTTGTGAAGACTGGAGTAATAACAAACACACACACACACACAGATAAATCATCTGCATGCCACCTGTGGCTGGGCACCCTGGCATGTGGTTGGCAGTGAGTCGGTCATTAGGAGCCATGCCACCTGTGGCTGGGCACCCTGGCACGTGGTTGGCAGTGAGTCGGTCATTAAGAGCCATGCCAACCTAGAGTTATTACTTTTGATCACATGATTCATCTATTATGAGAGAGCCTGTAAAGCCACCATGATTGAAGCTATCACTGACTCTGTGTGTGTGTGTGTGTGTGTGTGTGTGTGTGTGTGTGTGTGTGTGTGTGTGTGTGTGTGTGTGTGTGTGCCCTTACAACAACAACAAGCATCTGGAAAAAATTACATGTGGTTTTTGGACACATTTATAAACAAATCACGTGAAAAATGTCACATTAATATATATTTTTGTAAGTGTATAACGAGTCAGACGTGGTTTTTGGACAAGTGTGGATTTTCACGTTTTCACGTAATTTATCTTTCTCACATGAACAAATTGAGTGAAATAATTGTTTTAAGCTCAACATTCAATTTCACATGTGAAAATGTGATTTCCCAAGTAAAAATGCAAATTTGACGTGTTTTTTTTGTAAGGGAGGGAACACTATCTGTTGTAATCCCAGAGGCACAGTAGTCGCTGCTGCCTCCTTTGAAGTAGGAATGCAGAAACAACAAGTCTCTTCCTCCACACAGAAGGAATGGCATCACTCTGCTGGCTTGGGTTTAATGGAGGGAGATTCTGGAATTTAGGTTGATAGGTTCTGTTTTTTGCTTGTTGGAATTCTACTCTGTGGATGGATCTTGGGTCTGGATCCTGAGTCAGTATAGGGGGACCCTTTAGGAATGAAGTCTGGGTGTGTGCCCGGTCTAGACTTGGCACCAAGTGGTCCCAGCCAGCCGGTGAGGTCCTGGGCAGTGGCCAGAGGGACGGGCCCAGAAGAGGCAGACAGACAGCATGAGATGAGGGTCTGTATCTTGAGGGTCTACATTTAGCTCGTCTCTCAGCCTTACCCTCTGGAAGAGTACTCATGTTTGCTGTAGACAGGCTGAATGCCTTAAAGCTGTGCATTATATTTAGTAGCTGTCATTCTTAACCGGCTACATCTTTACTTAGAGAGAGGAGGAATGAACACCAAAGTTTTACAGTCAATACTATACTGTATCTTCACATAAGGCAGAAAACTGGTTTGAGACACATTAGAGACATGTAGGCATATGATATGATTGTCACGTCCTGGCCATAGATAGCCCTCTGGGTTTTCTATGGTGGTTTTGGTCAGGACGTGACTAGGGGGATTATGGGTTCTATTTGTTGTATTTCTATGTGTTGTTGTGTGTATGGTTCCCAATTAGAGGAAGCTGATTGTCGTTGCCTCTAATTGGGGATCATACTTAAGTTGTTCCTTTTTCCAGCTGTGGGTGTGGGTTATTGTTTTCTGTTAGTGCCTGTATGTGCCACATTTATGTCTGATTAGTTGTTTCTTTATTGTTTTGTATATGTTCCACTTGCCAAATAAAATGTGAAACTGTATGCACGCTGCGCCTTGGTCCGTTTCTGAAGACAATCGTGACAATGATTTCACTTTCCAAGGAAGTAAATGATCCATACATATAGATAATATTACCCGGTCATGTGTTTGAAATAACCATCTAACAGCCAATGTAAAGGACAAATGAATAATGCCGTGTTACATCTTGCATGGGAATATCACTTTAATATCACTCAATAAAACCCCAATGTAATGTAAACCCTGTCTGTTTAGATATGGTCCCTGTAACGACGGCTGACCCCTCCTCTTCAATCTGCTTCTAATGCTTTGTTTCCCCCGGATACTAATGACAGCCTTTCTCCCTCTCTCAGTCCCTCTCCCCCTCCAATTAAACACAGAACCAGAGAGTGAAGGAGGCAACAAAGGGAATGGATGAATGTAGGTGGCACCCCAGCTGCCTGTACTGTCTGTATGTTAGGCAGAACACATCCTCCTCCTGTTTCTAATGTGTACTTGAAGCAGAGGAAAGGCAAGGCATTGACACTACCCCTCGTTCTCTTTTTATTTTTTATTTCCTTCCATGATAAAAGCCTGAGTTCCGTTTAGATGTTTAAACAGGCAGCTCCACAGACAGCCGTGCAGTGGGTGCATAATTAAGGACCCCTGCTCTATTGAGTTTCCAGTCGCGTCTCGGAAAAGAGACACAAGCTGCAGTCTCCCGCTCGCTAGTCTGGAGTCCCCTTCTGCTGGGCTGGGCCCCCTTCCCTGTGTCTCGCTCTCTCCTTTTTCTCCTTCACGTCCTCCCTCCCTCCCTCCATCTCTCCCTCCCTCGCTCTCTCTCTCCGTTCTGCGCGGCACGTAAGGCCCTGAGTTAATCATTCATCAGCATGACAACCTATCTATTTTTATTGGTGTGGGGGACTTTTCTCTCGCTCCCTCTCTCCTTCCCCCCCTTTCTCTCTTGCTCGCTCACTCGTTACACTCACTCCAGAGGGAGGGGGGAACAGATAGAGGAAGGGCGATAGAATAACTTTGTCCTTGTTTTGGGTATGTGATGGGATAAAGAAAGAGAAATATTTAAATTACAATTGAATGAAGCAGCCGGCGGGGAAAGAAATGAAGGAGACGAGAGACGAGAGAAGAAGAAGACCTAGAGAGAAAAGAGGCAGGAGTGAGTGAAGGGAGAGAGGGGGACTGGGGGGGTAGGAAGAGAGAGGGGGTAGGAAGAGAGAGAGAGAGAGAGAGAGAGAGAGAGAGCAAGAGAGAATTTAAAGAGAGATATGATTAAAAGGTCTTTAGGGGGATGAGAGCCCGGAACTAGTTTCCTACTGAAGACTGGTTGTAATAAATAAAACATTACTGCAAATATGCCGCTGGTACGCTCTGCTGCAGCGCCACCATGGAAGAGAGAGAGAGAGAGAGAGAGAGAGAGAGAGAGAGAGAGAGAGAGAGAGAGAGAGAGAGAGAGAGAGAGAGAGAGAGAGAGAGAGAGAGAGAGAGAGAGAGAGAGAGAGAGAGAGAGAGAGAGAGAGAGAGAGAGAGAGCATTGGAATTCGGTGCTGAAACCAAAACTAAAATGTTTGGTTGGGGAAAAGCACACAAGAAAAGATTACAGCTGTCCTTTCATGTTATTTCTCTCTATTTCCCCTCCTCTCTCTCCCCCTCTCGCCCCCTCTCTCTTTTACTGTGTTCTTAGCTTTGGAGGTTTTTGTTTCGGCTCTTCTAAAACAGTCTCTACCCTCCCCTCTTCTGCTCTCTTCCCTCTCTCCTCTCTTCTCCGCTCCTCTCTCCTCTCTCCTCTCCTGTGTGTGCGTAGTATTTTGAGACAGACTGTTCTGGGCTGAGTGTCGAGAGAGCACAGCCTTTCCTGGCCTGGTCCTAGACTCGTGTGTGTGTGTGTGTGTGTGTGTGTGTGTGTGTGTGTGTGTGTGTGTGTGTGTGTGTGTGTGTGTGTGTGTGTGTGTGTGTGTGTGTGTGTGTGTGTGTGTGTGTGTGTGTGTGTGTGTGTGTGTGAGAAGCAAACAGGCCAGGCAGGCTAGAAGCGCAAGGCACACAGATGTGCTTATGGGAATCCAGAGGCATGGGGCGCTCAGAGGGATGCACACACACAATGTATACACGCTCACACACAATGTATACACGCTCACACACACAATGTATACACACACACAATGTATACACGCTCACACACCCAATGTACACACACACACACACACAGAGGGACAAACCAGGGACACGTTCACCCTCAGAGATTGGGAGGAAGGACACACAGCAGACACAAACATACACACACATGCGCACACACACCCCTCCATCGGGACACAGTGGGGAGAATGTCAGAACACATCTTTACAGTCTTCGTGCAGCTAAAAGTATTGACATATCAGCCATGAGAGATGGTCCAATGTAGGGAATGGTATGTCTGCCTATGGCGGTGTGGAGAAAAGCAGTGTATGGCTCTGTTAGTACTAACAGTAGAGGCTTTCACACACAGACACGACACTGGAGCTGTATTCAGTGTATTCAGTGTTTTGGGGGATGGCTGTATCTCTTAACCTCATTGGTTAATGTTGAGTGACGCCGTCTTAATAAAAAGCCCCCGTCCCCGTCCCCCCTCTATTCTAATTCACCTAAAGACAGATAGAGGTGTTGTTTATCATCCTATCTACAGTCAACCTATCTACAGTCAACCTATCTACAGTCAACCTATCTACAGTCACCACATCTCCACAACACGCATTCTATCCCTTTAACTCCCCCTTCCTTCCTTCCTTCCCTCGCTTCTCTTCTCCTCCGTCTTCTTTTTTAATTTCACTCTCAGACTCGATGCGTTGCAACTCGTTCGGCGTAATTAAAATGAGTCCAAGGGGATGGAAAATGAAGGAGAGAAGAAGTGAGTGAGACAGGAAGAGGGATAGGCTCAGACTGGAAGGGGGGGGAGAGGAAAGAAAGAGATGGAAAACACAGGAGGGGGGAGAGAGAGAGAGAGACTGGCCTTGATAAACTCTGTGTTTATCAATGGCTAATACGTACAGAATTACCCATAGTGCTTCTCTGATCCTAGATACTGTCTGGGTGTCATGTGTGAACATGATCAGTACCTCCTTTGTATGAAAGTGGGAAATCTACTGTGAATTTCAATGGCACCATAATGATCCTCCACTTATTCAACATCACAGAACAGAATAGAAAAACCCTCTAATAACTACTACCAGGGCAATCCACCAATACTGTTTTAAATACATGTAATTGCACCAAAGTATTACAGCATTACATCTTATTTAAAATGAATGAAGTAATGGTTGTATTTTGCTGTAAATAATATATCATGTATGATCCCTGTATCTCTACGCAGTCTTAAATGTATAATTACAGTGATGTCACATAGTTAAGTGCACCATATTAATATCTCTCCTCTCCCTGTGTCCCCTGGAATCTGTCCTTCCTTGGGTTCATCTCTACATAGGTAAGTGCATGTAGTGTTTCCTCACCATGTGACTAGTATGAAAACCTTTAGTACAGCATACAGTAGTGGTAGAGAGAACACACTTTCTTACAGACACACACACACCTTCTGTGTATAAGCAGGTCTCGCTCAAAGAGAATAGGGCTTCTTAGTGGCTTTGGCAGACTTGGCGCCTTTACTGTGAGAGAGAGAGAGAGAGAGAGAGAGAGAGAGAGAGAGAGAGAGAGAGAGAGAGAGAGAGAGAGAGAGAGAGAGAGAGAGAGAGAGAGAAAATTGTATGAAATTATTCAAAATCAACATCCCAATTAGAATTTGGACCAAAATATTTGACAGTGTAATCCTCCCAATAGCTCTTTACGGAAGTGAGGTTTGGGGGCCACTCAACTGGACTTTAAAATGTGGGACAAACATCCAATTGAAGCCCTACATGCAGAATTCTGTCAGAAAATTCTACAAGTCTAGCGAAATACTCCAACTAATGCATGTAGGGCAGAATTGGACCGCTTTCCAGTAGTAATGAAAATACAGAAAAGATCATTAAAATGTTGGCTACATTTAAATTCAAGTCCAAATTCAAGTCTGCAATTTAAAGCACTTCAAACCCAAGAGCTGAGCCCAGAAACGGGCCCTCTCAGTCAGCTGGTGTTGGACCTAACCAACCAAGCTGACACCAGCACTGCTTCAAAAGAAAGAATTCCAATAAACAAAATCATTAACCAATCAAAGGACTCATATTTACAACATTGGAAAAATGAAACAAAATCCCAATGCCGACTAAATTGCTATCTGACCCTAAACAGAGAATATGAATTGGCTGATTATCTCTACTCTGCCAGAGATACGAAGCAGAGACAGATCCTTACCAAGTACAGGCTGAGTGACCACCAATTGGCAATAGAAACCGGCAGACATAAAAAGACACGGCTATCCAAAGAGGAGCGTGTATGTGGTCACTGCACCACAGGGGAGGTAGAAACAGAGATGCACTTTCTCTACAGTGATAAATATTCCTCACCAAGAGATTCATTATTCACAGAAATGACTACATTTCTTCCAAATTTTAACTTATTAAACCCAGAGGAAAAACTAAAAATACTCATGGGTGAAGGAGCAATGGCTTCTCTTGCAGCCAAATATGTATTTGCCTGCCATAGCCTGAGGGACACTGAATAGTAACATCTGCATAGTAAGCAGGAACTTACTTATTATTGTGGTTATTGTTATTACTATTATTGTTACTATTATTATTATTATTGTTGTTTATCATTCCGTATAGTAGTGGTATGGGTGGTAATGGTAATGATAGCAGTTTAATGATGATGGTGATAGCAGTAGTAGTGATGATGATGGTAGTTGTTGTACAGATGTAGATTACCGTTATTTAGTTATAGTTGAATTTTCCATATTTAGATTTTTACATTTATTACATTTCTACTATTGACTGTTACCATTTTATTGTTATTATTTTTGTATTTCATTTTGTATTATTATTTACTAACATTTTATATTATTATTTGTTATTGTTAATCATTTTATTACAATGTATATTGTATACATTGTTGCTTTGGCAATATTGACAATGTTTTTCATGTCAATAAAGCAGCTTGAATTTGAATTTGAGAGAGACCTCTGCAGTGTGTGACTGAAGGTTTCTGTGATAGTACTGAGCCGGTGAAGAATGTGTCTTTTGAGTTGAATTGGGTTCCATTCCCCGCTCAGTGTGTCCCTCTGAGAGCTCCATACATGCCTTATCTGCCTGCAGTGGATGGGCCCCACAATAGTCAGAGTATGCATGCATGCACGCACACACACACCTCTCTTTGGAGCTATGAATGTAGTCCACCTCAGAGAGAGCGTGAGAGTGTTCACTATCTGCAGCTCCAGACTGCTCTGTTTTGTGTTTCTGCCCTTGGATGTTTTTTCCAAGGTTTGTTGACTAGACAGTGAAAGTGACCACCTTAGTTGCCACTTGAAAGCACATCTCGAATGTGCCTTCACACAAACACCCACTCCCGGCAGCCAGTTCTAAATTCACCACACACACTCCCAACACCCTAAAGTAGGCTGTTCGCTCCTGTGTGTTAGATGGACCATTAGTCCTCCACAGGGCCTTATCCTCCTCTCTACTCTGACACTACACTCTCTCTGCTCTGACACTACACTCTCTCTGCTCTGACACTACACTCTCTCTGCTCTGACACTACACTCTCTCTGCTCTGACACTACACTCTCTGCTCTGACACTACACTCTCTCTACTCTGACACTACACTCTCTCTGCTCTGACAATACACCCTCTCTGCTCTGACACTACACTCTCTCTGCTCTGACACTACACTACCCACTCTCTCTGCTCTGACACTACACTCTCTCTGCTCTGACACTACACTCTCTCTGCTCTGACACTACACTCTCTCTACTCTGACACTACACTCTCTCTGCTCTGACAATACACCCTCTCTGCTCTGACACTACACTCTCTCTGCTCTGACACTACACTACACTCTCTCTGCTCTGACACTACACTCTCTCTGCTCTGACACTACACTCTCTCTGCTCTGACACTACACTCTCTACTCTGACACTACACTCTCTCTGCTCTGACACTACACTCTCTCTGCTCTGACACTACACTCTCTCTGCTCTGACACTACACTACACTCTCTCTACTCTGACACTACACTCTCTCTGCTCTGACACTACACTCTCTCTGCTCTGACACTACACTCTCTCTACTCTGACACTACACTCTCTCTGCTCTGACACTACACTCTCTCTGCTCTGACACTACACTCTCTCTACTCTGACACTACACTCTCTCTACTCTGACACTACACTCTCTCTGCTCTGACACTACACTCTCTCTACTCTGACACTACACTCTCTCTACTCTGACACTACACTCTCTCTGCTCTGACACTACACCCTCTCTGCTCTGACACTACACTCTCTCTGCTCTGACACTACACTCTCTCTGCTCTGACACTACACTCTCTCTGCTCTGACACTACACTCTCTCTGCTCTGACACTACACTCTCTCTACTCTGACACTACACTCTCTCTGCTCTGACACTACACTATCTCTGCTCTGACACTACACTCTCTCTGCTCTGACACTACACTATCTCTGCTCTGACACTACACTCTCTCTGCTCTGACACTACACTCTCTCTACTCTGACACTACACTCTCTCTGCTCTGACACTACACTCTCTCTACTCTGACACTACACTCTCTCTGCTCTGACACTACACTATCTCTGCTCTGACACTACACTCTCTCTGCTCTGACACTACACTCTCTCTGCTCTGACACTACACTCTCTCTGCTCTGACACTACACTACACTCTCTCTGCTCTGACACTACACTACACTCTCTCTGCTCTGACACTACACTCTCTCTGCTCTGACACTACACTCTCTCTGCTCTGACACTACACTCTCTCTGCTGTGACACTACACTCTCTCTACTCTGACACTACACTCTCTCTACTCTGACACTACACTACACTCTCTCTACTCTGACACTACACTCTCTCTGCTCTGACACTACACTCTCTCTGCTCTGACACTACACTACACTCTCTCTGCTCTGACACTACACTCTCTCTACTCTGACACTACACTCTCTCTACTCTGACACTACACTCTCTCTGCTCTGACACTACACTATCTCTGCTCTGACACTACACTCTCTCTGCTCTGACACTACACTCTCTCTACTCTGACACTACACTCTCTCTGCTCTGACACTACACTCTCTCTGCTCTGACACTACACTACACTCTCTCTGCTCTGACACTACACTCTCTCTGCTCTGACACTACACTCTCTCTGCTCTGACACTACACCCTCTCTGCTCTGACACTACACTCTCTCTACTCTGACACTACACTCTCTCTGCTCTGACACTACACTCTCTCTACTCTGACACTACACTCTCTCTGCTCTGACAATACACCCTCTCTGCTCTGACACTACACTCTCTCTGCTCTGACACTACACTACACTCTCTGCTCTGACACTACACTCTCTCTGCTCTGACACTACACTCTCTCTGCTCTGACACTACACTCTCTCTACTCTGACACTACACTCTCTCTGCTCTGACAATACACCCTCTCTGCTCTGACACTACACTCTCTCTACTCTGACACTACACTCTCTCTGCTCTGACACTACACTCTCTCTGCTGTGACACTACACTCTCTCTACTCTGACACTACACTCTCTCTACTCTGACACTACACTACACTCTCTCTACTCTGACACTACACTCTCTCTGCTCTGACACTACACTCTCTCTGCTCTGACACTACACTACACTCTCTCTGCTCTGACACTACACTCTCTCTGCTCTGACACTACACTCTCTCTGCTCTGACACTACACTCTCTCTGCTGTGACACTACACTCTCTCTACTCTGACACTACACTCTCTCTACTCTGACACTACACTACACTCTCTCTACTCTGACACTACACTCTCTCTGCTCTGACACTACACTCTCTCTGCTCTGACACTACACTACACTCTCTCTGCTCTGACACTACACTCTCTCTACTCTGACACTACACTCTCTCTACTCTGACACCACGCCTCTCTGCTCTGACACTACACTATCTCTGCTCTGACACTACACTCTCTCTGCTCTGACACTACACTCTCTCTACTCTGACACTACACTCTCTCTGCTCTGACACTACACTCTCTCTGCTCTGACACTACACTACACTCTCTCTGCTCTGACACTACACTCTCTCTGCTCTGACACTACACTCTCTCTGCTCTGACACTACACCCTCTCTGCTCTGACACTACACTCTCTCTACTCTGACACTACACTCTCTCTGCTCTGACACTACACTCTCTCTACTCTGACACTACACTCTCTCTGCTCTGACAATACACCCTCTCTGCTCTGACACTACACTCTCTCTGCTCTGACACTACACTACACTCTCTCTGCTCTGACACTACACTCTCTCTGCTCTGACACTACACTCTCTCTGCTCTGACACTACACTCTCTCTACTCTGACACTACACTCTCTCTGCTCTGACAATACACCCTCTCTGCTCTGACACTACACTCTCTCTACTCTGACACTACACTCTCTCTGCTCTGACACTACACTCTCTCTGCTGTGACACTACACTCTCTCTACTCTGACACTACACTCTCTCTACTCTGACACTACACTACACTCTCTCTACTCTGACACTACACTCTCTCTGCTCTGACACTACACTCTCTCTGCTCTGACACTACACTACACTCTCTCTGCTCTGACACTACACTCTCTCTACTCTGACACTACACTCTCTCTACTCTGACACTACACTCTCTCTGCTCTGACACTACACTATCTCTGCTCTGACACTACACTCTCTCTGCTCTGACACTACACTCTCTCTACTCTGACACTACACTCTCTCTGCTCTGACACTACACTACACTCTCTCTGCTCTGACACTACACTCTCTCTGCTCTGACACTACACTCTCTCTGCTCTGACACTACACCCTCTCTGCTCTGACACTACACTCTCTCTACTCTGACACTACACTCTCTCTGCTCTGACACTACACTCTCTCTACTCTGACACTACACTCTCTCTGCTCTGACAATACACCCTCTCTGCTCTGACACTACACTCTCTCTGCTCTGACACTACACTACACTCTCTCTGCTCTGACACTACACTCTCTCTGCTCTGACACTACACTCTCTCTGCTCTGACACTACACTCTCTCTACTCTGACACTACACTCTCTCTGCTCTGACAATACACCCTCTCTGCTCTGACACTACACTCTCTCTGCTCTGACACTACACTACACTCTCTCTGCTCTGACACTACACTCTCTCTGCTCTGACACTACACTCTCTCTGCTCTGACACTACACTCTCTCTACTCTGACACTACACTCTCTCTACTCTGACACTTCACTCTCTCTGCTCTGACACTACACTCTCTCTACTCTGACACTACACTCTCTCTGCTCTGACACTACACTCTCTCTGCTCTGACACTACACTCTCTCTGCTCTGACACTACACTCTCTCTACTCTGACACTACACTCTCTCTGCTCTGACACTACACTCTCTCTGCTCTGACACTACACTACACTCTCTCTACTCTGACACTACACTCTCTCTGCTCTGACACTACACTCTCTCTGCTCTGACACTACACTCTCTCTGCTCTGACACTACACTCTCTCTACTCTGACACTACACTCTCTCTACTCTGACACTACACTCTCTCTGCTCTGACACTACACTATCTCTACTCTGACACTACACTCTCTTTGCTCTGACACTACACTACACTCTCTCTACTCTGACACTACACTCTCTCTACTCTGACACTACACTACACTCTCTCTACTCTGACACTACATTCTTGGGATTAAAGGAGCCTCAAATAACCTTTTGGGGTTAAAAAGACTGCCACAAAGGTTCTTTTAGGAACCCATGTGGCATGATGCATATCTTTTCGCAAAAGCATAATATCACATATATATTATTTTTTTTACCTTTTTAATAATATATTGTAGCGCGGCAGACTATCAAAAGATTGGAGGCATGGCTTATTGGAGGCGTAGCTTTCAGAGTTATTTTTGGCCACCCGTGAGAGTAAATGTCATTCCTGCAAATGTACTGTAAATGTCCTTGAATATTTATGCATATTACATATTCTGATTTATTAACATTGTTGATTACACATAGTAATGGAAAGTGGAAAATATTCCAACATTGGGATTTTCATAGGCTCTTTAGGAACTCATACACTTTTGTAAGCCTCATTGAAGCGAGGAATCGGTCAGTGTTCAACCTTAACATGCGATAACAATACAACAGAACAGATGAACAGGAGTAACATTTACTCTCATGGGTGGCCAAAAATAATGCTTGGTTGTTTTAATGAAACAACCCAACTGACCCAATGCCTGCAACCCAGCAGTTTAGTCATCCAAACAACCAAGCATTTATAAGAGTGTGGGCTAGGTTGAAGATACTGTAGCTAGGCAGTGACCTAAGCCAACACCTTATAACTATCATCATAATCAAACCTCATTACCATCACAATAAACTTGTTGTAATTAAAACAGGAGGCTACAGTTAAATAATATATTTGGTTTGACAGATAATCTTGTATTATTCACCATTGCTATTAAAATTACTATCTTTTCTCTGTATACATCAATGATGTATACATCTCTTGCTGCCGGTGATTCTCTGATCCACCTCTACGCAGACGACACCGTTCTGTATACTTCTGGCCCTTCTTTGGACACTGTGTTAACTACCCTCCAGACAGGCTTCAATGCCATACAACTCTCCTTCTGTGGCCTCCAACTGCTCTTAAATGCAAGTAAAACTAAATGTATGCTTTTCAACCGATCACTGCCTGCACCTGCCCGCCCGCCCAGCATCACTACTCTGGACGGTTCTGACTTAGAATATGTAGACAACTACAAATACCTAGGTGTCTGGCTAGACTGTAAACTCTCCTTCCAGACTCACATTAAATATCTCCAATCCAAAATTAAATCTAGAATCGGCTTCCTATTTTGCAACAAAGCATCCTTCACTCATGCTGCCAAACATACCCTCGTAAAACTGACCATCCTACCGATCCTCGACTTTGGCGATGTCATTTATAAAATATCCTCCAACACTCTACTCAACAAATTGGATGCAGTTTATCACAGCGCCATCCGTTTTGTCACCAAATCCCCATATACTACCCACCACTGCAACCTGTGCACTCTCATTGGCTGGCCCTTGCTTCATACTCGTCGCCAATCCCACTGGCTCCAGGTCATCTACAAGTCTTTGCTAGGTAAAGCCCCGCCTTATCTCAGCTCACTGGTCACCATAGCAGCACCCACCCGTAGCACGCGCTCCAGCCGGTATATCTCACTGGTCACCCCCAAAGCCAATTCCTCCTTTGGCCGCCTTTCCTTCCAGTTCTCTGCTGCCAATGACTGGAACGAACTACAAAAATCACTGAAGCTGGAGACTCATATCTCCCTCACTAGCTTTAAGCACCAGCTGTCAGTGCAGCTCACAGATCTCTGCACCTGCACATAGCCCATCTGTAAACAGCCTATCCTACTACCTCATCCCCATACTGTATTTATTTATCTTGATCCTTTGCACCCCAGTAACTTGCACATTTATCTTCTGCACATCTACCATCCCAGTGTTTAATTGCTATATTGTAATTACATCGTCACCATGGCCTATTTATTGCCCTACCTCCCTTATCTTACCTCATTTGCACTCACTGTATATAGACTTATTAAAAAAAAAAACATCTACTGTTTTATTGGCTGTATGTCTGTGTATTCCATGTGTAACTCTTTGTTGTTGTATGTATCAAACTGCTGTGCATTATCTTGGCCAGGTCGCAGTTGTAAATGAGAACTTGTTCTCAACTAGCCTACCTGGTTAAATAAAGGTGAAATAAAAAAATACAAAAATAGTACTCATATAGGAATGCGTAATTGTTTACAAGTTGCTAGTTATCCCATGAAGCCATCACTGAAAATGACTTATTTTCATCTTCTTCTGAGTCTGCAATAAAGTTCCTCCAGGAACCCTTTGCTACATTTAAACATGAATGGTTTGTCCAAGAACCCCTCAACTAACCAAATGTGCAAATATTAACCTATTGACAGCAATGGTTCCTTGAGGAACTCCAGGGTTCATTGAGAATCTCTAAGGTTCTTCAAGTCACCCCTAATTCTAAGAGTGTAGGGGATTGACTGGCCTACCATAGATATTTCCCTTTGATCAACACTCAGGCAATATACACTGGGAATATTTCTCAACATTTTCAGAATTGGCTCTATCCTTCTTTTTACCGTGGCAGACTATTTTTTCTTCCCTTCTCTCCCGTCCTTGGTTTATTTCCCCAGGCGGGCCGGAGAGAAGAAGTTTGTTGGCCTTTCTCAGTGGCAGGGTCTCTGGTTTAGGAGGAGAATCAGTCACAGTTACACATATTGGATTAGAGGACGATGGAAACTGAATTGAGTTTGTCCTCCCTCCTTTCCTGCTCCTCTCATGGGGTAGAGGAATAGAATGGAGGGATGATATTCTTCTTTTTACTTCTAGTGTTTTTCTCCATCACCCCTTTTCCTCATCTCTGTAACCACTGCCAATCTCTGTCCCAGGGCACCTGAGGGTGGGCACAAGGCACAGGGGAATCCCTCTATTGGCTGGGTGTTTGAGACTGTCCGGTGAGACAACGAATGAGATCCTTGACCCACAGTGCAACTCTAACTGCCTACAAAAAGTATTTTGTCTGTCTGGGGATCTCCAGCCTGGTGTGTTAGCCTGGGGGTCCGGGTGTCTCTCAGGAAGGGGACAGAGATAAATGTCAGCCCATCACCATTGATCAGGTTAGGGGGTCACCGAGGGTCCCCTGTCTGGGCCGGGGGTCTTACTGTCTGGGGCCTTCATCTATCTTCACCCAATCATCTCTCATCTATCCCTCGATCTCTGCTAATCAGAATAGAGCAGAAAGGATGTCTGACTTTCACCTCTGGACTGGTGTAATTGACACATGGGCTATAATGCTATAATCCTGGGATCTCTCCTCTTGACGTTCATACATCATTGATATTTAGAGGCATCGCTGTAGTAATTTCCCATTAAATTCCATTCGATTCAATACAATGTCATTCTCTATAGCTAATTCCACAGCGTGTAAATGGACATGTCACCCTGTGAATCCTCCCCCTCAGTCAGTCTCATTCAGGCCATTAGATAACATTGAGTTCCAGTCAGTCATTCTCAGTGAGCCCAGTGTGAGGGTAATCCCTCTACTCACTGAGAAGTGACCATACATATCCATGACTACAGTATTCCTCTCTGCTCTGCTCCTCCTCAGACCTACAGTGTACAGCTGTTAGCCTCTCTCTTTCTCTTTCTCTTTCTGTCGTTTTCTCCCTCTCTCTCTTATTGTCTCTCTCTTTCTCTCGCTTTCTTTCTTTCTTTCTTTCTCTCTCTCTCTCTCTCTCTCTCTCTCTCTCTCTCTCTCTCTCTCTCTCTCTCTCTCTCTCTCTCTCTCTCTCTTACTAATTTAAATATATTCTCCTTCACATGTTTTTCTTGACTCATTTTATTATCTTCTTACATGTCTGACATAGTTCTCCTGGCATGTTAAACGTGTTTGAGATGTCTGGGGTCCTACACAGCGGTCATGGTCTTAGCCATGACATTCTTTATGTCAGAAACTGACATATTTATTTAACCTTTTCCCCTTCAGGAATGTTTTAGTCTCTTAGTAGGGAACTATTTCCGGTCTATGACGAGCCAGGCCTTAGTGTTGATACACTCTTAGAAAAAAAGGGTTCTCCATATGGGGACAATGGAAGAACCCTTCTAGGTTCTAGATAGCCCCTTTTTTTCTAAGAGTGTATTGTTGGTTTGGATTGGTTTGACTTGGATTATGGTGTGTAATCTGTTGTTGGTGAATCATGTGTGTGCGTGTGCGTGTGCGTGTGTGTGACAGTGTGCGTGTGACAGTGTGTGAGGTCTGCCTTAGCTGGCTCTGTATGACAAGCTGGCCAGGAGTCAAAGAAGGGAGGCAGAAGGGGCATCTGGCTTGGAGCCATGGCCGGCGGCTATGCCTGCATGAAGAGTGGAGAGAGTAACAAGTGCAATTGAAGAGAGAGAGAGAATCCCCCATTACTCCCTCGCTCATTGATCAGCGGAGGGGAGGAGGCAAGAGGAGAAGGGAGAAATAATGATATGGGCTTAATTATGGATTTTGATCATCGACATCAAAGATAATGAAAGTCTTGGAGACTTCCCAAAACTCTCCAGTGCTTTCTATAACTGATCCCCCTATCATCTCTTCCTTTCTAAATTTTCAACCTTAATTCTGAAAGAGAAACTATGTTTCTAACTCAGTAATGTCTCAGACCACAGATACACCACATGACCAAAAGTATGTGGACACCTGCTCGTCGAACATCTCATTCCAAAATCATGGGCATTAATATGAAGTTGGTCCCCTTTGCTGCTATAACAGCCTCCACTCTTCTGGGAAGGCTTTCCACTGGATGTTGGAACATTGCTGTGGGGACTTGATTCCATTCAGCCACAAGAGCATTAGTGAAGTTGGGCACTGATGTTGGGTGATTAGGCCTGGCTCGCAGACGGCGTTCCAATTCATCCTGAAGGTGTTCGATGAGGTTGCGGTCAGGGCTCTGTGCAGGCCAGTCAAGTTCTTCCACACCGATCTCGCAAACCATTTCTGTATGGACCTCGCTTTGTACACGGGAGCATTGTCATGCTGAAACAGTAAAGGGCCTTCCCCAAACTGTTGCCACAAAGTTGGAAGCACAGAATCGTCTAGAATGTCATTGTATGCTGTAGCTTTAAGATTTCCCTTCACTGGAACTATAGGGCCTAGATCGAACTATGAAAAAATTGCCCCAGACCATTATTCCTCCACCAAACTTTACAGTTGGCACTATGCATTCAGGCAGGTAGCGTTCTCCTGGCATCTGCCAAACCCAGATTCGTCCATAAGACTTCCACTGCCGGCAAGCTTTACACTACTCCAGCATTGCAATATTAGGCTTGTGTGCGGCTGTTCAGCCATGGAAACCATTTCATGAAGCTCCCAACAAACAGTTCTAGAGCTGACATTTCTTTCAGAGGCAGTTTGGAACTCAATAGTGAGTGATGCAACCAAGGACAGACAATTTTTACACACTTCAGTGGTCCTGTTTTGTGAGCTAGTGTGGCCTAGCACTTCACAGCTGAGTCATTGTTGCTCCTAGACATTTCCACTTCACAATAACAACACTTAAAGTTGAGGAAAGGTGGCATCCTTTGACAGTGCCACATTGACAGTCACAAAGCCATTCTATTCCTATGGCAAGTGCCTGGCTGGGTGCTTGATTTTATAAGCCTGTCATCAACAGGTGTGGCTGAAATAGCTACATCAACTAATTAACATACTTTCATGTGTATAGTATCTTGGCTACTCAATTCATCCTTTAATCTGTATTTAGACCTATACTTACAAGATGCTCTTATCCAGAACAACTTACAGTAGTGAGTCCATATATTTTCATACTGGTTCCCCATGGGAATCAAACCCACAACCCTGGCTCTGTAAGCACCATGCTCTACCAACTGAGCCACATAGGACCTTCATAATGCTATTGTAAATATATTTACATTTAATGGGACCACCTGCATGTAAAATATATGCCTGCATGACTGTAAGTCGCTTTCGATAGAAGCATTTGCTAAATGGCATATATACAATACACTAAGTGTACAACACAGGCGCCCTCAATCCGGTGTGCCTGGCACCTACTACCATATTCAAAGGCACTTAAATCCGTCTCCTCCCTTTCATCTATGTGACATCAATAAGGGATCATAGCTTTCACCTGGATTCACCTGGTCAGTCTCTGTCATGGAAAGAGCCTGATGTTTTGTCCACTCAGTGTATGTTATATATAGTATTATATATTATGTGTTTATTCTACTTACCATATCAACAATTGGTATTTCATATTAGGCCAGATATGTGCTTTGAAATGTCTGGAAACTGTTATCGTCATAATAAAAGTATAATTATTTCTATCTGTGTAGGCATGTCACACAGGAGTATTGGGGAAAGGTTATGCACGGGGTTAATGTACAACTGTGTGTGTAAATCTGTATTCAATGGAGACTTTATTTCAAAGTGAATCTACGAGGGTTAGAATGCAGATGCTTGTGCTATTCTGTATCTGTCTGCGTCTGTGTGTGTGTGTGTCTATCTGCGTTTGTGTGTGAGAGAGTCTCTAGGCCCGTGCGTGTGTATGTGTCAGTGTTTTTCTGTACGTCTGTGTGTGTGTGTACTTAGTGTGTCCTCAGAGAAAGGGGATCAGTGAGAACAGGTCTGTGGTAATGAAGCTGGGAGCCAGGTCCTGGTCCTTATATCCATCTTGTCAGCCGCAGTAATAATCTGATACATCATTACTGTCCCGGCCTACACAGGGCCTCCACAGCACACGCTCAGCCCATGCTTCACTCAATGGCTTTTTAAAAGGGCCCGTCCTTGAGCGCCAGCGAGCCTCTGGAGTGGCTGCATATTAAAAACTTCCCCTCTCCGTCCGCTGTGGAGCGCCCTCTCCGCCACGCCGCCGTGCTGCGAGGAGAATTCATAAACGTGCAGCCTCAAACGGCAAGGACCAGGGAGGGCAAACAGGAGCCTCTCCTCCATCTCTCTCTCTCTCTCTCTCTCTCTCTCTCTCTCTCTCTGTGTGTGTCTCACTCTCTGTCTGTCTGTCTGTCTCCTGCTGGGGCAGAGTGTGTAGAAAAGACTGGGCGCCGTGTGGCTTTACTGTTCCCTCATAAAACACAGACATACTAACACAGGGCCTCTCACTGGGCTCCTTACATCTACTTATACTGCCACTTACTGGCTGAGGAGAGGAGGGGGGATAGGGTAAGAGAGGAGGATAGGGTAGGAGAGGAGAGGAAAGGGGGGAGGAGGGGGGATGAGAGGAGAGGAGGGGAAAGGGGGAGGAAGAGTGAGGAGAGGAGAGGAAAGGAAAGGAAAGGAAAGGAAAGGAGAGGAGGGGTGATAGGAGAGAAGAGGAGGGGGTGGGTGAGATGTGTAGAGGAATGGAGGGGAGGGTGGGGAGGAGAGGAGAGGAGTGGAGAGGAGGGGAGAAGGAGAGGGGAGTGGAGCAGGGGGGTAAGTAGGGGAAGGGAGGAGGGGAGGGAGGAGGATAGTAGTTCATAAAATGCTCATGGCTGTTGTGTCTCCTACCATTGGATTGTGTCTGTTCTTTAAACACAGACAGCGCCTCCAATCGATCCTACCATAGAGCATCATCCACTATTATGAGACAGGCTTGTCAGAGTGTGTCTGAGATGGCCAGACGTACATACACACTCGGAGACCTGGCGCGCTGGGCCTGCTAATCAATAAGTGATGGAGCGTAAGTGGGAGTGTTATGTGTGGGGACAGAGCTCACAGCATGGCAGACCTAAAGGATATGACAGAGAGAGGGTAGCCGGGGCAGGACAGGCCTGCCGGATGACTGGAGACGTCACCCAAGAATGGCAGGAAGCGACAGTGATGTGAGAAGAGCAGTGATGTGAGAGGAGCAGGAGGTGGTGGTGGGGGGGGTCAGGCAGGGAGGTGGTGGTGGTGGGGGTCAGACAGGGAGGTGGTGGGGGTCAGGCAGGGAGGTGGTGGTGGGGAGTCAGGCAGGGAGGTGGTGGGGGTCAGGCAGGGAGGTGGTGGTGGTGGGGTCAGGCAGGAGGTGGTGGTGGTGGGGGCAGGCAGGGAGGTGGTGGTGGGGGCAGGCAGGGAGGTGGTGGTGGGGGGTCAGGCAGGGAGGTGGTGGGGTCAGGCAGGGAGGTGGTGGTGGGGGTCAGGCAGGGAGGTGGTGGTGGGGGCGGTCAGGCAGGGAGGTGGTGGTGGGGGTCAGGCAGGGAGGTGGTGGTGGGGGGTCAGGCAGGGAGGTGGTGGTGGGGGTCAGGCAGGGAGGTGGTGGTGGGGGTCAGGCAGGAGGTGGTGGGGGTCAGGCAGGGAGGTGGTGGGGGTCAGGCAGGGAGGTGGTGGGGGTCAGGCAGGGAGGTGGTGGGGGTCAGGCAGGCAGGCGTCCACTTTCGTTGTTAATCTCTCATAACTATTTTTTTCTATTTCTTTCTCTCTCTCTCTCTGTCTCTGTCTCTGTCTCTCAGCATGGCTGTCTGTGTTTATCTACGTGTCACTGCTTTAGTGCAGGGCTCCTCTCTTCTCCTCTCCTCAGTGAGCTGAAACACTGTGAGAAACTCTCAGCTCTGCAGCTCTCTACTCTGCTCTCCTCTCCCATGAACCAGGCCTTGAATCCCAGCCAGACAGTCCATCACCACCCCTGCAAATTACACTCACTCTCTCCTGAAAGTCCTTCAAAAGTGCTCTGGTTGAGTGCATGAAGCTGAACCGCACTTTCTTGCAGCGGAAGAAGGATCAAGTTTTTGACATATTTGTGAAAAAAACTCAGCAACCAACTTGATAGATTCAGCATTAGCCTTTGTAAATGTTGTGGTTTGATCTTTGTGTGTGACTCCAGTCTCCAGCACTGTGTCCAGTTTTTGGGAGGAGGTTGATTACATGTTGGACTGTGGTCAGACTAGTGACAGAGGATGTTTTATCCCTGTTTCTCCCACATTTTAACACTCACTGCATTTAACACAGGGAAACAACCATGGTGTATTAAAGTGAGTGTTCGTGAGAGTAATACAGTGAGTGTTAGTGAGAGTGTTAAAGTGAGTGTTAGTGAGAGTGTGAGTGGTCCAGTCTTTACTGCTGTAGTTGAGACAGCTGGACAGGCCAAATCAGCCAAACCCAGTTTGTGGGTGACTGGGGAAATGGATGCAATTCAGATGCAGACCAGGGCTTTGGGGAAGAAGAATGAAAAATAAGAGTTGTTCTACAGTAGATGAACGGACAGGAGCTGTGTAGACCTATATTCTTTCAGTAACATTTAAAAGCCTTACTTCTTAGAGGTACTCTGTTGTCTTGGTATTATAGGGACATATGTTCACATTTGAGTTAGACTGGAATCCTCCCTAGCCTAGTAAATTACCTGTCTGGGACAAAATGGTGGCTAAGCATAGACTTGCCAAGGTGTTTCCTTTCTGACAAAATTCCCGGTCTGTGTTGGCTGAATGGCCTGCATGTGTCACCTAGGCATGTATTTCTGATATAGGGTATAAATATACAGTACTCTACTTCAGTCTGTCCTCACAATCCACAAGTGTCGTTCAAGGTGAATGCTGTTAACTGTTCTCTTTCACTTCTCTGTCACTACTACCCTACCTCCCGCTTTCAACCCTCCCTCTCTCGTTCTTTTACCCTCCCTCCCCCTTTCTTTCTCTCTCCGCTGTGCTCCCCTCAGCTGTCAGCTCACCTCTGCGCTACAAGGTATTACTCCCCCTCCTAATGTAGCCGTGGCGCTGATGTGTGTGTGTGTTTAGAGGGGCGTCTCCAGTGTCTGGTTCTTTCATGTGTCACAGAGCTAGCTGCACGGCTCGTGTTTGCCAATGAGGCGGCTACACTGGAGCTAAGCTAGGTTAAGCCTGAACGCCAGTTCGCTGTGCGCCGAGATCCCGAGCCTGTTACAGCAGGCCTGGAAGAGACAGACAGACAGAGAGAGAGAGAGAGGCCTCTCACCCATCACTCACGCACCCATCACACACTTCACACACACATGCTCAGGGGATACAAGATAAAGCCAAGTGTGTAATATTTATTTATTTATTGAATGTGAATAGGTTTTTAAACTCACTACCTATGTAGGCTATTTTTCATTTAGCCATTTTTTAGGTTATTTACTTTTCTTTTTCCCATTATTTTATTGAATAATTTCTATTGTTATGGCAAGGTAATGTTGACTTTGTTCTTGTGTGAGGCTGGTGCCGTACTGCTATTCTGTCCTCCCCTCCCTCTTTCCCTCTCTGCGTCGCTCTGTGTTTCTCCCTCCAGTGTGTCGCGTCTTTATTGTTCCCCTTCTTTATTTATTAGCATCCTGCATGCGTTCCGTGGCGCTCGCTGAATATGCAATGAAAGCTGTGGGGTCATTGGTCTCTGCTCATTTTCATAATCTGGAATATTGAGAGAGGGAGGTTGGAGGGCTGGAGGGGAGGACTGAAGATGTCCCCTCTTCTTTCTTTGATACATGTTGTTCTCCTCTTCTCTCCCCTTATTTTCTCTTCTTTTTTTATCCTCTCTTTTCTTCGCTTCTCTTGTCTTTTCTTCCTATCTTTTCCTCGCCTCCTCTTTTCTGCCTGCTCCAGTGGGAGGAGACAAGAATAAAAGAGAAATGGTTTCTCCTTATTCTGTCAAATGGATCATCTTAAGTCATTCATCTGTTTATTTTCCCTATCTCTTTCTGTCTGTGTCTTCGCATTGTAAATGGGAATACACCTTTAGAATTTGACATGTAAAATACACAAATAATACAGAAATTCACACACACACACACACACACACACATACATAGACACACATACACACACATACACATACACACGTAGAAGAGCTTCTTTTAAATAGCGTATTTTCATTTGAATGTAACATTTAATTTGATAATAAACAGACCATGAACATAAAGGAAGTAGCACAACAAATAGGCTATATGGCTATAAACATCCTTTAGAACTTCCTGTCCAGCCCCTGTTGTCACGGTTATTATTAACCAAATCAGCTTGAATTGCCTCGGCAAGATAATTCATTAATGTATTCACTAACTTCTGTTTCATTAGTGTCTTTGTTTACTGCATTAGCTGGAGGTGTCTGGATAAAGATCGGTAAACACTGGGTTTGTGTTTGGACCCTCCAGGCCTCCGTAGCTCCCTCAGTGGTCTAATCTCTCCAACCAGAGAGGTTTTCCTGAGGGCCCCATCTCCTCTGCATCTCCTCTGCTCCTCTGTGTCCATCTATCCTCACACCAGACCAGTCCAGAGCAGACCAGAGCAGACTAGAACAGTCCAGTCCTTGGAGCCTCCAGGATAAAATACAACACACAGCTCTAGGGGTCAATAGAAGTGACCTCTCTGGATATGGACAGATTGTTGATATAAATCCTCTGTGAGGTTTGCTATTGCCTGGTGTTGATGTGTTTTAGCACTGAGATGATTGGGGTCTGGAGGCCAGATGGTCAAGGAGAGGTGAGGCGAGGCTTAGTGAGGGAATGTTTATTGCATCTTTGTTGTACTGTGATCTGTAGCTTATGTTGTATACTTGGTTGGTTTCTGCATTTTAATGTTGGTTTATTTAAATTCACCTCCTCCTCCTCATTGAGCTTGAAGTGTGTACACAATGATTTTTTCACAATGACACATACACGCTCTCCTCTCTCTCTTTCTAATCTTTCTCTTTCTCCCCCTTCTCTTTCGTGTCGCCTGAGAGCAGGTGTCTCTCTCTCTCTCTCTCTCTCTCTCTCTCTCTCTCTCCCATCCCTCCTTTCCTCTCTGTCTCTCCTTGACTCCCTCTCTCCGGAGCTTCAGGGATTTGACTCTAACCGGCCCTGGCGCCCATAATGAAACCAAATCTATTTAAAGCCAAAAGCGATACAAGTTTTAATTTCCTATTCTAGACAACCTTTTTGGCTACACAGCATTTCACATCCACTTAATAACTTTTACCCCTCCACCACCCTCCTTCCCTCCATTCCTGCCTTCGTTCCCCTCCTCCCCCTCCTCCCCCTCTGTGTCTTTCTCTTCTAGTGGGCCCTTATTGGCTGCAGAGGAGAGGAGAGGCGCAGGCTGCCTCTTCAAGGGCAATATCTGTCAAATGATTCCCCAGTGAAATTAAGATAGAAGCCATGAGAGAGAAAAGAGATGGGGGTGGGAGAGAGGGTAGCAGCCAACGTTCCTTTTCTTCTATCGCTCTCAATTCAATATCATCTCACAAAACAAGTCAAAGATAGATCTGGAGAAGGAGTCCTCAAAATGATGAGCTGGAAATGAAAGATTTGTGTGAAATGGGAAAAAGGGACTTTTTTTTTGTCAGGACGAAATACAATGAATGTTTTTTTACATGATTGAATAGGTCTCTATTATTTGTTTACACACAGACACACAGAAACACACACACACACACACACACACAGAAACACACACACACACACAGAAACACACACACACACACACAAACACACACACACAGAAACACACACACACACACACACAGAAACACACACACACACACACACACACACAGAAAAACACACACACACACACAGTATTGCTGAAGCCATTTATTTGTCTTGTTTGGTGATGTAGCCGAAATTGCGTTTGAGACGCAGTTATCTGATATTTGGAGGTATATATGGAGTGTCCTGTGAGATGAGAAATGTATCCTATTCCAAGCTATACAGGGATCTGGTCTGGGAGAATGGTTTAATAAACCGGTCTTCGATGTGGAGTCAGTCAGTCACTCTGGGCTGTCAGTATGCACAGCGCCATCTGCTGGCTAGGACAGCTACTGCCACCATCAAACAATGGCTCTAAATATTCATTTATAAAATGTATGATTTACAAAATGTATGAATGACAGTTCATTTCTTGACAGATGTCATCAAAACAGTTGATGCTGATAGCCCATAATAATATCATTTCTACCTTCTGTAATTCTTGAAGGTAATGTACAGCTGATCTGTAAATGTCCAGAATTAAAGGAACATTTTCCAAGGTGTCATCTGTGTGTTTTAGGCACCAATGACAAATGCCCTAAGCACTGTGCCAATAGTCACAACGTGAATGGTGTAAGCAATAAGGTGAATGCACTTTGAAATAAATCTCAGCTCTGTTAAAAGTCAAGATTTTTTTGGGGAGTATCATTAAAACAGGTTCAGGAGTATCATTAAAACAGGTTCAGGAGTATCATTAAAACAGGTTCACCAACATTAGACGACTATGCAGAAGTGAATCCAATCAATGATGAGAATATGCAGATCAACTGATACCTGAAACGGACATGGTGGTGTAGCAGGAAGCTTGGTGTACTGTCAACCAATAGGTTGTGAGTTCAAATCCCAGGTTTGGACATGTTGAATAATAACTACTTGTGTAAATGAACACGCACAATGTAATCATGTATGTCAAATATGTAAGTTGAATACACTGTGTGTGTGTGATTATCCCTGAATGGCTTGGTGACATGATGTGTAATGCATTTTCCTTTGGATACGTAAATGTTCCTGCAGTGTTCCCATGAAACGTATTCAGGACATTCATATCATAACTTCTGTTTGACAGTAAAAGAATGATCTGGAAACATTCCTTGCACATCACGATGAAATCAGACTCATTAGCTAGGTCTCTTGTTCCTGTAGGAGGAACAATCTCAACGCCAGTGTCGGAATGACATTGACACGTTTTTCTGAAGTGGTGTCCCGGGCCGGTTCTCATGCTTGCTTGCCAAGTCCATCCTTGAATTCCTATGTGTGATACATGCAGTGATACAACACAGCCGCAGAGAGAGTGAGAGTGAGAGAGAAAGGGGGTGCGAGAGAGTGTGAGGGCAAGAGGCAGAGAGACAGGAAGCATGTCTTCTACATTGTGCTGCTATGGATATTTTAACACTATGCCCATGAGGTGAACTGAAATATACAGCCCTGTGACAGTACACTACCACTACCCTGCAATCATACCAGACCATATTTTTATAGTCTGGCTCCTCAGCCACACACACACACACACACACACACACACACACACACACACACACACACACACACACACACACACACACACACACACACACACACACACACACACACACACACACACACACACACACACACACACACACACACACACAAGTGAGAGAGGCCTGGGACTGGGAGGAGACGTGTGTTCTTGAACAAACACTGCTCTCTCTCTGGTTTGAACAGATCTGTGTGTCTGACACCGTTTCATCTCTTGTGTTATTAGATCAGCCTCTCACAGGTGTCACCTCTCCTTTGACAACGCTTACATCAGCCATGGTGTCCTCTGATTGGCTCAGCCACTCTAGCATATCACAGATAGTTAGTTGGTTTCTCTGTTGGATGAGAACAGGCCAGTGTGGTCATCATCAGTGACAGTTTCTCATAAACACCAGTTTGAATATGGAAACTAGATGGTGGAATGTTATCTATGTTCCTCTATGTCTGCCATGGTTCTGGCCAAAATGTAACTTTTTTCTGCCCCATACCTAGCTCTCTCAGTATTGTGTAACCAGTTTCTGTTTTAGAAAGTTTGTCTTGTCCTCCCGAAGTTGTCTTTTCTGTCTCCCAGCTTTCAATGTACATTTTTTTTACTAGGCAAGTTTTCAATGACAGCCTAGGAACAGTGGGTTAACTGCCTGTTCAGGGGTAGAATAACAGATTTGTACCATGTCAGCTCGGGGATTTGACCTTGCAACCTTTCGGTTACTAGTCCAACGCTCTAACCACGAGGCTACCCTGCCGCCCCAATGCAGCCTGTCACATCATGTTTATCATCATTCTGAACACTGAAAAGTTCAAGAGAGAAAAATATACTGGAGAAAAAAACATGTATTAAAGACAAGTATAGAGGAAAATATCAAAGTGGCCAAGACAAAATGGCACAACTTTTGGGCTAAGACACTGACATGTTTTGTTTTGTGTGGTTTGGTTTAATTGTTGTTGTATTCAACAATATAGTTGCCTTGCCAAAAAAAAACATTTAATGCTGCGTATTTTAAGGGCAATTTAATATTTATTCAAGCATTATTCATAGTGTAAGGCAAATCAAACACATGCGTTCATTTGTCTCTGTGTGTTGGCCTGTTATTAATAAATGTTATATATCTAGGCCTAGGGCTGTGGCGGTTGCGAAATTTCGCCAGCCGGTGATTGTCAAGCAAATAACTATCGGTCTCACGCTAATTGACCGTTAATTAACATAAGCATATTTAGCATCTCCTGGCTTCCACACACAGCCTACAAGCTACTGATTCAGACCTTTGGAACATCTACATTTTAAAAAGTCTAATAAATCCATGTAATATAGTCTGCACCTTAATCCATAATTTATTTTAGACAGGTCTAAAGTAGCAGGATATGAAGAAAATGTAGAAATTATATTCTGTTCGAAAGAACAGAGTAGCATACTCTGAGTTGTCCTTATGCTAGGTTTTGATGTGGCTATGCCAAGTGGTTGTGGGCTACACTAGTTCATTTAGCAGATGGCTGTGGACTACACTAGTTTGTTTAGCAGATGGCTGTGGACTACACTAATTCATTTAGCAGATGGCTGTGGACTACACTAGTTCATTTAGCAGATGGCTGTGGACTACACTAGTTCATTTAGCAGATGGCTGTGGACTACACTAGTTTGTTTAGCAGATGGCTGTGGACTACACTAGTTCATTTAGCAGATGGCTGTGGACTACACTAGTTCATTTAGCAGATGGCTGTGGACTACACTAGTTCATTTAGCAGATGGCTGTGGACTACACTAGTTCATTTAGCAGATGGCTGTGGACTACACTAGTTCATTTAGCAGATGGCTGTGGACTACACTAGTTCATTTAGCAGATGGCTGTGGACTACACTAGTTCATTTAGCAGATGGCTGTGGACTACACTAGTTCATTTAGCAGAAGGCTGTGGACTACACTAGTTCATTTAGCAGACAACATTTGTTTCTAATTCCGTGGCATTATTTATATTATTTTACAGTATGAAGAATACAATTGAACAAAGCTGAATAAAATATAAATATTGTCTCCAAACAATTTAAGGGAATGCGTACATGCGGCTATTCTGTATTAAGCGGTTAACAAAGAAATAGATACTCCTATATGCTGTCCACATTTACTTTTCGTCAGCCAACAAGATGAGTAGGCCTAACGAACAGCAAAATCACTAGCCTATGACGATCTACTATCCCCCGTGTTATTTGATCAAGAAAAAGATTTCATTTGATGTGGATGTTTTGTGTCTTTGTCTATAACTTTGCACCTTTTGATGTAAATGTTTGAGGACAGGATTTTGTTCTTTCTGGATCCCATTAGAATGGTGATCACAGAGAAAGGGACAGGGTAACAACTCTTACAATTCCAACTAATGAATCCTGCAATATACTGTTCTTAATTATACAAGTACCTTTTTTTGCCAAAGTGGAGATGATGATTTTTCTGTTTGCCTGTGCTACAGACATTTATATTGGTCAGCTAATCCAGGACTAGTAAAAGCCTAGTGCACTGCTATTGTTATTTTTGTATTTTTATAAATAATAATCATATTTTTAATTTATTTTTAAATGTGTTCTGATTTTTTTTCAGGGGGTGGCTACAGCGGGTTATGCTGCTGTGTAATATTAATTGTAAAAACAGGAGGAAGATGGGAAGCCTCTGTGCTGTGTGCACTGTGACTTTGTGTCAGCAGTTTCTCTTGTGCATAGTTAAAGGAGAATGGAAACACTTCAGGAAGTAAAGTTGAGCAAAGAGATGTATTCAATCCACGAATACTAAACATGTGCCTGTAATATAGAAACAACTATATTTTTTGTATTTTGATCTTGAACTACGTTTATTAGAGGTATGGGTAGCGCCATCTTGAATTGCCATAGTAACGACTGACGCCAATGCTTCATTGGTAGGAGTAAGCAAATTGTGAGTGAATGCCACCGGGAGGGGCTTCGCCTCTACTGGACCTGAAAGGTTTCTCACAACTTTGACAGCTCTGTCAATGAGATCAGGACCACAATATTACGGTAAGAAACTGTATACAATTCCTTTTTATGTTGGTAATTATAATATGTACATTTTAGAGTATTTTTTCCGATGGATCATTTGAGTCTGTAAAATAAAATGTTGATAACAAGCCGAGTGACGTTAGACAATCAGCTACAATGAGACAAGGTAGCTAGCTAAACCTAGCTAACGTTACTTGAATTAGCTATTTTCTTGTCTTTTTGATGTAAATGTTTTCGTTTATAACTGTACAAAATAAAGTATAAATATTGACAATTTGAAGAGCATTTGTCATTAGGTATAACCTAGCTAAAAGTAACTGGCTAACGTTAGTGATTAGACATAAGCCTAGCTGCTGTAGCTAGCCAGCCAGGCAGAAGAGCGGGCTGCTGCAGGATTGCAAAATGTTTGATCCCCATATAGCTAGCTAGCTAACTAGCTACATAGCTAGATATCTAGATATATTATGTTATTCCTATCTGTGATAGCTATGATTCATACAAATAGTAAGCCTAGTGGCTGTTGTTGATTGCAAGAATTAATGTAGCATAAGCCTGAAGCCTTACCCTGATAACTTGTACAATTCCCTTCCATTCATGATTAGCTTTTCATGTGCTGAAGGGTCATCGCTACGTGGGGAAGATGAGGACGAAGAGGAGGAGATTGAAATGGAGGAGCCGGAGGAAATTTGGAGACTGTGGTGGACTGTCAGCTCTCAGACCTTTGTGAGGAGGACGACACAATGGACATGTCACCTGTGCTCCATTGTGACAAGGATAGGCAGGGGCTGGAGAGACTCGACAACATGCTCATGAGGCTGCAAACAGGGCTAAGGGACAATCACAACCTCACAGGACAAATACATAGATATTCATACCATACATAGCTAGGTACTAGTAAAGGGACTCCTAATCTTCACCCAGTAGCTTGTCACTGGTCATTTCATCTTTCTTGCATGCTTCTAATTCTGATTCTTTGTGTGTTATGCTATAGGCCTAGTGCCGAGGTCACCAACCGGTCGATCACTATCGACTGGTCGATCTCCAAGGCATTTCTAAAAATGTCTGTAAAAAAAAAAAATAACAAAAAGCTTCTTTTTTTAAAATCTCATGATGTTGGTGGTAGGTGCACCCGATTCAGCTGTCCTGTGTGCCGGGTAGGAGAAGTGTTACAATTTTGAACCATTTCATGTGTCTGAAGGTACAAACTCTGCCTTCCCGGCGGGCCTGGAGATATAAATCAAGTGCGCTATAGGCAGTAACATAGCAGGCGTAAAATAATGCTACAGCAATGTTGATTCTGGGAAAACATTTAAAACCATGACTGAGAGAGACTGTCAACAAATACAGCAAAGAGCTGCTGTTTATATGTCTGAGTTCATGTTTCAGTTCTTACTCAGCACTGTCAACACTTTTTATTCAACACTTAGTGCCTTCAGAAAGTATTCATACCCCTTGACTTTTTACACATTTTGTTACGTTACAGCCTTATTCTATAATAGATTAAATCAAATATTTTCCTCAGCAGTCTACACACAATACCCCATAATGACAAAGCGAAAAAAGCTTTTTAGAAATGTTTGCAAATGTATTAAAAATAAAAAACAGAAATATTTTATTTACATAAGTATTCAGACCCTTTGCTATGAGACTTGAAATTGAGCTCAGCTGCATCCTGTTTCCATTGATCATCCTTGAGAGGTTTCTACAACTTGATTGCAGTCCACCTGTGGTAAATTCAATTGATTGGACATGATTTGGAAAGGCACACACCTGTCTATATAAGGTCCCACAGTTGACAGTGCAGGTCAGAGCAAAAACCAAGCCATGAGGTCAAAGGAATTGTCCGTCGACCTCTGAGACAGGATTGTGTCGAGACACAGATCTGGAGAAGGGTACAAAACATTTATGCATCATTGAAGGTCCCCACGAACACAGTGGCCTCCATCATTCTTGGCCCAGCCAGAGCCTGGACTTGACCTGATTGAACATCTCTGGAGAGACCTGAAAATAGTTGTGCAGCAACGCTCCCCATCCAACCTAACAGAGCTTGAGAGCATCTGCAGAGACAGGTGTGCCAAGCTTGTAGCGTCATACCCAAGAAGACTCAAGGCTGTAATCGCTGCCAAAGGTGCTTCAACAAAGTACTGAGTAAAGGATCTGAATACTTACAGTGCCTTCGGAAAGTATTCAGACCCCTTAACTTTTTCCACATTTTGTTGTGTTAGAGCCTGAATGGAACATTTATAAAATTTAGATTTTTTGGGTCGCTGGCCTACACACAATACCCCATAATGTCAAAGTGGAATTATATTTTTCAAAATATAAAAATGTATAGAAAATGAAAAGCTGAAATGTCTTGAGTCAATAAGTATTCAACCCCTTTGTTTGTTGGTTCAGGAGTCAAATGTTGCTTAACATGTCACATAATAAGTTGCATGGACTCACTCTGTGTGCAATAATCATGTTTAACATTATGTTTGAATGACTTCCTCATTTCTGTATCCTACACATACAATTATCTGTAAGGTCCCTGAGTTGAGCAGTGAATTTAAAACACAGATTCAACCACAAAGACCACAAAGACCAGGGAGGTTTCCCAATGCCTTGCAAAGAAGGGCTCCAATTGGTAGATGGGTGCAAATAAAAAAGCAGACATTGAATATCTCTTTGAGCATGGTGAAGTTATTTAATTACACTTTGGATGGTGTATCAATACACCGAGTCACCACAAAGATACAGGCCTCCTTCCTAACTCAGTTGCCGGAGAGGAAGGCAACTGCTCAGGGATTTCACCATGAGGCCAATGGTGACTTTAAAACAGTTACAGCATTTAATGGCTGTGATATGAGAAAACTGAGGATGGGTCAACAACATTGTAGTTACTCTACAATACTAATCTAATTGACAGAGTGAAAAGAAGAAAGAAAATATTTCAAAACATGCATGTCACGGGTGCTCCCTCTCCGGCCTCTAGGTCACCAGGCTGCTAGTTATGGCGCACACCCGTCACCATCGTTACGTACATCTGTGTGTCATCACTCACATGGACTCCATCATGTTTCCATCGTGTTTCTTGTTTTGTTCATTAATAAATGATGTGCTCCCTGAACTGAATGATGTGCTCCCTCCCGATTCCCAGCGCACTCTTTACAATGCATCCTATTTGCAACAATGCACTAAAGTAATACTGCAATACATGTGGCAAGCAATTCACTTTTTGTCCTGTTATGTTTAAGGCAAATCAAATACAACACATTACTCTCCATATTTTCAAACATAGTGGTGGCTACATCATGTTATAGGTATGCTTGTAATCGTTAAGTGCTGGGGAGTCCTAGTGAAAAACCTGGTTCAGTCTGCTTTCCACCAGACGGTGGAAGATAAATTCACCTTTCAGCAGGACAATAACCTAAAACACAAGGCCAAATCTACACTGGAGTTGCTTACCAAGAAGACAGTGCATGTTCCAAGCTACAATTTTGATTAAATCTACTTGAAAATCTATTGCAAGACCTGAAAATGGTTGTCTAGCAATGATCAAGAACCAATTTTACAGATCTTGAAGAACTTCGAAAATAATAATGGGCAAATATTGCACAATCCAGGTGTGTAAAACTCTAATAAGAGACTTACCCAGAAAGACTCACAGGGGTGAGAATACTTATGTTAATGAGATATTTAATTTTCAATAAATTAGCTAAAATATCTAAAAACATTTTATCACTATGTCATTATGTGGTATTGTGTGTACAGTTGAAGTCGGAAGTTTACATACACTTAGGTCGGAGTCATTAAAACTCGTTTTTCAACCACTCCACAAATTTCTTGTTAACAAACTATAGTTTTGGCAAGTCGGTTAGGACATCTACTTTGTGCATGACACAAGTCATTTATCCAACAATTGTTTACAGACAGATTATTTCACTTATAATTCACTGTATCACAATTCCAGTGGGTCAGAAGTTTACATACACTAAGTTGACTGTGCCTTTAAACAGCTTGGAAACATTTTAGTCAATTGGAAGTGTACCTGTGGATGTATTTCAAGGCCTACCTTCAAACTCAGTGCCTCTTTGCTTGACATCATGGGAAAATCAAAAGAAATCAGCCAAGACCTCAGAAAAAAAATTGTAGACCTTCACAAGTCTGGTTCGTCATTGGGAGCAACTTCCAAACGCCTGAAGGTACCACGTCCGTCTGTACAAAAAATAGTACGCAAGTATAAACACCATGGGGCCACGCAGCCGTCATACCGCTCAGGAAAGAGACGCGTTCTGTCTCCTAGAGATGAACGTACTTTGGTGTGAAAAGTACAAATCAATCCCAGAACAACAGCAAAGGACCTTGTGAAGATGCTGGAGGAAACAGGTACATAAGTATCGATACCCACAGTAAAACGAGTCCTATATCGACATAACCTGAAAGGCCGCTCAGCAGGAAGGAACCACTGCACCAAAATTGCCATAAAAAAAGCCAGACTACGGTTTGCAACTGCACATGGGGACAAAGATTGTACTTTTTGGAGAAATTTCCTCTGGTCTGATGAAACAAAAATAGAACAATTAGCCATAATGACCATCGTTATGTTTGGAGGAAGAAGGGGGAGGCTTGCAAGCCGAAGAACACCATCCCAACCGTGAAGCACGGGGGTGGCAACATCATGTTGTGGGAGTGCTTTGCTGCAGGAGGGACTGGTGCACTTCACAAAATAGATGGCATCATGAGGAAAGAAAATTATGTGGATATATTGAAGCAACATCTCAAGACATCAGTCAGGAAGTTAAATCTCAGTCACAAATGGGTCTTCCAAATGGACAATTACCCCAAGCAAACTTCCAAAGTTGTGGCAAAATGGCTTAAGGACAACAAAGTCAAGGTATTGGAGTGGCCATCACAAAGCCCTGACCTCAATCCTATATAAAATGTGTGGGCAGAACTGAAAAAGCGTGTGCGAGCAAGGAGGCCTACAATCCTAACTCAGTTACACCAGCTCTGTCAGGAGGAATGGGCCAAAATTCACCCAACTTATTGTGGGAAGCTTGTGGAAGGCTACCCAAAATGTTTGACCCAAGTTAAACAATTTAAAGGCAATGCTACCAAATACTAATTGAGTGTATGTAAACTTCTGACCCACTGGGAATATGATGAAAGAAATTAAAGCTGAAATAAATCATTCTCTCTACTATTATTCTGACATTTCACGTTCTTAAAATAAAGTGGTGATCCTAACTGACCTAAGACCTAAGGTTTTTACTAGGATAAAATGTCAGGAATTGTGAAAAACTGAGTTTAAATGTATTTGGCTAAGGTGTATGTAAACTTCCGACTTTAACTGTAGATGGGAGAGAAAAAATAAAAATGTAATCAATTTTGCATTCAGGCTGTAACACAATAAAATGTGGAATACTGTAAGTCATGGGGTATTAAAACTTTCTGAAGTCACTGTATATGTGTTTAATGTACTATTCAGATAAGAAAGTGTCTGATCACAGAACGTTCAATAGAATTCTAGAAAAATACCACCGGTCACTAAAACAGTTGTAACTCACATAATTAAGACTCAATATGCTCTGTTGTTTTTTTTGTTTTTGTTGTAAATGGCAGTTGTTCGGGGAAAAGCATATAAGATACACATTTTCACAGGTGTTTTTCCTTAACTGTTTACCATTTGATTGATGGGGTGCTATTGCATGTCGTATCATTTGAAAGGGCAGTGCCTCAGCTTTCAAAATATGTATCATGTCTTTTATATATGGTTTGATTCAAGCAAATGATGCTCATTAATGTATGCAGAGGTCATAGTCTCAGTAAATTCAGGAATACCAAAACTCTCCTACCGATTATGCAACATTGCCAATATGGCGATTTACAGTTGCTGGTGTTCTAAAGCCTAGTGTTTCCTTTCCCCTTTAATGAAGGAAAGGAATGCGGTGGGCGGGAGGCCGCTTGGCATGGGCTTTCAGAGCCTTCTCTCTCTCTCACACTCCCTCTTTCCTTCTCCTCTCGTCCCCTCTTCTTTTTCTTCTTACGTCAAAAGAATCCCCACAAATGAGATATTTCCTGAAGAGGAAACGCTTGGGAGCACGGTCTTCCTCGGTTTGTCGGTCTCTCAAATGCAGTGGAAGGCTCTGAGGTGTTTTCTCTCTTTCGTATCTCTGTCACTCTCTCTCTTTCGCTCAGTATTTTCTCAACTTGAGTTTTAGGCTGGAGGGAACCCGTGGTGAATTGTTCTAATGAAAGAGACAGAGGAGGGGAGAGAGAGTAGGAAAGAGGGAAGAGAGAAAGGAGGGGAGAGGGCAAGGGCATCCTTGACTGCTGAAAAGAAACAGTGAGAAATTGGGTAGAAAAACATGAAAGACTAGTTGGAAATGAAAACAAAACATCTCCAATTAAGGGAAACTTTAGTTTCCTGGTCATGGACATTCAGTCACAGTCTCTGTTGTGAATGGATGATGAATTACCCTCACTTTTCCCTTTGATGCTAAACTCCTGCAGTTTCTGCCACCTACATTGTCTTCCTCCCAATTCTCTACATGTGTGCATATCTGCCTGTCCGTCTGTGCCGGTGTATGGCACAATATGTGTGTGTGCGTGTGCATGAGTGGGAGTGCATGCATGTGTGTAACACAGCAAGCTTAATGTAGAGAGCATCTCCCTGTCTGGGCTTAGAGACAAGGAGCCAATAGATATTTGGAGCCAGCCAGGCCTAACTAGCTGTATTTATGATGATATGCAGGCAGGTCACAATGTGATATCTCTCACCAATCCACCAATCGTGTATCGATTGGCTTGGTCTGCGGCCAGACAGCGCTGATGGATGACCGAGGCAGCCACTCTGACAGCAAGCATGTCCAATCACACCAGTTGGGGATGAGTTTGCATCGCACCAATCAAATCAGCCGCAGCAGCCCTAATTTTTATCACTGTCATTTTGACAGTGATGCATAATGCAGAGAGAGGGTTGCCAGCCAGGGAATGAGGGGAGCTCTGAGGCAGAGGAAAGAGTGAATGGAGTGGGTGGTGGAGAAAAGTAAAGCCCCCGAAAACAAGTGGAAAAATCAAAGTTTTCCTCCCTGGCCTTGCCGTGTGAACGCTGTTTCCAGTCTGCTTTCTCTCTCTCTCTCTCTCTCTCTCTCTCTCTCTCTCTCTCTCTCTCTCTCTCTCTCTCTCTCTCTTTCTCCGTCTGTGTAACGTCTCATCTTCAAATAGCTTTTTTATTTGTTGTTTTTATGCATACTCTTTATTTTACCTTCCTGTCTGCCTTGCCTTGCTAAACGCTAATAGATTGCGTCCTTTCTCTGGAGGTTAAATCGGAACAAATCAAAACTCTCATCCTTTCGTGTGTTTTTTTTTCTTCCATCCTTCCCTTTCTTTCTTTCTTTCTTTCTCTTTTTTCCCCTCCTCCTCTATCAAGTTGAAGTGAATGGCGCATCATTGTGCCTTTCATCTCAGAAAGGTGATTGAGTGCGGCCCAAAACCACAGAAGGTAATGTTGTCTAGTATTGAAATGCAGTGAGCTGAGGAAATACAAAGGCTGGGGAAGGAAAGCTGAGGCAGTGCACAAAGGAAGAGTGCTACAGGAGGGATCTAACCTTGTCTGGCTCTGATGTTCCTCTTTCTACTTTGTACTGTAACACTGCCAGCCTTCCCCATTACTGGCACCAATCCTGTCTGCAACTCAGTCTCTCCTTTCCTCTCTCATTCAGGAGAGATACATATGGGCCAATTGGAAGTTCAAACAGTAACAAAGCGTCCACCCTGCCACATGTTTATATGGACTTTGTTTACAAACATTGGAGTAAAACAAGCTTATATTTCAAATCAAATCAAATTAAAGTTTATTTGTCACGTGTGCCGAATACAACAGGTGTAGACCTTACAGTGAAATGCTTACTTACAGGCTCTAACCAACAGTGCAAAAAAATAAAAATTAGGTACTGGGTGAACAATAGGTAAGTCAGGAAATAAATACAACAGTATATACAGTAGCGAGGCATTTGGGGCTCTGATGGAGTATGAACGTTGAACTAAGCTCATGAAGCATTTGTAAGTTATATACTTCAAGAATCAATGGCTATACAGTTATAATTCATTAATTAACAGTCTAAATCAAATCAAAATCAAATCAAAAAAACAATTATTGGTCACATACACATGGTTAGCAGATGTTAATGCGAGTGTAGCGAAATGCTTGTGCTTCTAGTTCCGACCGTGCAGTAGTATCTAACAAGTAATCTAACAATTTCACAACAACTACCTTATACACACAGTGTAAAGGAATGATTAAGAATATGTACATATAAATATATGGATGAGCGATGGCCGAACGGCATAGACAAGATGCATTAGATGGTATAGAGTACAGTATATACAAATGAGATGAGTAATGTAGGGTATGTAAACATTCTATAAAGTGGCATTGTTTAAGTGACTAGTGATACGTTTATGTATATATAGATTGCCCCTTTAAAGTATCTGGAGAAAGTCTGTGCATAGTACTGTAATAAGGGCCCAGAACACGTGCTAGTTGGTTGGTAGGGAGAGAGTTTGAAAAACAAAAGACACAGAGGACGAGGGCATGTAAAATTTGAGCAAACTCGGACTGGACTGTAGAATAGTATTTTAGAGCAGTAGGTTGAGGTGTGAAGTCTGTCCCCCCAACTCTCTTACCTCACCCCCTTTAACTCCTCCTTCCCTCCCCCTTCATCCCCAGTTGGTCCTGTCGGTGTGCCAGGGTCGGGTGATTACCGGCACTCTCTCCCAATTATAGGCTGATTATTTCGGTGTGCTCTAATTGACTGGGGAGATATGCAAATGGATGTCATTTGGGATGATAAAGGCTCCACGGTGCAGGATGCACTGCATTATTTAGCCGTGTGGCTGCTATGTGCGGCGGGCGGGCGGGCTGGGAGGCAGCGCACGGCGTGAAGGATGTGGCGGGTGCTTTAATTGCTGAGGAGAGAGAGGTTAAGCTGAATGAGCAGTTGAATTAGAAATGAGGAATTTGGCTGTTTTAATTATTTCTTTATTTGATGTTCCCCCTTTCGCTTTCAGTTCTCTCTCCCTCTCTGGAGTGAGGGGAGGGGGAGTATGGCAGAGCTGAATACCATACATAAAAACATTAGTAGATGCAATAAGTGTAAAACAAATAGGTGCGTAGGGGTGGGGTGAAGGGGTGGAGGAGAGTGTGAGTGGTCTGCTTGTGCATTAAACCAGTTAAGAACCTTTGTGGTTAATGAAAAAACATGTCAACGGCTCAGACAATAATGGCCTGCCTGGCCTGTCGACTCTCATGAAGCCTCCCGCTTTTAAATGGAAGACTGGTACATTTAAATAAAAACGGTTTGGTGGTATACAAATGACCCAGCCGCGATAAGACTGGGGGGGGGTTGTGTGGTGGCAGCCTCGACCTCGATATATAGCAGGGTACGAACATTTATCCAGCGAATTAAAGGTTGAGCTGTGGAGGGGTACTTTATCGTAAGTCAATATTCAGAGAGACAGTGAAGCAGTGCGTTAAGTGAATAGGGCTGGCGTGTGCCCGGCCCGGCTCTATCGGACTCAGTCCTATTATCAAGGGGAATCATAGTGAAACGCAACACTAATCCATTGGTTTGGAGACAAGCGCCACCAGATTTGGGCCTCTTTGCAGGCTTACGTGTAATAGGGCTTCAAACGGGTCCTCCAAACAGACTCTTCATATCTCCACAATACTGAGGCTTAGAGAGGGATAGTTATCACTCTGCATGCTGCCTATCGGCCCAACCACAAATGACACTAATGGGCTAGTTTTAGCATTAGTGCTCTCACACACACCAGACTGGAAACTCAGACCAGGCGGTAGGCTGTCTGGCAGCCGTATAAGCCTGAGGATGGTAGATTTACTCAGGGCATGTGTATGGACAGTACAACGAGGAGACATTGGCTTCTAGTGGGATGGTGTATGTCTTTAAATGTTTGTATTTAGAAGTGAGAGAACTTGGGCTAGAAACCTCATTATGTTAACTACTAGTATCTAAAGAGAACATGTGTTTTTGCCTCTGTGTTGGTGTTGAACATCTAGACCAGGTATTGCCAAACTGGGGTAAGCGTACCCCCAGGGGTATGCACAATGCCGTCGGGGGTATGCCAAATTAAAATGTGATTCACATTTTAAAAATATATATATACTTTTTTCTTCACATTTTCAAACAGTCCATTTATATTTTCCAACGGAGCTATACGTTTGTGGGAAAATAAATTCTCACCTGAGTAGGCTCATTTCACTGCCGAAAATAAAATTCAACCATCTAGTGTTCAGCGAAATAACAACACAATGTCAAATACAGGTAGCCTAGTCAAATAATTAACATCCAATCACATTAACCGTTACTCTCTCACGGGAAACCTTTACTCTTGCGCAGACATTTAGAAACAAAACAATTTGAAAAATAAGCCACGGGAGTTTTTTGAGCGAGAATAAAGACGACTTTCGAGTAGTAAGACATGAATAAAAGCAAGGGGTTAGAAGAAGGGGCCAGAAGCGTCTTATATGGTGAGCTACCGAGTGGCTAGGACAGGCAAGCCCTATACTATTGTTGAGGACTTAATTCTTGCTGCTACAGCAGATATGGCTGGAACAATAATGGGGGAAAAGGCCCAAAGAACTATACAGACAATGCCTTCATCAAACAACACTGTTTCACGACGCAGTGACATGGCAGGAGATGTTTTGAAACAATGTATGCTTCGCATACAAGCCAGTGAATTATATCTGTTACAGCTGGAAGAGTCAACGGACGTGGCGGGCCTGGCACAGCTCCTGGTATATGTCCGTTACTTTTATGGGGGTCAATTAAGGAAGACATCCTCTTCTGCAAACCACTTCAAACCAGGACAACATGAGAGGATATTTTTGAAGTACTGGTCAGCTTTGTGATAATATGTGTTGGTATCTGTACTGATGACGCAAAAGCCATGACAGGGAGACATAGTGGAGTGGTTGCAGTTCCTTCCGACGCCACTTGGGTACACTGCAGCATCCACCGAGAGGCTCTTGCTGCCAAGGGAATGCCTGACAGCTTGAAATACGTTTTGGACACTATAGTAAAAATGGTTGACTTTGTTAAATCAAGGCCCCTGAACTTGTGTATTTTCTGCATTATGCAAGGATATGGGCAGCGACCATGTAACGCTTTTACATCATACAGAAGTGCACTGGTTATCAAGGGGCAAAGTATTGACACATTTTTTTGAATTGAGAGACGAGCCTAAAGTTTTCTTTACTGACCATAATTTTCACTTTTCTGACTGCTTGCATGATGACGAGTTTCTCACACGACTGGCTTATCTGGCTGATGTTTTTTCTTCCATGAATGATCTGAATCTAGGATTACAGGAACTCTCCGCCACCATATTCAATGTGCGGGACATAATTGAGGATATGGTTAAGAAGTTGGAGCTCTTTTCTGTCTGCATTAACAAGGACAACACACAGGTCTTTCCATCATTGTATGATTTTCTTTGTGTGCAATTGAACTCAATCTTACGAACAATGTCAAATGTGATATAGCGAAGCACCTGAGTGAGCTGGGTGCGCAATTACGCAGGTACTTTCCCGAAACGGACGACACAAACAACTGGATGCCTCCAGTCCACTTACCGATATCTGAACAGGAGAGCCTCATCAAAATTGCAACAAGCGGTTCTGTGAAAATTGATTGTAATCAGAAGCCACTGCCAGATTTGCCTTGGCAAATCGCGCTGTTAAGACACTGATGCCTTTTGCAACCACGTACCTGTGTGAGAGTGGATTCTCAGCCCTCACTAGCATGAAAACTAAATACAGCCACAGACTGTGTGTGGAAAATGATTTAAGACTGAGACTCTCTCCAATACAACCCAACATTGCAGAGTCCTTTCAAGCACACCCTTCTCATTAACCTGTGGTGAGTTATTCACAATTTTTGATGAACAAATAACGTTTTATAAATAAAGAGCAAAGTTATTAATTATTATAATATTATTATTTGTGCCCTGGTCCTATAAGAGCTCTTTGTCACGTCCCACGAGCCGGGTTATGACAAAAACTGTGGCAGGTTTACAAGGATGGCAAAAAACAACATTTGAGAGTGCGCTGACCCTGGTGCTAGAGGGGGTACGCAGCTGGAGGCTGAATGTTTGAAGGGGTACGGGACTATAAAAAGTTTGGGAACCACTGATCTAGACTGTTGTTTTTGTTATAATGCTGTGGAGGTAATATCATGTGATTGCCTGTGCTTTGTGCAGCCATTGTAGTGGAATAAAAAAGCACATATTTCTTTCTCACACTGTGTCTCTGCTGTAACTTTAGAGGCCCTGAAAACTTTGTTCTCTCTCTGCTTTTGTTTGTGACAACAAAGAGAAAAAACACTTGCTTGAACAGAAAATAAATGTGATTTGAAACACATGTCGCTCAGATCCTAGTTCCTAATATGTTACCTGATCTGGAGATATAGACAGGGACAGGAGTTCCTGACCAGATTACTAGTGAATTCTGAGTTCTGCTCTTGGTCGACTTGGTTTAATCGCTGGTGTTATTGCACAGACAGGCAGGCCCAGAGAGGCTCCTGTAGGGTCCTCTCTGAGATGTTCCATTATGACAGAAGAGGGCTTGGGCTGCATGGGTGGTCATCATGACACCCAGCCAGCTATGGAGATGTGTGGTGGAGTATGACTTCCCATCAATGCCAACCTCGAGGCCACGACACAATAGACAACAGGCGCTGGGACATTGAGGAGGACAGTAAAATGACTGTTGTCTGGCCCATAATGATCAAAGAGTTGTCTGAGCAAAGAGTTCTGTCAATCAGCAGCATGCCCAGGTGGTTTGGAGCCTGTGGCATACCAGGCAAGTCCCCTCAGATCATTCAAATGAATCATCATCATCATCAACATCATCATCATCATTTCCACCACAACCACCAGTATCATCATCATCTCTCTCTCTCTCTCTCTCTCTCTCTCTCTCTCTCTCTCTCTCTCTCTCTCTCTCTCTCTCACTTGCTCAGCTTGTTTCCATCCCATGAAAACACATGTGCACATCTCTCTCCCTAGCCTGTCTGAGCCTATGCCAGAGCTGTACTGTGTAGCTGGGAGTGTTAGCATTTCGTTAGTCTCCCTCCATCTCTGTATGTGGTTTCTAATAGCACCTTGTGAAGGGTATTACAGTGAGCTCTCTACATGGGGCATCCCATTACCCTCCACTCCCTCCCTGACACACAACCGTTCAGAAGATCATTTACATGGCATTTCAACTCAGGTTTTGGGGAAGAAAAAACATCTTACGTGTAATAGCATTTCCAGTGCTCCGTAGAAAGAGGCAGCAGCAGCGCAGCAGTCCGAAGGCAGTAACGAGGACTGTGGGTCCATGTGAGAGAGAGAGAGTCCCCAGTGGGCTCACAACAGACAGCTATTAAATCTAATTACAGCTGTCATCATTCTATTTACTCAGAGAAAGAGAGGAATAAGCTTTCTGTACTGTACTGTACTAAATCAGTTTTAAATAGCAGTGGGTACAGTGGTTGAGGCTTTGACAGCAGCTTTTTCCCCTCCATTAGAGTTTCCACTCTTATGTCGCTGCAGGCACTTTGAATATCAGCGTTGAACCTTCTCACGCCCTGTGTTAGGGTGTCTCACCAACTGGAAAGAGTGAGAGAGAACCCTCCCCATCCACGCACAAACCCTCCACCATCCCACACCCTCCTAGCCCACCAGCCTCCCTGTCTTCCCCGCTGCTGTGGCTCTGTGACTGGGCTGAGTCAGCAAGCCTGTCTGGCCTGGTGGCAGGGTGTTGGCAGGAGGGTGGCAGAGGGACACTGGGGGTGGCAGCTGTAGTGGCAGGGGGTGGCTGGTGTGTCCAACAGCAAGGTGACACGCTGGACAGCACTGCCCCAAGAGCCTCTAACCAGAGTTGACAACACCAGCCCCGCATGGCCCCAGCCCTCTGCTCCAGTCCAGCTAGCTACAGTCTCTGACCAAGCCCTAGCAGCAACTACAGTCCCAGCCTCTGCCCTACCAAAACAGCCATGCTGGTTCACCCTGCTTCAGGCTTGAGAAAGCAGTTTGAATGTGTGCCTGGCAGTATTGTGTGTGAGGAAGTTTGAGGGTCAGTGCTCTCTCTCTTCCCCCTGTCTAGACAGTGTGACCAGAGAACCCTGGCTTGCCCGGCTGGCCCACTCCGCCTGTTCCTTCCCTTCCCAGCAGCAATCATTGATAACACTTCTCTGCCCAATCAGAGGGGACATCCAGGGGATCAGTGGGAAGAAGGCAAGACCCACTGCTTACTGAATGACAGGGGGATTTCTCCCACTCCGTCAAAGCATGTTAGTCAAATCAAATCAAATCAAATCAAATTTTATTTGTCACATACACATGGTTAGCAGATGTTAATGCGAGTGTAGCGAAATGCTTGTCTGGTGGTATGTGCGTGTTTGTGCAGTGTGTGTTGGCTCGGCTGTCCCCTCAGTGCCTCTGCCTGTCTGAGTCTGACAGGCTGGCAGCCTTAGAGAGAGAGAGAGAGAGAGAGAGAGAGAGAGAGAGAGAGAGAGAGAGAGAGAGAGAGAGAGAGAGAGAGAGATGCCAACACCCCAGAGGTGAAGGGTCACAAAAGACTGCCTCTAACGTAGTGTGAAACATCTAGATAGGAGGTCATTACGTGGGGGTCTGGCCATCTCAAAATAAGTGGTTATTATCACCTCAATATTTTCTTATTATTACAATTACATGCTTCAAAAGCGCATTAAGTAATACAAGATGCCAACTGGGAGTAGTTGACAGCTATTTGGAGACTCAATGCACAGAGCAATTTGTAGCAGAGAGGCAATAAATTGGATTTGGGCCACTTTGGAATGGGCCCCAGCTAGCTTGTTGGGTATTTGGACGGGTGCTGGCTGGGCTGGCTGTTCGCTGCTGTAAATATCACTGTGGAGAGTGTGGAGGAGTAAGCAGCATCTGGGCTTCTTCACTGTTCATCTGTGGAAGAAGCTGGTCTTATGGGCTCTCTCAGTCAGAACACTGTTTAGATGTGGTCAACCATGAGTCTAATCCAAACCGGTCAATCCTCAAATCGTCCAAATTAATTATATGCTTTTCTGCCCAACGGCTATTGGAGAACTGGCGACTGGCAGGTAATGTAATTATTCACAGTGCTTTCCCCGTTTTTAATTGGCTCTTAGGTTAACAATATGTTGGATGTCACACTGGATTCACCTGTTTGGAAAGCTGTCGCCATGGTTTCCCTGTTTGCAGGACCCCACTGTGTCAAATGGCACACACCTGTGACTGCCTCCTCAGAATAACAGCTCTGCTTATTGGTTGAGACAGCCTGTGACATCATCCAGCTCAGAGGAGTGGATTGGTTGAGAGAGAGAGAGAGATAGAGAGAGAGAGAGAGAGAGAGAGAGAGAGAGAGAGAGAGAGAGAGAGAGAGAGAGAGATAACTACTACCCAGAACATACAGAGAGAGAGAGAGAGAGAGAGAGCTGTAACTACACAGAGAGAGAGAGAGGCCTGTGTGTGTGCTGGGCTGATGATGTCATGTGACAGACTGAGACAGCCTGGCAGAGCAGAGCGGGCAGAGCGGTCGGGTGGGCAGCCATGGAGGCATGACGAAAATAGAAGCCTGTGCCACCACAGAGGTCTAATTCACAACAAGACAGTCATTTAGTACTGTTTGTCACCAGGAAATCTGCTTATTGGTGCTCATTTTAGAAGCAATGTTATACATACTGACAATATGCCACAATGCTTTAGTAAACACATGCTTCAATCACCATGTTCTGCTTTAGTAAACACATGCTTCAATCACCATGTTCTGCTTTAGTAAACGCATTCTTCAATCACCATGTTCTGCTTTAGTAAACACATGCTTCAATCACCATGTTCTGCTTTAGTAAACACATGCTTCAATCACCATGTTCTGCTTTAGTAAACAATTGATCACAAAATACATACCATACTTGTGAAAGAACCACAGTAGTTTGGTTCATCTTCAGCTGTTACCATTAAAACAGTATTTTCACTATGGCCATTTAATGAGACACGTGAGAGGTGGCTGTAGTAAGTGTAGGTAAAAGGTCGTGGAGGTAGCTGGGAGAGATCCTGTGGTGCCTGACTGACGGTGGTGGGTGGATAGACAGACAGATATGTAGCTCGCTGGTCCACGTACCGCGTCAGCCACCAGGGGTGTCGGTGGTGAACCTCTCTCAGTGCAGCTGCAGCTGGAGAGATGTGGTAATGTGTGTTGAAGAGGCAGACATCACACACACACATAACCCCTGGACCATCTACCTCCCTCCCTCCCGCTCTCTCTCTCTTCACCCTCCTCTTTTCTAAGACTATAATTCAGCAGTTTGTCAGCATTAATAGGGGATTCCCTGGAAAAGATTCAGATGGGGGAATACCATCAGCCAGTCAGTACCCTCCCTCCTCCCCTCCCTCCCTCCCGCTCCTCCCTCTTCTTTCTCTCCCCACAGGGGATGTGTGTAAAGTGAACTCACCCTGAATACTGGCCCATTATAAATATCAAATAGAAGACTGTCTGACCTATACCACTACTGCTCTGTTTCACAATGTTTTGAATGTGAAGAGCTATTGTTGTGCTTGTTCAAGTACACAGAGTATACCAAACATTAGGAACACCTTCCTAACCCCCCCCTCTACTAGCGTTCCACGGGAATGCTGGCCCAACTTGACACCAAACCGGTGCACCTGGCACCTACTACCATACCCCGTTCAAAGGCACTTAAATCTTGCCTATTCACCCTCTGAATGGCACACATACACAATCCATGTCTCAAATTGTCTCAAAAATCCTTCTTTAACCTGTCTCCTCTTCTACACTGATTGAGGTGGATATAACAAGTGACATCAATAAGGGATCATAGTTTTCACCTGGATTCACCTGGTCAGTCTATGTCATGGAAAGAGCAGGTGTTCTTAATGTTTTGTACACTCAGTGTATATCATATACAGGGCTCGGACAAAATACATCACAGCATTGAATCATATTTGCTCATCATTGTACTCACCATCTCCTCGGTCTCTCTCTGTTCCAGGACCTGTCTGGCTCCATAGATGACCTCCCTACAGGGACGGACGCTGGTCACAGTTCAGCCGTCAGTGCTACAGGCTCCACCAGTAGCCAGGGGGAGCAGAGTAACCCGTCCCAGTCACCCTTCTCACCCCACCTGTCTGGCCGAGGCAGTGGCCCATCGCCCTCTCCTGTTGGCTCCCCCGTGGGCTCCAACCAATCACGTTCCGGCTCTGGACCCATCTCCCCAGTTAGCGGCCCAACCACAGCACAAGGTAAGCCGACAGGGTTACTAAGGCAAATCATTTCACAAAAAGAATCCCTGAACATCATACTGGTGATTAACCGTCTGTTCAAATATCCTGTTCAGGTATTATGACTGCCTTCAGGAAATTGATCAGAATAATGATGTGGCCATTTCAAGCTGACCAATTTAGCTGATCAATGTAGTTTCCTTGGTCCCCTTTCTATTGGAAATCGCTTGTCATTTATCTTCATTTTGAAGAACATTTTAGATGCACAGATACAGATGGTTGCTGTTGGCCTCTGTATTCTTCCTTTCAAAACAGGACGCCAAAATAAGACAATAGCAGATGTCTGTGTGAGGATTCCGGGCTGTGTCCCCCTAGAGGAATAGCAGAGCGTTAGTTTAGATAAACAGTGAGGTAAAGAATGGGAGTGTGTCGGACAGGCCTTGGACAGGCCAGAGTGACACAAGGCTATGAGATGTGGACGTGACTCTGGCTGCCTGCCCTCCCCGCCCCTGCCCGTCTAACCACAGCCTCCGCTGCTCTTCCTGATTGAGGCCTGACCTGCACGTCTGCGGCTCTCAGGCCTGTCAATCACGCTGACGAGGCGGGACAAATGCATGAGCTCCTGAGGCAGGCGGGTTGTTCCAGGCGGACTGAGCTTGTGCAGGAGTGATTGACACTAATGAAAAAGCAGGACAGCCGCTACCGAGGCGGACGGCAAGGAAATGCCGAGAAATCCAGAGTGAGATGGCGAGACGGGAGGCGGATCTCATCAGAGGGACGGGTGCGATTAATACAGTATCAATAAATATTCTCCCATCATGCAAAACACATCTTCATAGAGACAGGATCTTAGTCTGCTAACAGCTGCTAGGGTTTGTAGCTGATAATAATGGCCGGAACGGAGCAAATGGAATGGCGTCAAACACCTGGAAACCATGTGTCTGATGTATCCAATACCACTGATTCCGCTCCAGTCATTACCACAAGCCTGTTCTCCCCAATTAAGGTCCCACCAACCTCCTGTGGCTTATACTATCACTTCTAAGGAGAAATACCAACACCAGGCATAATACTGTGTATGCAAGGGAGAAACACTAATGTTGTCGTGTACTAATGTTGTCGTGATATGAAGAATTGATTACTTTCTCCTTCCTAGCAGGTCATTAGAGTTGTGTGATTTCTCTTACCTGCAACCTGCCTGCTTTCTAACCCTACCAATAAAAGACATCTGCCTCTGTGCAGAATGTGGCTGACTGGCTGTCCCTAGCCCTTGAGTTCAAGGGTCACTCTTCCATATCAGTGACCTGGAGGTGCAGAGTAGCATGGTCCAGTCTGTGGAATTGTCACTGGTCAGGTCTGCTCTACTGCACGCCATCGCGCTTTGACCGTGATGTGACCGGGGCTGGGGTTTATCGCCCTCAGACGGCGGCTGTCAGGCCTGCCTCGGTTACCGGGACAATGCACATGTCACACGGCCGAGCGCTCACGGGACACTTGTCACCCCTGACAATGGTCAGAGAGGAGAGCAATTTCACAGTGTCAGCCTTTCATCTGGCTGTCACACACACTATATACACCTTCACACACACTCAATAACACACACACGCTCGCGCACACACACTGACTGACAGTGCACTTGCAGCGCACACCAAATAAATACACATGCTCGCACAAACACACACACGCAATGTACATGCACACAGACGCTACACATTAATTTCACACAGACACACACACTAACATCATCTCAGTGATAGACAGTACAGACAGGGAGAATGGTGTGTACGCCGCCTTAGAGACAATCACGCTTACAGAAGGACATATTGATCTTGGACTCGTAGAAAGCCTCTGGTTCCCCTGGCGTCACGCTTTTCATTTCTCCTCCTCTCCTCTCCCTCTCTCTCTCCCTCTCTCTCTCCCCCTGCAGTTTCTCAGTCTCCGTGAAGCAAAATAGAATAGACTGTAAAATGATCTTGGGATGCCTGGCATTTGGATTCTCCTCGAGCCAGGAGGAGGCACACACAGCAAATTGATTTTCCTGTTGCGCTAGATTTGTGACAGTCATAGCAGAAATCACATTGCTCAGCACCAATGTCTCTAAACCAATTCGGAGCACCCCGCATTTTTCGGCTTTGGGGACGCAAACGGCATTACTCTCATCTGTATGCCAGGCGGAATGGGATGCGCGTTGAGGAAATCCATCAGTCGCTCTGAGCGCACTCAGTACGCTGTGAAGGAAGAGGAGAAGGAGAGACTGTGGGGCTTTGCGAGACACCCAGCGTCTCGTCACTGAACAATATCTCTGCATCTCTGTCTACTGCTGTTTATCAAAGCCTCTCTCACAGTCTCTAGTCAAACATCGCAGTAGGGATGTAACTAGTGATCCCTCATCCCCTCTCTCTGTGATTCTGTTAACTTTGATGCTTGTATGTTCTGTTGTTCAGGGGTGGTGACAGACAGCCTTTCTCCATGTTGTCTCTCTGATCACCATGGTGATGTAACCCTGTGTGTGTACGGACCTCAGGGACCAACTGATGAGACTGCCCTTTGACCTCTAAGACTGTACTGTGCAATGCAGGAAATCTAAAACTTGCATTTGAGGTTTAAAAAGGCGTCGTACGTTTGTAATTTCCACTTAGAAATTCAACCCCTACAAAATGTCCACTATTTTCCTGCTATAGCAAACTAGCTCAAATTAACAAACTACATCTGTAATAGGAGAGTGGCATTCTTTTAGGGATATTTGTGTGTCATTATATTTTTGTCACATACACCAGATACAGGGTCAGCCATAGTAGTACGGCACCCCGGGAGCAAATGCTTCTTAAGTGCCTTGCTCAAGGACACACCAACAGTTGGGTGCTGAGTTTTTCACTTTGTCCACTCGGTTATTCAAACCGGCGACCTTTTGATTACCGGCCCAACGCTCTAAACGCTAGGCTTCCTGCCACCCTAGTAAGTAGAGTGGTTGAATATGAAAGCTGCAGTAGATCCACTCACTGTTGTACTACTACTAATGGACTCAGACCACATCCTCACTCCCTGATGGCCCAACACTGACACTGCTTGAGCTGGCCGCCGTAGAAAATCAAACGCCTGTCTCCCTTTCTCTTATTCTCGTCCAAGGTCCATCAAGGACCATCTAGCATTGCCACAGCCCCCCTCAATCCCTCTCCCCCAGCCCTCCTCCTCTACCCAGCCACCCTCCTCTCCCCATCCCTCGTCCTACCCCAGCCCTCCTCCAGCCCTCCTCCTCTCCCCTTTCTCCTCCTCTCAGTCTTCCTCCAGTACTCCAGTAGCCAGCCACATTAGCTTTAATCATACCGCATGTAGGCTTAGGATCGGGGGTGTATCTATGGTAATGAAGATGTTGCAGCAAACACAGCTGATAGACTGGGTTCTGTGAGGTCTGGAAAGATCAAAAATAAATAATTGAACCAATGGGAGATGCAACTGAGCATCCATGTTGGCCTAATCACTCATAGCAGAGGCGTATTCCTATTGTGATACAGTACAAGGATCAAACCAAAAAATGCAGACGCAAAACATTGCTCTAGAGATATGCTACAGCTATTAGATGTGAAAGTTAGCCCAGATCCCTTTGTTTTAGTTGGGGTGGGGCGCAGCGTTAGTGAGTGTACTTCCAGCGGTAGTTCCAATGGCCAGTCCCTCAGTGGCTGTGTGTGTGGAACACTGCCTCTGGCTGTCCCTCTGTCCCCTCCTGAGCCAGCACAGCACTGGAGCATACTTCCCACTGAATCCCCCTCTTCCTGTCCTATGCCTTCTTCTTTCTCCCTCCCTACTCTCTCTCTCTCTCTCTCTCTCTCTCTCTCTCTCTCTCTCTCTCTCTCTCTCTCCATTTCTCCACACCCCTCAGGTCTTGAGGAGCTTGGCCTCCTGATGGTTGGTACAGTACAAATTGAAACTGATCTAGCTGCCGCCAGCTGGATAGCTTGCCTGTTAAAAGGAGAATCAAAATGCTAGCTTGCTGTATCGGCCTTTTAGAGAAATCCCATTCTGCGCTGGGCTGGCTGAGTGGAACCTGGAGCAGTGTGCACAATTATTTTCCTGCAGCAGGCAGCACGGTACACTGGCTGGCTGTTCTGGCGCTGTTCCCCCCTCTCTGTCTCGCTTTTACCTTGAGCTACACTTTTCCTCCTCCTTGCCGTACCTCCCCCAGCCCAGCTCAGCGCTAGCTTAGTAATGAGGTCCATGGGAGAGTGTTTTCCCGCCCCAGCACATTCCCCCGTCTCCTACTGGGAGCGGTAACTCACGTTAGCCGGTAGCCCCAGGTTGGAAAATCATTGACTTATGCTCATTGAGACCTAAACCACAATTATTGCTACCCGCTGTTTACAGCTTACAGACCCCAAATACACACTAGCATTACCTTGAATGTGTGTGTGTGTGTGTGTGTGTGTGTGTGTGTGTGTGTGTGTGTGTGTGTGTGTGTGTGTGTGTGTGTGTGTGTGTGTGTGTGTGTGTGTGTGTGTGTGTGTGTGTGTGTGTGTGTGTGTGTGTGTGTGTGTGTGTGTGTGAGCCTGCAGGGTGTATTCTACCAACCTGAGGGGCTGCTGAACAAGCCCTTCTCCTCATTTCTTACTGTCAGTCCAGTAGCACTCAGTGCTATTAATTAACTTACTCAGAACAGCTTCTGTTCATCCAACTGTGTGTGTGTTTGTGCGCACCTCCCTTTCATCATCAAATACAGTGCTCAGTGGGTCTGAACTGACAGTGAATCTGCACGGGATGCGCCACGCACTCAGAGGCTTAATATTGGCAACCCTGAAACACGGAGAGGAATATGGCCACAAGTACCCGTGTGTGTCTTTGAACTCAGTTCAGTGGCATTTGCGTTTGAAACTCTTCAAAAAAAACTTCAAAGAAGAAACCCCTGTCTTCAAAGGGTCTTGGGCATTGCCCAACAATCCTTGCCGAGGAATATTTGAAAGTTTATTGGGTTTTAGCGGTAGCATTATCTAAAAACGCATGAACTCCAGTGCTTTTGTCCTTTCACTTTCTATCGTGGGAAAAGTTGTTCTTGTTAAACATTTCAAAATGGAAATTACAATAATTTTTTATTTTACTCCTGAACCACTTCAAAGACACTTGGCTCTCATTTGTAGATATCTTCCTCTCCTTCCTCTTCACAAGTAGTGGTGGGTTTTCAAACCAGCAGTTATTTCCTCTCTAACTGAGTTAATGCAGCATACTGTACCCATATACTCTTAGTTCATCCACAAACTTCATTACGCTTTAAATGTACACTGTGCGTGTACATGTGCGTGTGTGTGTACATGTGTGTGCGTGCGTGTGTTTATACGTGTGTGTTCCCGTGGATGCTCCTGACCTGTGAGTTACAGCTAGGTCCTAGGTGAGAGCGATAGTGAGGTGTAAATTGCTCCTGGTGCTGTTTGAGAGAGACGGGGAGAAGGAGAGGGAGAGGGATAGCAAGCCAGCCATTGTGCTCCGCCTGATTGACAGAACTTTTAATTGTGTTCTGGAGCACCTGTGGATGCCCCCCCAACACATTCCCTGTCCTTGTGCCAGTAACAATACAGAATCACTCCTGTTGTGCAAAAAAGCCTCCAACAGTCACGTCTTTCAAGCTACCCTCCACATGCTAGAGTCACTTTCGGTTAGCACAAGCAGACATGTGAACAAACACCCTAATGTTGCCAGTCATTGGTAATAAAGATGCTGTGTTGGAGAGGCAGAGGGATGGGGGATTAAGGTAAAGCCTGCTGACATTTAAACCTGCTTCTCTCTGCAACGGAGGCAGCGCTGAGGCAGGAGGCTGAGGAGAAAAGCCTCCTGATCGTTGAATTATTAATCAGACTCAGTCTTACACGTGCTGCCAGGCCTTCTGGACTGTCTGTTTGTTTTATTCTCAGATGATTATTCAATGGAGCTCATTAAAAATGAAGGTGGAGGAGAGGAGAGGAGAGGAGAGGAAAGGAAAGGAGAAGAGAGGAGAGGAAAGGAGAGTAGAAGAGAGGAAATGAGAGGAGAGCGATAGGAGAAGAAAGGAAAGGAGAGGAGAGGAGAGGAGAGGAGAGGAAAGGAGAGGAAAGGAGAGGAGAGGAGAGGAGAGGAGAGGAGAGGAAAGGAAGTGATTTCTGGTACTGAATTCCATTCATCTTGCCCTCTTCTCCTTTCTATCCTTTTCCTCACATCTTCTACTTATCTCCCTACTGTACTCTCCCCTCCTCCTTCCTCTCTCTTCTCATCTCTTGACCTTTTCCTCCCCTCCATAGGCTGTTTTCTCCCCCCCTCCTCTCTCTCTCTCTGTATCTACATAGGGATGTGGAGAGTGCAGTGGAGGATGGGGGCTGCTGCTCACTATGCATGCCCTCACCCCCACTGCCATCCCACAGATACACACACCACCCTCCCACCCGCTCAAACATGATGTGACAATTGTAGCCCATTGCAGCCCCCTCACCAACTGCAGCAGGCCTGCCTGGCTGGGAGAGGAGATGGGCACGAGGGGAAAGGTGACCTTGCAGAGGGGGTGTTGTCACGGGTCACTGGGACTGTAAACGTCTCTAACGTGCCCCGGGTGCGACAGCCCAAAAAATTCATCCGGAAACATGTGCTGATTGTGGTTAGCCACACAAGGGCTGGAGCCTGTTCACCCTGCTTTTACCCATATTCCCCAGCCCTCTGAGGACCGGGGACATGACTCTTCATGCCCCTCCTCTTAGTTTACCCCACGTCTTCCTCTGGCTGGCTGGTGTGTGTTCTGAGGCTCCCAGCTGCTGGTGTGGTGGAGGCTGAGGAGAGTGATGTCCTTTTGTTATTGTAGTGTTAGTGCTGCATTGAGGTTTCTCCTCCCCGGAACAGGGTGACACACTCGCTAATCGAATATTCTCTCTTCCAAGAGTTGCTGCTGGAGCAACTTGTGGTGGTGTGTGTGTGTTTCTGTATCTCTGTGTATGTAAGTGTTAATGTGTGTATGTGTGGGCAGGCGGGTGGATGGAAATGTTGTTTATGCAGTTTATGCAAAGTAATTATGTTGACTTAATTGGGTTTGTTTACGTGGAGTGTGTGCCACCTCCAGTCATGTATTTACTGCTGTACACAGCGACCATCTCATCTAGTGCTATATCACTCTCTCTCTCTCTCTCTCTCTCTCGTCACACGTACAGCACAGAGAACAGTGCGGTCCCTACATAGGGCTTCATGTACACTGAACAAAAATATAAACTTATTTTTATATTAAAATATAAAAATGTAAAGTGTTGGTGCCGTTTTTCAAGCTCCTAGACATTTTCCATACGCACAAAAAGCGTTTTCTCTCAAATCTTGTGCACATATTTGTTTACATCGCTGTTGGTGAACATTTCTTCTTTGCCAAGATAATCCATCCACCTGACAGGTGTGGAATATCAAGAAGCTGATTAAACAGCGTGATCATTACACAGGTGCACCTTGTGCTGTGGACAATAAAAGGCCACTCTAAAATGTGCAGTTTTGTCAGCGTGTTATTGGCATGCTGACTGCAGGAATGTCCACCAGAGCGGTTGACAGAGAATGAAATGTTAATTTCTCTACCATAAGCCACCTCCAACATGAGAATTTGTCAGTACGTCTAACAGGCCTCAAAACCGCAGACCATGTGTATGGCGTCGTGTGGGCGAGCGGTTTGCTGATATCAACGTTGTGAACAGATTGCCCCGTGGTGGCAGTGGGGTTATGGTATGAGCAGGCATAAGCTACGGACAATGAACACAATTGCATTTTATCGATGGCAGTTAGAATGCACAGAGATACCGTGACGAGATCCTGAGGCCAATTGTCGTGCCATTCATCCCTATGTCTCAAGGATCTGTACACAATTCCTGCAATCATGAAAATGTCCCAATTCTTCCATGGCCTGTATACTCACCAGACATGTCACCCATTGAGCATGTTTGGGATGCTGCGGATCAACGTGTACGACAGCGTGTTCCAGTTCCCGCCAATATCCAGGAACTTCGCACAGCCATTGAAGAGGAGTGGGACAACATTCCACAGGCCACAATCAACATCCTGATCAACTCTATGCGAAGAAGATGAGTCGCGCTGCATGAGGCAAATGGTTGTCACCAGATACTGACTGGTTTTCTGATCCACGCTCCTACCTTTAAAAAAAGGTATTCCCAGTCATGTGAAATCCATAGATTAGGGCTGGTTGAATGTATTTCAATTGACTGATTTCCTTATATGAGCTGTACCTTAGTGAAATCTTTGAAATTGTTGCATGTTGTGTTTATAATTTTGTTCAGAATCAATATACTTTCATTTGCTGTTAATTTTCTGGTTCTGTTTAAAGGAGAGCGTTACCCACACATTCCACATATTTTGGAACGATTTCCTTTTTCTCCATTGGTTCAAGCCTTCAGTACTGTAGAATGAAGCAGAGGTAGGTGTACCTGTTCTACCTTCCTCTGGGTTAAATCAATCCACAAACTTCCATCTTCCGTTCCCCTAATCAGCCCCACTGGTCTGTAATGGATTTCTAATGTACAAGAGGAGCATCAGGGATCAATACACCTCAATGGCTTTGTTTATGTTAGGATTGCGCTAATTACATACATGCTTCCATAAGAGATCCACACAGTGATGACTAGTTCTATGTTGCACTGTACTAAGAGACATTCTCATAGGCACACATGCTCATTTGCTATGCTATGTGGGTCTGTCTATGATCTTTTTATAAATCTGGGACAAAGCCTTTTTAATTGAATAACCTCGGAGGAGGATGAAAAGTGGATAGAAGGGAATAGAATTAGACAGAGACTGAATCCTTTACTTGTGTATCCCTCTATAATAGAACATGTAATTTCAGGGCAAAATTGATGTTTTGAGAATAATTATCTGTTTTTGACTCATCTCACCTTGGGCTTTTGTGAAAGGATGATGAATCCATTTCAGCCGAAACGTTTCTTTGTTATTAGATTCAAATGAAGTTAACTGTCACAGATGATACAGTACAGCAGCTGGGTCTATGCTTTCTGTCAGTTTACTGAGTGGTGTTACCCTAAAACATATCCCCTCTCTTTTTGTGCTGATAATATGTGTCTCACTGTATTCTGTCCTCCTGTGTTTCTTTACAGGGTCCCAGATGGCCCCCCAGAACATGTCGGATGTCCCTCTCTCCCCCTTGACGCAGTCCCCCATGCCTCAGGAGAGGGGTAAGTCTGACCACTAAGTGTGTGCATGTGTGTACACGCATATGTGTGTGTTTGTGTGTGTGTGTATGCTTGCTTGCATGTTTGTGTGTTCTAGTGTATTGTGTGTGTGGTAATTGCAGATTAGCCCTAGGTTAGTGGCCACCTGTGTGTTGAGCAGAGTTGTGGATCTGGGCTGAGTGGTGCAGTAGCGGAAGGGTCTGAGGACAGAGAGTTAAGCCTCTTACAGCCCTGGCTATGGTAGTGAGAAGGCATTAGCCTCCCTCTCAGTGACGCTGGCATTGTTCCCCAACACTCTCTGGGAACTGGCAGACAAAGGCAGGACGTGACATCATGGCCAGAGGTACAGGGTGTTCTATAGCTGGGCACACATATGCACGCATACACACACACACACACACAGAGGCAAGTATGACAAACACACACATACACTCACACACTCTTTAGAGGGGTGGCAGGTAGCCTAGTGGTTAGAGCGTTGGCCTTGTAACCGAAAGGTTGCAAGATCGAATCCCTGAGCTGACAAGGTAAAAATCTGTTGTTCTACCCCTGAACAAGGCAGTTAACCCACTGTTCCTAGGCTGTCATTGAAAATAAGAATGTGTTCTTAACTGACTTGCCTGGTTAAACAAAGGTTAAATTAAAAAAAGAGGTGGTCAAATGTTCCGATTGCTCCTCCTGTTCCTGTGATGCAAGTTCTGATCCAGTGAATGATGTATAATAGACTGATTGCTCAGTGGGTACAGAACAAACACCTCACCAGCAGGTTCCCAGGGAGGGGCTGGTGGAGAGGTGATGTATTACTGGATGAGAGGTCAGCTCAGGTCATGGGAACCATTCTTGGTTAAACCTTAACTGTTAATGTCTGGAAATCACTGAACCCTATGTTAGGGAGTTTTTAAAGTGTATCCACTTCTGACTTGCTGAGTTGATTCTCATATGCAATGCTAGTTATTGCCATGATAGCAGAGGCTGACGACATACTGTGAATTACATACAATGAATGGTCCCTGATTCAGGTTTCCTCTAAACATTCTACAACGGCCAATAATGTATTGAGTTCAGGGGAAAAGTCAGAGGCAAATGACACTCAATTATCAATAATAGTGATTACTACTATATAACTAGCCCTGTGTAAAACAACATTGTCCCTGTTGGTTTGTGTAAAGGAGGTAGGATGACTAGCATTAACATGGGGTATTATGCTCCACTACAGCTCACCAAGGACCAGTTAACATCTGACAGAGAGAGACATGGAAAGAGAGAGAGAGAGAGTGTGGAGCAATGCCAAGCTGTTACATAAAACATGAAATAAACATAAATGTAATGCTCTGGCTTCACGTGACCCTGGAAGCACAGTGGTTAACATACTGTAATTCTTTTTAGAATATGTGAGTAAATCCCATGGTCCAAGTGGCTACTCCTAAGAGCCGCTCTCATATACTGTTGAATGTACTTTTTCTCTCCCTCGCTCCCGTTGCTGCCAGTTGTTGTTGTCCAGCTAAGCTCTACTCTCTTTGCCAGCCTGCCTCCCTGACTCACTGCCTGCCTGGCTGGGGAGGGAGGAGGGGGATCCTTGAATGCGTTATTTGCTTTTAGCAACTGTCTGCACAACGTTCCTCTCTCCATCCCTTTTACAAACAATTTACACAGTGTTTTTCAGAATCCATTACGATAATGGAAGCAAAACATTAGAATAATGTCCCCCTTAAACCCATGCTCGCAGTCTAAGCACTTTCAGGCCTCCCCTCTCGTCTCTCTCTTCCTCCCTCTCTCTCACAGACTCATCACATGCTCTCTCGCTCTCTCAGCAGAATAGGCCAATATGGAGGAAGACAAAGACTCTTGCCATCTCTGGCCTGTTTTTAACAACCCTACTCAGTAAAGAGCTGGACTTTAGCGCTGTATAGCCTCTCAGTGTAGTAGATCTGTGCGCGTGTGTGTGTGTGTGCGTGCGTGAGCCAAGCCGAGCCCAGCGCAGCCAATCCAATTAAAGCTGATCCAGGATATTAGAGGCCTCTATCTCTTCTGATTGGCTGCAGCGCCAGCGACCTTTACCATTCGAGGCAGATTGGAGACATTTTCTGTGGCTTCGCTCTCAGGTTTAGACTGTAATGAAATGGCTTGCAGTGATAATAGTGAATCCCTGTGAGGATCACTTCAAATGTCAATTTGAATGGTGGAGGGAAGCTGAGCTGAGACCCTTTTCCATGAATTGAGAGCTCACGGTTCCTGGAACAGCTTAGAATTACACAGCTGTCTTATTCCCCAAGTGCAATTTCTGCACACGTACACACACACACACACCGTTTTTCAGCTGACAAGGTGAAACATCTTTTGATGTGGCCTTGAGAAAGGCACTTAACCTAATTGCTCTAGGGTCGCCGTTGACCCCACTCTCTGAGTTGGAATATACAAAAAACACATTTCCATTTCACACATGCTTACAGTATAATACACATGTTTACATGTGTGAAACAGGAGCAATATAAGCACGTACCAAATTATTGTGATTATTATAATGACACAAACACACACACAAAAGCAGAAAGCCCAGTCGATTTTGTGAGTGTGTGTGTGTGTATCGGTTGTTCCCCTGGCCTCAATGTCACCCAGTCCTATCGATGTACAGTGTATCAGTATATACGGCCTTACACACAATGCACTGCCAGCTTGCCATACTAACAATCTGATGACTATCTTCGAGTAACAAGACCTAAAGACATATAGAGGATTATTGTATTGTCAGAATCACCCTTCTACACCCAATCACAGCTTTAGAAGGAGGTTAGGAGAGAACCGATGCGTCAAGTCACCGGTTTCGCCCTGCATAAAGAGTGGATCTTTAGCTCTTTACAGAAAGGAGATTTGTTTGTGTGTGTGTCTTTATGTGTGTCTACATAGGCTGCAATACTCTTAAATACAGTCCGTTGTCAGTGCTGTCTCTCTCTGTGTGTTCCAGGCTTTATGTCCAACATGCAGAGAAACCAGTCTGGCTCCCAGTTTGCACCACCACCTCAGTCTGGGCCCTCCATGTCCCCTCACCCCTCTCCTGGTCCTAGTCCTGGAGGACAAATGTACCCAGGGATGGGGCCCAGGCCCTACCTCCAGGGTGGCTCCAGTGGCCCCTACGGACCCCAGGGATCCCAGGCAAACCAGTATGGACCCCAAGGTAGGAGTACTACAGCTGTTGTTTCATTATACTTATCTACCTTTATACTATCTATGCAGTGGATTCGGCTATTTCAGTCACACCTGTTCGTGACAGGTGTATAAAATCGAGCACACAGCCATGCAATCTCCATAGACAAACACTGGCAGTAGAATGGCCTTACTGAAGAGCTCAGTGACTTTTAACGTGGCACCGTCATAGGATGCCACCTTTCCAACAAGTCATTTAATCGAATTTCTGCTGTAAGTGCTGTAATTGTGAAGTGGAAACGTCTAGGACCAACAACGGCTTAGCCGCGAAGTTGCAGGAGACACAAGCTCACAGAACGGGACCGCCGAGTGCTGAAGCGCGATGCGTGTAAAATCGTCTGTCCTCGGTTGCAACACGCACTACCAAGTTCCAAACTGCCTCTGGAAGCAACGTCAGCACAAGAACAGTTCGTCGGGAGCTTCATGAAATGGGTTTCCATGGCCGAGCAGCCGCACACAAGCCTAAGATCACCATGCGCAATGCCAAGCGTCAGCTGAAGTGGTGTAACGCTTACCGGCATTGGACTAAATCGTGCTTCACCATTTGGCAACCCGACGGCCGAATCGGTGTTTGGCAGATGCCAGAAAAGCTCTACCTGCTGAATGCATAGTGCAAGCTGTAAAGTTCTTTCTCTCTTTCTTTCTTTCTTTCTTTCTTTCTCTCTTTCTTTCTCACTCTCTCTATCCCCCCTTCCCTCTCACTATGGGATTTGGCCATTTGTCAGAATATTCATGAAGCACTTGAACTCTAGACGCTACCCATGCCTATATCATTATTGGATTAAAGACAGATTGACGTGGCAGACCCGGCTGATGAAATGTGTGTTTTCTGAGCTCAGTGATGCTGTTCAATCCCATTACAGGGGTCAGTATTTTTAAGTTGCCCACAGAAATGGGTTGGAGTGTTTTAACTGCCCACCAACGTCATTAAAGCCAATGAGGAGGTCAGTTTGATCTTGTCATCTTTTGATCTGTGGTAGACTTCTGGGAAACAGTAGAGAGGATACTTCTAGTCTGAGAGTGCATTTCAATCAGACCCACATTGCAGTATTCATACCATAGTCTTTCCCCCTTGGTCAAATAAAATCACAGAATGGTTTGAAAAAGGAGTCATAATCTGTGTTCGAATACTCATACTAACCCCACTAACCATACTATTTGTGACGTAAATTGAGTATGTAGTATGCTTATTGGTCATAGTATGGATATAGTTAGTATGCCAAAGGTTCCCGGATATTGTACTACATTCACCAAAATACGAAGTATACAAGCAGTGGACACTATTTCCGTGCTTTTAGGGCCCATAATGCAATTCTTCCAAAAATGTGCGTTGCTTCACAACATTTTCAGATTTAAAGAAAATTGCGGAAAATATGCTGACAACGCTCTGAATTTACAAACGGCCCCAGATTGAATTTACGAACACACCCAAAGTCGTCAAATGTCTAGCTAGTAATTTGTTATGATAACAAGCTAGCAAGAGGTTGCATAGCAACAGCTTCAACTTCCAGTAGACAGGCCTGGCGCTAGTATGCTCAACTGAAAGGATACAGTTATTTTAAAGTATACTAAAATGAACTAATAGTATATAGTATGTAGTACATACAGTACCAGTCAAAAGTTTGGACACACCTACTCATTCCAGGGTTTTTCTTTATTTTTATTATTTTCTACATTGTAGAATAATAGTAAAGATATCAAAACTATAAAATAACACATGGAATCATTTAGTAACCAAAAAAGTGTTAGCCACCCTTTGCCTTGATAACAGCTTTGCACACTCTTGGCATTTTCTCAACCAGCTTCATGAGGTAGTTACCTGGAATGCATTTCAATTAACAGGTGTGCCTTGTTAAGTTAATTTGTGGAATTTCTTTCCTTCTTAATGTGTTTGAGCCAATCAGTTGTGTTGTGACATGGTGGGAGTGGTATACAGAAGATAGCCCTATTTGGTAAAAGACCAAGTCCATATTATGGCATGAACAGCTCAAATAAGCAAGAGAAACAACAGTCCATCATTACTTTAAGACATGAAGGTCAGTCAATCCGGAAAATGTCAAGAATTTTAAAAGTTTCTTCAAGTGCAGTTGCAGAAACCATCAAGCGCTATGACAAAACTGGCTCTCATGAGGACCGCCACAGGACAGGAAGACCCGGAGTTACCTCTGCTGCAGAGGTTAAGTTCATTAGACTTAACTGCACCTCCGATTGCAGCCCAAATAAATGCTTCACAGAGTTCAAGTAACAGACACAACTGTTCAGAGGAGACTGCGTGAATCAGGCCTTCATGGTGGAATTGCTGCAAAGAAACCACTACTAAAGGACATCAATAATAAGAAGAAACTTGCTTGGGCAAAGAAACACAAGCAAAGGACATTAGACCGGTGGAAATTTGTCCTTTGGTCTGATGAGTCCAAATTTTTGATTTTTGGTTCCAACCGGCGTGTCTTTGTGAGAAGCAGAGTAGGTGAACAGATGATCTCCGCATGTATGGTTCCCACCGTGAAGCATGGAGGAGGAGGTTTGATGGTGTGGGGGTGCTTTGCTGGTGACACTGTCAGTGATTTATTTAGAATTCAAGGCACACTTAACCAGCATGGCTACAACAGCATTCTGCAGCGCTACACCGTCCCATCTGGTTTGCGCTTAGTGGGTCTATCATTTGTTTTTCAACTGGACAATGACCCAAAACACACCTCAAGGCTGTATAAGGACTATTTGACCAAGGAGAGTGATGGAGTGCTGCATCAGATGACCTGGCCTCCACAATCCCCCAACCTCAACCCAATTGTGATGGTTTTGCATGAGTTGGACTGCAGAGTGAAAAGCAGCCAACAAGTGCTCAATATACGTAGGAACTCCTTCAAGACTGTTGGAAAAGCATTCCTCATGAAGCTGGTTGAGAGAATGCCAATAGTGTGCAAAGCTGTCATCAAGGCAAAGGGTGGCTACTTTGAAGAATCTAAAATCTAAAATCTATTTTGATTTGTTTAACACTTTTTGGTTACTACATGATTCCATATGTGTTATTTCATAGTTTAGATGTCTTCACTATTATTCTAAAATGTTTAAAATAGTAAAAAATAAAGAAAAACCCTTGAATGAGTAGACGTGTCCAAACTTTTGTCTGGTACTCTACTCATTAGGTATGCAGTATACATTATGTTAACATGGGTATTCGAACACAGCTATGGTCTGTGGTCACTCAATTTGACCAAACACTGTGAATTGTAAGTTATAGTGTGAATTAAGTGTATTTTAAACCAGAAACCTGTCAGATATGCTGGCTATCGTTTCCCCGGTCAAAAAGTCTTCCAAAACACACCAGTCCATTTCAGAACTTGGTGGGAAAAATTCTTAGAATAGCTCTTTGCAATTAAACTGGCTTTTAGAGTTGTGTTCTCTATCACGACTTTAGAAAGCAGCAGTCACTCCCATATCTTTGCATCTGCTTTTGTGTTTAGTTCCCCTGGATGTGCACCAAAGGACATTTTGGGGTATTAGTAATGTGTGCCCTAATGTGTCACTGGGATGAAGGCACTGTCCATGTGTGTGTTTTTCTAATATTGCTGAGACCCTGACATTAGTTCATGTTGATTAATAGCTCCAATTCATGTGGTATTTGGTCTCTCTCCACCCACTCTTATGTGCTAATGTGACTTAGCTGGGATGACAGCCAGTGGCTGAGGCAGAACAAAACTGAAATATAAAAAGTCTGGAGTCGGATGAGCGTGAAACGCTGCACAGCTGACAGGAGGGATGTTCTTGCCAGTGACAAGCCAAACCCTCCACCCTCATACACTCTAAAGACAGAGTACACACACATACACACACTATTCTCTCTCTATCTCTCTCTTTTTATTCTCTCTCTCTCTTTCTCTCAACACGCAAGCACGCAGACCCCCCCTGAGGAACATGTGTGTTGGAGTGGGTCCATGGATCCCCCAGGCGGTTGCAGTGCCCTGGTGGTGTGGTGGGCGGGGTGGGCTCTGGGCCCTGGTTATGAAAGGGTTTGTTCAGACTGGTGTGTTCAGGCTGGTCTGCTCAGGCTGGTCTGTGTTGGCTGGGGCTTGGGCTGAGGTGAACAGGCCAGGCAGCTGCTACTCATTGTTCTTAATGACGGCTCCATCTGCTTCCCGTCTCTCCCGTGCCACAAAATTACTAACCCATTAAACCAACATGGAAACGCACTCCAAGTTCCTGATCCCTGCACTCTGTTTTTCTTGGCCAGTCTTGGCACTGCTAGAAGATCCAAGCCTCAGGCTGTGAACAACTGAACACACATCAGTGTGTGTGTATCACCAATACACGTTCTCTCTCTCTCTCTTTCTCTCTCTCTCTGCTGACACACACTGACACGCTGAGCTTGTACTCTGGCTAAGAACATGAAGACTGTCTCATGTTTCATTGTGTAACTTAAATGTTACAGCATTTGTCTTTTATCAAGGGAAAGGATACTACAACCTTCAGGTCAGCACAAGGAAATCCACCTACCTCCTCTCTACTAACGCAATGAGGTACAGCATCTGGGTTGACCACTTACAATGTTTAACTACAAAATATGTTGACCGCCCTTTGAACCCCCTTTCAAACACAAGAGGCCCAAGTCCTTCAGCATGATCTTGTACAGTTTGTTGATACCAGGCTCTGTTAAAGTGCCTCCAGTTGTTCCCGCAGCTGCTCTGCAGACGTGCTCTATAAGCCACGTACACTACAGTATATACAGACCTCTCACCCCCACCGCTCCAAGGTTAAGTACCCCACTGGTAATAGCCATGCTTTGGACAGCAGTTTGTGAGCCTGGATGCTTTGCTGAGCCCTTATACCTTATTTGGTAAAAGGAGAGCTCAATCCCAGAGAGCCGCAGGGGCAGTGGAGGTTTTGGGAAATGGGTTGGACCAAGTACGGAGCCCTGAGGTGCTCCGTACTTGCTGCACCACAGACGCCCTGCTGAGAGAGATGCTGAGGTGGCTCTGAGAGGATCTACCTGGGGCCATGGGGCAGGAGAGAGGGCGGGAGGGGGAATAGAGAAAGGAAGAGGGAGGGAGGGAGAAATTGACAGAATTTCTGAGGAATATAAAGGAAAAAAAATCACTTTTACCCATAATTCTTCTCTCCAAAAGAACGCTGTCATGCCCCCCATTTGTTTGTGTTCAGCAACATACTATACAGTTTGTTTTTAACGTTAGCTAAGCAACTCTGGCCATTCTCTATGTCCTGCAGCTGTAGACTACTGCTGTGTAATCTGCGTTACGTTCCTCAGTGATGGAGTCCACAGATTCCTGCCAAAGCCAGGGATGGGTGAGCCGGTTGTTAGCAACGCTGCATCCAGTCTGCTGAGGAAGCAGTGTCTGTAATCTGTTCGGTCACAGTCCTCCTTTTCCCGCAGGAGTGTGGAGATTAAATACAGCTCGGCAACAGCGCCTCAGAATGCATGACCATGCCTGGAATTTCCATGTAATTGGAATCACACCGCAGTCCTCTCTCTGCCTCTCTCTGTCGGTTATAAATACCACACCTCCCAAAGGCAACCGCAGCCTTAGACGGGAGGGAGGGCTGGGTCAGGAGAATAGGAAGGTATGGAGGAGAAATGATATCTCTCTGCTGCTTTTTCTCTCTGTTTTGCTTGTAAATGTGCCTAAACAGCAAAAGGAGCGGATAAAGATGATGCGTAGGTGTGTGAGTGCTGTGTAAAAGTCTGAATGAGGACGAGAGGCCCCTCAGAGCAGCCCTGGATCATGTAGTGGTATTCTGGGTAAGAGATGGGCCCCTCAGTGGCTGTAGAGAACAGAGCGGAGCAGGGAGCGGCAACACTACTCCCCTCTGAAGTAGCACCCTGGCACGGCACCAGCTGCATTACCAGCCATCTTGGAAATGAACTAATATCACGCTGAAGAAGAACAATCCTTCTTGTCCGCCTGAAAAAATAAAAATTTGAATGCAACCAAGATTTTTTCTCAAACATCTGCTTGAAGTGTATCTCTGGTCCCCCTAAACATGGCTCTGAAATTGTCTCTTAAATGTCAATACAGTATGATTGATGAACTCTGTGAAGAACACATGTCCACTTTTATGTGATTCTCCTCGTCCATACGACTCTCATGGTAACGTTTGTGGAAGTGTAAACCACAGCAGATTAGGAAACCCTAGCCCTCATGGAAACTTCACAGGCTCTGCCTCTTGCTCTTTTCTGGATGCAGCCTGGATGCTAAAGATGGAAAAACCCAGTTGGAATATCCAAATGGGCCTCAGAGCACTGAGAAGCAATGGAGCAGAGCCAGAGCCCAACCAGTGTGACTGGGGTTCAGCAGCTGTACGGTGTGGGCCGCTGACTCAGGCGTTTCAGATGCAGCACGTACTGTACAATGAGGAGGAGATGGAGGATACCACAGGACAGATGATTCCCAGGGTTCTCAACAATGTCACTGCTGAAAAGAGAGTGGAATGGTAATGTGTCTCACTGCATATACACACATGCACACACACATCCACACACACCCTATCCATGTTTTAATATATCCTACTGTGCTTGTCCTCCAGCCACCTTTTTCTTTGAACGGTTCCCTTTTTGGAAAGTTGGCGATGAGGCCCCAGAACCCTTGACAGGTGTCAACTGTGTTCCAAATCAGCCAGACTCCCCAGATACATATCTGGCACTCTACATTTCCTGCTACACTACATTTCATCACACTTTCTGGGCAAATTCAACTGGAGCAGCAGAGTTTCATGGGAAAGACTTATTTTGATTTGATATAAATCCCATCTCCGGGGGAACTTTTCTTTCTGTTGGACTCGCAGGCTTACGTCATAAGGAATGTCTTTCCACTGAAGCAGCTCGAGGACACCAAAAGCTATTTCCATTTTTGGAGTCTGTTCCATGCGCAGAATATTGTCATTGAACTTTCCTCATTCGGGTTTAAAGGGACTTGATCCCCTTTTCCAGACATATTCTCAGAGGATTAGGCTTTGAGCCCCAACTAAAGCACTCTTAATCAAATCAATAAATAAATAGCCCCCTTCACAAAAGGGACTCCACACTTTCCCTGTGTGTGTGGTGTGTGTGCACATGCATGCATGTGTGTGTTTTCTTGAAGGTTTGTGTTTGTGACTCTTTTTCCAGCTGGTTCTGGAGTGTGTTAAGACAAAATGTAAGAGTTTAAGTGTAAATTAGGAAGGCTTGTGCCATTATGGCTGCTGGGGCAGGAAGAAAGCCTTTACTGCAGATTACAGTGGCTCTCGTGTTTCTCAAACTCAAGCTTTGCAATTGTTCACATGGCGATTCAGCATCCCTCCCCTCCCATAGATGTCAAATCTGCAGCCAATATATCAATGGCATCACAATATAATTCTTGTGCTATGACGTCGTAGCTACGTAATGTAGTAATATGGTCATTTAGCAGGCGCTTGTATCTAAAGAAACTTACAGTTGACTCGTAAAGAAAGTATAGAAGATTATCCTTGTGTGCCAAGCCTCTAGGTTCTCCTCTGCGGTGGATGCAGAGCGAATGAGAGAAATGAAACTCGCATAAGATAGATAACTGTCACTTTATTCATGTTGAGGGATAAACTTACTGTTATTGTTAAACTGGCCTCTGCTAACTCCCAGATGTTCTATTTCTCCTCTGTCCTCAGGTAACTACCCACGTCCACCCAACTATGGCGGGACCCCCAGTGCCAACTACAGCGGCCCTGGCCCCGGCCCTGGCATGACCAACAGCCTGGGTATGAATGCCAGTAGCCCCATGCATGGCCAGGGTCCCGGGCAGCCCATGCCCATGGGCCACAGTCTTGGCGCGGGCAGCCGACCCTACCCCAACATGGCCCCCAGCTCCCCCAGTATGCCCCAGCCGGCAGGCCCAGGGATGGGCCCTCCGTCACTGGGCAACGTCAACCGCAAGGCCCAGGAGGCAGCCGCTTCCGTTATGCAGGCCGCAGTCAACTCTGTACAGAGCAGGTGAGATGACATGTTAATTCACCAGTGGTCTCTCTGATGATGTGTGATTTGTGTGTGTGTGTGTGCGCGTGTGTGATCTGTGTGTTATCTGTGTATGAGAGTGACATTGTAAGAGAGAGAAAGAGAAGAGTAGAGGAATTAGGCAGAAGGCTGAACACATTACTGCAATGTTCCAGTAAAAATACTATTTTGAGAAGATACTATTTTTACTACCCCCTGAAATAGTCTGCTAAAATGTGTGAGCACAGGGCATCACTCACTTTACGCTCTTCAGACTAAAGTTTGAGTGCGTAGTTCTCTATGCTCAAACTGTGGGGAGATATAGAGGAGCATTGTGTGCCATGGAACTCCTTCAATTAAATCTCTTCTTGTTTAATACTAGAGTACAGTAAGAGCTTCATATAGGACCGGATTCCCCAACTGGCCGAATTTGTCCCCCCAAGTTTTCTGAGCAAAATATCTATATATATATATATATATATATATATATATATATATATATATATATTAATTATTTATTTAAAAAAAATGTTTTTATTGTTGGACATAAAAGACTGTAAAAACACCAGGAAATCAGCTACAAGTGATTTTAATTTAGGAAATCTGTTCCCAAGTGTTCCCACGCATAATAGAGAGACGTGATCGAATACAAATGTAAGCAAGGTTTGAAATGATTATGTTTTAGTCAAGTATTACATCTGTTTGGGCTTCTTGCGGTCATTTTGCAGTCAACAAATTATTTGTAATTATGTTCCGGTCCCCCGTCCATCCGCTTAAGAAGAAATCGGCCCGCGGCTGAATCTAGTTGATGATCCCTGATGTAGGGCTTCTATCTATCTGGAAGGCATTTGAAGCACAATCTCTCTGGTGAAATGATGTCCACTGGAATATTGTGTTAGAGACTGAGTAGCAGTAGAAAAAACAGAGAGTTGTTACAATGAACAACGATGCACTATGTTACCTTGGAAAACACTTAAGATTTCAAGTGATCATAACACGCCCTTCACATGTACAACACAACACCAAGCTACTTAGGAAACTCAACAAACACTTGGACACCAACATAAAAAGCAGCATTATGAAGAACCTTGACACATATCAAGCAGTACATATTTATATAGCCGGGACGATACCGGTATCGGAATATTTTTTTCATGGCAAAAATGAAAACACGAAGCAGACCTTACTCTTTGGTCCTTTAAAAACCTGCTGTATAAAATATTGTGTGCTATTGTAAGGTTCTGTATTTATTTTCTTAGTCAACCTTGTGTTCTGTTTCGTTGTGTTCTTGAATGTAGCCCTGTCTTTCATTTTTGTTCATAGATTTCACCTGTGTTAGTTACTCACCTGGTTTCACCAGCTCCTTATTTAGTTCAGTTCATTCGGTTTGTGCCTTTGTGAGGTATTGTTCATTTTGACTCTACTAAGCCTTTTTCCTAGCTCGTTTGTGAGAACCAGTTATACCCTTCAGTCCTAGTTTTGATTCACCTGCCTGTTTGCCTACCTGTGTATGACCATTGCCTGCCTGTGACCACGATTCCTGCCTTCTGCGAAATAAACACCTGCCGCGCTCTGTGCGTGAATCTACTATATTCATTACAGCTATAGCTTGGAAAATAAATGTGATTCTGGATGACAACATAATGTTTGTTTCCAACATTAGGGCTGTTTTCCTAAAGAAGTTAAATCCACTTTGTGTTTTGTTTCCTTGCTACGATACTCACGAGTATCGCAATACTGGTATCGTCCCGGCCCTGCTTATTTATGTACTTACAGTATTTATGCTAAATGGAATGGGTAGATGGGTGTTATTTAGCTAGAGTGTTTGAGTGTTTAATGTGTGAGTCCTTCCCAGAGCAGGGCAAATTTGTGAGGTTGGAAGTGGTGGGATTGTGTGTGGGCAGTAAACTCTGGCTGAACCCTGTCTTAGGAGTGTTTGTAAACATGGACCAGTCTTTAAAATGGTAGGAGGAACAGAAGTGGTCATCCTGAGCAGCTTGGGGCTTTGCCTACTGAAGCAATGCAGACGGGCGGAGGCCAATCACCAATGCTTCTGCTGAAGTGGCCTTGTGAATGTGTATCCCTATTTATGTACAGAATATCATTAATTTAAATGAGTTTCGGCCTCCCCCAGGTTCTCTGGCAGGCTGTTCCAGAGACTGGGGCCATAGTAACTAAAGGCTGCCTCTCCATGCCTCTTGGTCCGAGGCTTTGGGATAGTTAAAAGGCCAGTGCCAGAAGACCTGAGGGACCTACTGGGTACATAACTCAAAAGCATGTCTGACATGTATTGGGGTTCAAAATCGTGGCTTGATTTAAAAACCAATAGAAGAATCTTAAAATGTATTCTAAAACTCACAGGCAGCCAGTGCAGACTTTAAAACCAGTGTAATATGTGCTCTCCGTCTGGTCTTGGTCAGTACCTGTGCTGAAGAACTCTGTGTATTTTGCAGTTGACCAATGGCTTTCTTGGGTAGACCAGACAGGAGAGCATTACAGTAGTCAAGCCTGCTTGTAATAAAAGCATGGATGAGTCTCTGTATCAGACTAAGAGAGAAACATCCGCACCTTGGCAACATTCCTCAAGTGGTAAAAAGCTATTTTGGTCATATTCCTAATGTGTGATTCGAAATTAAGTTCAGAATCTAAAATGACAGCTAGGTTTTTTACCTGGTGTTTTATCTTTATTGCCCCTGAATTAAAATGTGCGGCCAGATTCTCTCACTGTGCTTTGGCTCCAACAAGTACCTCGGTCTTGTCTTGATTTGGCTGGAGGAAGTTGTGAGCCATCCGACTATTTAAATCACTTATACAATCAAATAATTTATCCGTGGAGCTAAAATCCTCTGGTGAGACAGAAATGTAAAGTTGTGTATTATCTGCGTAGCATTGGAAATCAATGCTGTGCTTTCTGATAACGCTGCCAAGGGGTAACATATATAAACTGAACAGTACCGGACCCAAATTCGAAACCTTGTGGAACGCCACTTGTGATATCTATTTTCTCAGAGTTATGTTCACCAAGGGTGACAAAAACTCTTGACCGGTTAAATAGGTCCTAAACCAATTTAGAACTGGACCAGCGTGGCCAACCAACCTCTCCATTCTGTCCAGAAGGACATCATGGTCAACAGTGTCGAATGCAGCACTTAAATCCAAGAGTGCATGAACAGAGAGCTGTTTGTGTTGGCTCTAAGATCATTTACCACTTCAACTAAGGCTGTCTCTGTGCTGTGGTGGGCTGGAAAACCAGATTGGATTTTTTTTCAAATACAGTTGGCACTTAAAAAAAAAAATTAGCTGTTTGAAAACCAATTTCTCCAGAATTTTGCTTAAGAATGGAAGGTTGGAGATTGGCAGAAAATTGCTAGGAGCGGAAGAATATAGATTACTTTTCTTCAGAAGGGGTTTCGCCATAGCAGTTTTTAGTGCAGTGGGGAAAGTGCCTGTGAACAGGCAGTGATTAACAATAGCCTTCACTTCTTCAGATATGCAATTAAAAACTGTTTTGAAGAAGGTGGTGGGGATAGGATCGAGAAGGCAGGTAGAAGGCTTGTGATATCACTTTCCTGAGCATGTCAACCAGGGAAAATACATCAGATTGCCTTTGCGTGGTAGGCTGACTGATACACAGCCGAATGTTGGTTATCTCTGAAATATGCCGCAAACTCATCCATCACATTCAGATGTGGAGGAAAGTTCACATAGGTTTGCGGGAGTAGGATTTATCAGGCCATCGATGGTCGAGAAGAGCACTCTCTAATTATTCTGATTATTAGTGATCAAGTTAGAAAAATGTGCCGGTCTGGCATTTCTAATTGCCTTGTTAGATTTGCCAAGTTGCTCTCTCAGAATATCATAATGGACCTGATAATGGCGATCAGATAAAGCAACGTCAACAATAGAGTATATGTCAATAGAAAGCCCTTGGTAATAAACAGGTCCATCCAGAGTATGGCTGTGGTTATGGGTGGGCCCAGTAGAAAGCCCTTGGTAATAAACAGGTCCATCCAGAGTATGGCTGTGGTTATGGGTGGGCACAACAGCATGTTGGATAAAGTCTATAGAGAATGAAACAAAACACGTTTCATATTTAAAGAACTCATTTGGATTCATAAATAGGCCTACAATAATAACAATGATATACAATAATAACATTGATAAAACAAATGATTATAAAATACGAGCAAAAAAAGTGCATCCTACCTGAATAGCGAGTTGCACTGTAGCCTGCATTTGGCCGTGCCAACATTCTTCTCATTTTTGTCCACTACAATATGACAACTTTTCCATATGGGGGACAATCCCCTTGTAGTAGGGCTCCAGATGAACATTTTCCTTTTCAGTTAGTGGCACCAGCCCATGATTTGGTCGCACCGATTTGTGTCTTATAGACTACTGAGATGGTATTGAAGAAATACGTTGTTTCATCGTCTTGTGATGTGATTACACATATTTTAATGTGCAACCTAATCTAGAGGTTGTCATGCATTTTGGATAGACACTAATACTATTGGTTCTATATATTGTACTGTTAAAATAGGGCTGGATTTGTATAAAAAAAATGTCAATAGAGATGAATTTGACTGCATCTTTAAGGTCACAGGCTAATTTATTTGGGGCTAATTCACCACCTGAGTAAGTGGAAACTCAAAACACATTAGCTAGATCGTGAACTCTAAAGATAATACCCACTCATAGTAGTCATGTGTTATTGTTTTTGTGAAGGAGTGATAGGTGGTGCAGTTACGTGTGTCTGGTGGCAGTGTGTTCCAGACATGGGAATCTCTCACAGAGAAAGCAGTTTACCTAAAGGTGCTTTTCCTTAAGGGAACTATACAGTCACCTCTCATGGCAGACCTGGATCTGTTGCCGTGGGTTTGGGCCATTTAGGATCTTGAATACAAATCAAATCAAAATCAAATCAAACTTTATTTGTCACATGCGGTGAATACAACATGTGCAGACCTTACCGTGAAATGCTTACTTACAAGCCCTTAACCAACAGTGCAGGACAAGACAAGGATCTTGTGCTTTCTGAAGATGTAACAGTGATGATGTTTATTGGCCTTTCTATCAAGCACTTTGAGAGCCTGTTTGTACAGTAGAGAGAGTGAATTGGTTTTAATGTTGTACTGCAAGCTTGGGCCCAACTAGTCAAGCAGTATGTTAAGTGAGGGAGTATCATAGCATTGAAGTACAGCTTTGCTGCCTTTATAGTCAAACAATTTCATATGTATCAGAAATTAGCTAGGTTGAATTTGGTTATTTGAGTTACCTTTTTCACCTGCTTTTTAAAAGAGAATTTGGAATCAAATATGATGCCAAGGTACTTAAAATCGGATACCGCCTGGAGCTTGTCCTCTGATACAGTTGAAGTCGGAAGTTTACATACACCTTAGCCAAATACATTTAAACTCTATTTTTCACAATTCCTGACATTTAATCAGAGTAAAAATGCCCTGTCTCAGGTCAGTTAGGATCACCACTTTATTTTAAGAATGTGAAATGTAAGAATAATAGTATAGAGAATTATTTATTTCAGCTTTTATTTCTTTCATCACATTCCCAGTGGGTCAGAAGGTTACATACACTAAATTAGTATTTGGTAGCATTGCCTTTAAATTGTTTTAACTTGGGTCAAACGTTTCAGGTAGCCTTCCACAAGCTTCCCACAATAAGTTGAGTGAATTTTGGCCCATTCCTCCTGACAGAGCTGGTGTAACTGAGTCAGGTTTGTAGGCCTCCTTGCTCGCACACGCCTTTTCAGTTCTGCCCACACATTTTCTATAGGATTGAGGTCAGGGCTACGTGATGGCCGCTCCAATACCTTGACTTTGTTGTCCTTAAGCCATTTTGCCACAACTTTGGAAGTATGCTTGGGGTCATTGTCCATTTGGAAGACCCATTTGCGACCAAGCTTTAACTTCCTGACTAATGTCTTGAGAGGTTGCTTCAATATATCCACATAATTTTCCTTCCTCATGAAGTGCACCAGTCCCTCCTGCAGCAAAGCACCCCCACAATGATGCTTCCACCCCAGTGCTTCACGGATGGGATGGTGTTCTTCGGCTTGCAAACCTCCCCCTTTTTCCTCCAAACATAATGGCCAAACAGTTATATTTTTGTTTCATCAGACCAGAGGACATTTCTCCAAAAAGTACGATCTTTGTCCCCATGTGCAGTTGCAAACCGTAGTCTGGCTTTTTTATGGCGGTTTTGGAGCAGTGGCTTCTTCCTTGCTGAGCGGCTTTTCAGGTTATGTCGATATAGGACTCGTTTTACTGTGGATATAGATACTCTTGTACCTGTTTCCTCCAGCATCTTCACAAGGTTCTTTGCTGTTGTTCTGGGATTGATTTGCACTTTTTGCACCAAAGTACGTTCATCTCTAGGAGACAGAACGCGTCTCCTTCCTGAGCGGTATGATGCCTGCTTGGTCCCATGGTGTTTATACTTGCGTACTATTGCTGGCACAGATAAACGTGGTACCTTCAGGCGTTTGGAAATTGCTCCCAAGGATGAACCAGACCTGTGGAGGTCTACAATTTTTTTTCTGAGGTCTTGGCTGATTTCTTTTGATTTTCCCATGATGTCAAGCAAAGAGGCACTGAGTTTGAAGGTAGGCCTTGAAATACATCCACAGGTACCCCTCCAATTTACTCAAATGATGTCAATTAGCCTATCAGAAGCTTCTAAAGCCATGACATAATTTACTGGAATAATCTGTCTGTAAACAATTGTTGGACAAATTACTTGTGTCATGCACAAAGTAGATGTCCTAACCGACTTGCCAAAACTATAGTTTGTTAACAAGAAATTTGTGGAGTAGTTGAAAAACGAGTTTTAATGACTCCAACCTAAGTGTATGTAAACTTCCGACTTCAACTGTATATACTGTATTCTATACTATTCTACGGTATCATAGTCACTTAATTACTCATCTCATATGTATATACTGTATTCTATACTATTCTACTGTATCTTAGTCCGTTCCGCTCTGACATCGCTCGTCCATATGTATATAGTCTTAATTCATTCCTACTTAGATTTGTGTGTATTGGGTATATGTTGTGGTGTATTGTTAGATATTACTGCACTGTCGGAGCTAGAAACACATGCATTTTGCTACACCCTCAGTAACATCTGCTAATCACATGTATGTGACCAATACAATTTGATTGGATTTGATGTATACCTATTTTTATTCCCAAATCTTTATTATTATCTCACACTTCATCCAGAAAAAAAAATGGAAGGATCCGCAAGGTGTTCCTGCAAAGGCTTAAACCCTTATGGGCCATGGCCCTACCTAATTTCCAGTTGTATTATTGGGCTGCCAAAGATATAATCCTCCTCATGTATGCCATCCTCACTGGCTGCTTTGGCACATTCCCCCTATTCATTCTGCTACTAAGTTATTTTAGTAAAAACCACTCAAGATCTGGAACCAGTTTAGACTTCACTTTGGTTTGCAAACCTATTCATTAAGGTTCCCTCTACTCCATCCATCCCTAGTAGATGGAACCTTCTCCATGTGGTTCAGCCTTGGCATCAAATCATTCAATGATTTGTATATTGGCGGCACGTTTGCATCGTTCCAACAACTCTCAACTAAATTCCACTTTCCGAATAGTAATTTCTTTAGAAGTGTGCAGCTTTGTCCGTGACATGACCTCTCAATTCCCCCACTCTTCCACACCATCCCCAAAAGAAAGAGGTCTTATTTCTTATAGCTATGATCAAATTTACTCTCTTCACAATCCTTCATTCGCAGCTGTTAAAACTTAATGGGAACAGGATCTAGGTGATGAGTTTACTGATGATACATGGGAAGGTATTATGTACCGTGTCCACTCCTCTTCTATTTGTGCCAAACATGTTTTAATCTAATGCAAAATCCTACACTGCACTCACTGGACTAAACTCAGGCTTTCTTAGATCTATCCTGATGTCGACCCTGTTTGCGACAGGTGTCGGCATGCTCCTGCTTCATTAATACATATGTTTTGGTCCTGCTCTTCTCTACATAACTATTGGTCTGCCATCTTTGATACAATATCTAAAGTATTACCAGTGCCTTTTGCTCCTACTGCCATAACATCATTATTTGGGGTAATACCTGAGACAATCTGGACCCTCTCTTTCTAAAATTATCCACCACAATTGTTGCAAACCCTATTACTTGCCTGTTCAACCTCTCTTTTGTATCGTCTGAGATCCCTAAAGATTGGAAAGCTGCCGCAGTCATCCCCCTCTTCAAAGGGGGAGACACTCTAGACCCAAACTGTTACAGACCCATATCTATCCTGCCCTGCCTTTCTAAAGTCTTCGAAATCCAAGTTAACAAACAGATCACCGACCATTTCGAATCCCACCGTACCTTCTCCGCTATGCAATCTGGTTTCCGAGCTGGTCATGGGTGCACCTCAGCCACGCTCAAGGTCTTAAACGATATCATAACCGCCATTGATAAAAGACAGTACTGTGCAGCCGTCTTCATCGACCTGGCCAAGGCTTTTGACTCTGTCAATCACCACATTCTTATCGGCAGACTCAATAGCCTTGGTTTCTCAAATGACTGCCTCGCCTGGTTCACCAACTGCTTCTCAGATAGAGTTCAGTGTGTCAAATCGGAGGGCCTGTTGTCCGGACCGATTGATGCCCGCACCCGCCCGCCCGACTAGCTTCACTACTCTGGACGGTTCTGACTTAGAATATGTGGACAACTACAAATACCTAGGTGTTTGGTTAGACTGTAAACTCTCCTTCCAGACTCACATTAAGCATCTCCAATCCAAAATGAAATCTAGAATCGGCTTCCTATTTTGCAACAAAACCTCCTTCACTCATGCTGCTAAACATACCCTCGTAAAACTTGACTATCCTATCGATCCTTGACTTCGGCGATGTCATTTACAAAAAAGCCTCCAACATTCTACTCAGCAAATTGGATGTAGTCTATCACAGTTTCATCCGTTTTGTCACCGAAGCCCCATATACTACCCACCACTGCGACCGGTATGCTCTCGTTGGCTGGCTCTCGCTTCATACTCGTCGCCAAACCCACTGGCTCCAGGTCATCTGTAAGTCTTTGCTAGGTAAAGCCCTGCCTTATCTCAGCTCACTGGTCACCATAACAACACCCACCCGTAGCACACGCTCCAGCAGGTATATTTCACTGGTCATCCCCAAATTCAACACTTCTTTGGCCGCCTTTCCTTCCAGTTCTCTGCTGCCAATGACTGGAACAAATTGCTAAAATCACTGAAGCTGGAGACATATCTCCCTCACAAACTTTAAGCATCAGCTGTCAGAGCAGCTAACCGATCACTGCACCTGTACACAGCCCATCTGTAAATAGCCAACCCAACTACCTCATCCCCATATTGTTATTTATTTTTGCTCTTTTGCACCCTAGTATCTCTACTTGCACATCATCATCTGCACATCTATCACTCCAGTCTTAATTGCTAAATCGTAATTATTTCGCCACTATGCCCTATTTATTGCCTTACCTCCCCATATCTTACTACATTTGCACACATTGTATATATTTTTTTCTATTGTGTTATTGACTGTACATTTGTTTATCCCATGTGTAACTGTGTTGTTGTTTTTGTCGCACTGCTTTGCTTTATCTTGGCCAGGTCGCAGTTGTAAATGAGAACTTGTTCTCAACTGGCCTATCTGGTTAAGTAAAAGGTAAAATCATTTTGATTTTACTTCTGTGGAAGTCGCCCTCTCCTCCCTCTCATTTTGTGTGGATTAAAGATGTCTTACACTTTAGTAAATTGGAGAAGATAAAATATACCCTACAGGGTTTTTTCTGCCAATTCAACCAAATGTGGCAACCTTTCTTTACCTATGTAGAGACACTGCAATTTCCCTCTACTCTACAGTAAACTGCCTACCTAAGCTTTGTATTTAATTGATCTACCTTTGGTGTTTAATATTAGCCTGTCTTATTATTATAATTTTTCTATTCGTTTTGAAGACTAGCCATGTTTTATTTTTTTGTGCACTTTTTTGTTTCTAATGTATGTTTTGTTATGAAAGTATTACTTAAGTATTTTATATTTTCATATGGGTGTATACATTTCTACCTCATTGAAAAAGCATGTTCCCATGGTATATCAAATGTATAAAACCACAAGTGCAATGTACTGCATTTCAAACATTGTTTACTGTAACTGTGAAAGAAAATACCAATAAAAAGTTTTAAAAAAAATTATAATAATAAGTATCTCGGTCTCGATGCCATGGAGATGATGGCAAGGGATGAAAGTCGTCCTTGATCCGGTTTTGACCGGATGCTGTTGTGGCTGGTATAGTTAGGACCAGCTGCATTAATTTTGTCACCTCTGGGATTTGTCTCGTACCATTTGTGAACTGTACAATCCAATAAGATCAGCCAATCTAACGAATACTTGGCATATTTTGACAGGTTCTCGTTTGCTGGTGTCAAACTTTTGTGACATTGTTTAGATTTTTTCCCAGACCACTAAGCCAAGGAAATTAAGTTCACCAAAGTGTTCAAACCTGGCTCTCATCTCAACATTGTTATTTTCCAGTATGTTGTAGTAAATTCGCCCCGTTTACCACGAGTTTCGCTTTCTGCCAGGCCCAGTCCATTGCATTTCTGCTCGAATCGCTCATAGAAACTATCAAAGTCTTGTTGCTGCAGAAACTCATATCCATCACTTTGTTCTGCAGAACACGGAAGAGCACGTCAGTTTAATTGAAAATTCCTACAGTAGGTAATAATAATAATAATAATAATAATAATAATAATAATAATAATTAGCTAGGGCTTTCAAAATCTCACGGTTCTCTTTTACCTTGGCATTGTGCATGCTGATGTTCAAGCTCCGTTGTTCATTCAATGCCAGATCTATCCGTGAGCTGCCAAATGTCTTAAGAGCTATCTGGCTTTGGATGTGAGACACGGATTTCTCATGCTTGTTGAGTGCTATAGGCAGTAACTGTCTCTTGTCCACACGCTGTCGCTGGTGGAGAACAGCAGACGGGAAGCAGTAGAGTCGGCTGCTGGAAGCGCAGCCACAGAGCCAGTCCTTCCGTTGATAACAATCAGATTGAAATGATCGTGTTATTTTCTGTCCCTTTAATGTAGGTTCCTAAGCTCAGGTGTTGGTCTTCTATTCCTTATCACCCCCTGTTAAGCTAGAAAATCATCTTTAAAAACGGTTTCCGATGCAATATGTTAGCCATTCTGATCATACTTTAACTAGCAGTAAAATGAGCGTAACAGCCAAAAAGCGGCTGATGACATATGACGTCCACAGGCAGGAGCGAGCCCTGCCTATCCCATTACTTTTTTCACTCCAATACGCATTTGCATGTATTATTTGAGTGCAATAATGAATGGGACATATTGACACATGAAAGACTGCGAAGCTCTCTGCCTGGCTTTCGGCGTCCGTTAGCTGGCAGTATAAACACGCATGCGCAAGTCATGTCAATGCCTTGCATTGAGTTTGGAGTTTGAAGGGCTGGAGAATGGCACAGAGCGAGGCTGCCTTTCCCCTGGCCTTGTGTACTGAACCAGATCACTGCAAATGTGGGTAGTAATAACTACTTCAGAAATGTATTTTATCATGCAGAAAAAACATGATGACAAAATGATTATTGATATATATATATATAAAAATAATTGTTTATTCATTTTCACAGGGTAGGCACTGACCACATGTCACTGTAGTGTTCCCTGGGTTTAATTAATGCCGTTTGTTTAGCACTTTCCATCAAACTCTTGTTTCCCTCTGCAGTAGACCTCCCTATGTGAGGTCCCCAGCCCTCCACACCTCTTCTGGACCCAGTCCCCTGCCCCCTCTCCCCACCACACCCACCCCTCCTCCTCCTCCTCTCCAACCTCCACACCCCAACTACAACACCCCTCATTCTCAGCAACACGGGTAGGTCAACCAAGCACCATCTCCAAACCACTAACCCGTTACTGTTCAGGCTGAAAATATGCTCATTTGATGCTCATTGTGGGTGATATTGCACCTACCTGACACCTAAACTAATCTGGCCTAAGATAGCATCACTGGCTAAAATTGCTTATGAGGGATTTCACTGGTTGCTAACTGCTAACCTGTGTTTAGCTTTCTGTTGCCAACTGTTGCTAAATTTGCATGGCTCTCTGAACTCCCTTTCAACCCGCAAGCAATATGTTGTTTTGAGCAAATCTGGAGGTTTCAACCCTCTTGACATTCATTATGTTTAGTTTGTTCAGAGGCCAGCCATAACTTTTTGATGACCACCACAGTTCTCCATTCATCTCGTGGTGGGATATCATAACTCTAAATAGAACTATAGACAACGGCCTGTCAGTTTCAGTTGAATCTCGACATCGGTCATAAGTAATATCACAAACAAACAAAAAACAGTTCCCTTATGTGGCTTTCTTTTGAGAGTGAAACCCAGAGAGTCAGCATCATCCCCCAAGCGCGTTAATAATGACAAATGAATCCCTCTCCATGTTGAATTTGTTAACATGCGTTTCTCTGTGGAGAGAGCGCCCACCATGGTCGATGGTGATGCATCATGGGGCCGGTTGGCATTTGGAGAATCCTGTCTGTGTCTGCATTGGTTGACACTGTGATTAATGGTCAGGAGAGCGCTGCAGACAGACTATGTAAATGCTGAAGGAGCCATTAACAGACATCTTCACTGTCAATAAGAAGTGGCACAACACGATGCATACTGCTGGGGCAAATCACAAAGCCTGTCAATCTCCACTGTCATTCTACCAGACAGGCCCACGGTGAGAGAGGCTGGCGAAAGAGGGCGGGAGGCATTGTCTTTGCCTACCTGTCTCTCTTAACCACTCTACCACAGTTTTTCTCTCCTCCTCACCTGCCCCCTCTTTCAGCACAGTTACCCACTCTCGCTCTCTCTCTCTCTCCCTCCCTCCCTCCCTCCCTCCCTCCCTCAGCCCTGTCCTCTTTCTTTCTCATCACCCTCTCATCCAGGCCCTCAGAAATGGTCTCTTCCAGTTGCTCTCCTAGTCCATAATATAGCATACATACTTACATACACGCTGTGAATACTAGGTCCCCATCCATAGAAAGGCACTGTATGAAAGTACTTTGTGTCTCTCAGTCTGTCCCTAGATGGGTAGATGGCCGCCAGGTAGCCTAGTGGTTAGAGCATTGGACTAGTAACCAAAAGGTTGAAAGATTGAATCACTGAGCTGACAAGGTAAAAATATGTTGTTCTGCCCCTGAACAAGGCAGTTAACCCACTGTTCCTAGGCTGTCATTGAAAATAAGAATTTGTTCTTAACTGACTTGCCTAGTTAAATAAAGGTATAATAAAAATAAATAAAATGGTCTGAGGTTGGCTGAGAATGCAATTAGTGCTGTCTGATGGGAACACAGAGGGAAGGAGAGAGAGTGTGTGTGTGTCTGTTAGAGGGCAGCTCTACTGACTCTTCCAGCTGACTTTGAGGAGGCAGAGAGCTGACTGCCCCCTGCTCTGCGGCTGCACGTGCATGGTGTTGCCATGGAGAAAGCAGGAAGGAAGGCAGGGGGACCGATTTAGGAGGATTGTGGAACTCCCCCCCACATCTCCCATTGTTTATCTCTGTTTCTCAAGCCTTGTTCTGTTTTGTTCTCTTCCTCTGAACAGCTGAGGAAGATTAAGGGGAAATTGGAGCGAGCTGAAGGCTCTGAAACACTGTGTTTAGTGTTTACTCTTTTATAATCCTGATTCTGATCTGAGAGCAGCATTGTGAAACATTTAAACCTGTTGTTGTCTGGCTGAAAACAAGCGGCCAACAGCCTGAACCTTGTCCCTGGGCTCGACTACTCCAGATTCATTACGCACAGTGAAAAGAATGCCGATTGAGCAGAGCAAGGCCACTATGATATCCTGTAGCTGGAGGGGATCTGTGATTACATCTGGATAAGTGTGATGGGGATGCTAGCTAGTGTTTTCGCCAGTCCTCAGAGATGTTCCCTTAAGTGCTTTGAATTATACATGATTTCCCATTTTCATGATCAAATCACCAAAACACCCATACTTGGTCTGATTGGCTGACATTTAGAACAATAATATGTTTGTGTAAGCTGGCTTTCAGTAATGTAAGTCTAACAAAGGCACTTGGGTTTGAATCGGGTTATGTTGAGGTTTTATGTTGAGATGATACTATTGCACGGCTTGTGACTTGGCTTGGATCAATGACCGGAAATAGGAGTAAAGTCTCTTGAGTGAACACTGGTGTTGGGATTTGGAGACCAGAACCAGAGAGTAGTAATAGGAAGCTAGGTGTTGTCCTGGCTCTGTTGGCTGAAGACAGAAAGTATTTTTTCAAATGACTTTGGTAGCTGTCCCTGGAGCTACAGAAACATGGCCTGTAGAAAATAAGCACTTAGAGAAAAGCATGCTTAAAAGAAAAATAAATTAAAGGAAATGGAAAGAGAGAAAGCGAGAGAGAAGAGCGCTTAGGGGTAAATCCTCGCCAAATAATTCATTTCTGACCTCCTTAGTAAGTAAATTTACTAAATAAATAAGAGCTGCTTGAATGTCAAGAATGCATTGCTGTTGCCGCCAGCGTTGTGGCTCACAGGCAGCCTTGGCATCAGCTCCAGCTAGGCTTTAATAAATGGCTTCTCTCCCTTCAGAACTGTTTGATGTAAGGGTGGGGGGGCTTTTCTCAGGATTTAATATGTTAAAAAGCTGTCCTTTCATTCATTGTTTTATTTTTGATTTTGTTTGGGTTGAGTCAGGTAGGCAGGCGCTAGCTGAGCTGGCTGCTGGGAATGGAGCTGTGGCTGAGAGGGAGCTGCCTTGAGAGCAGATTGTGCCCATATATAATTCATATTGTTCATACCCTCCCACTGACTACACCATGCAGACCCCTCCCTCTCTCTCTCTCTCTCTCTCTCTCTCTCGCTCTCTCTCGCTCTCTCTCTCGCTCACTCTCTCACTTTCGTTCGCTCTCTCCCTCTCACCAGGCAGGGTTGACGGAGGGTGGTGGGGCTGGGTAATGATAGGGTCTGGATGGTGGCAGTACTTTAGTACCCCTATTTTCTCCCTGCCACACTGAATTCACTCCCTGTTGTAGCAGTGAGTGTTTGCAGTGGACAGGCAGGAAGGACACTTTGACTCTGACACTGTAGTGCTGGTCTGGCATGGAGCTGTGTATGTGACTGCAGCTGGCTGTCTGGCACCCGGTAACCATGGCAGCCCTTGGAAACGGCCCTCTCTCCCTTTCTCTCCCCGGGCGTGCTCAGAGACAGGCCTCCTCAGATGTCCTTCACACATGTGGGCAGAATACTAAGGACAGACAGCAGAGTTCCATGCAGGGGGATGAGGGGAGACAGACAGACAGGCAGGCAGGGAGGGCGACAAGACTGGGACTGGGACATACTACAGGGCTAGTCATTTAAATAGAACAGTGATGACTAATCTGTTTATCTGCTGAAGTGATTCAAAGCACATATTATTTCCCTCAGAATATTTCAAGAGGCTCTAAATGTGGCTAACACCTCATGAGAGCATTACTCAGAATGGTTTGCGCTGGTAGTAATGCTCTAGTGTTTTCTGCCTTTCTTGTTTCTGGGCTAAAACTAAATCCACATTTTATTGTTTATTTTATTAGTTTTTCCTGACTTCATCTGGCCATATTCATGCTACAACATGCTGGCTCACAGATTCAATTGAAAGCAGTATCTTTTTGAGAATCAGAGCACAACAAAACAGCTGTGTTCTCCCACGAGAGAGAGAGAGAGAGAGAGAGAGAGAGAGAGAGAGAGAGAGAGAGAGAGAGAGAGAGAGTTGATCCTTCTCAGTTAGAGGAGTTCAGATTCCCCTCAACCGTCCCCTAGCTCAGCTCACAATACTTACGCTACAATGACTACTGGATGGTACAGCCTGTGCTGTGAGCTGGAATACGCCCCCCACAGTCTCACCCGGGACACACTCCCTCTCTCTTCACTATCTTCTCCTCTCCCTCTTGTTTATCTCCTTTTTGCTTTCTCCCACTCCCCTCTTGCTGCGTTTCCCCTCTCTTTCCCTCTCCATCCTTCCGTCTCTCCCTCCCTTTCTGCTTTCCCCTCGTTCTCTGCGGCAACAGGTCCCCCCCCCCAGCGAAGGTGCCCGAGAGCAAGATAAATGTGCTGTGCCTTTTTTGATAGCAGCACATGCATACATTAAGTGTGATTAAACGGCCTGCGTTCCCTCCATCAAGTGTTTCCTAATGGGCCTTTTTATTACATGAATTTGTAATAATGGACTAGCCCCACAGTCCAACTCTACTTTCTTGTTGTTGTTGATGTTTTTTATTACATTATTCTCGTCAGCACTGGCGCTGGTCTTTTTTTTTTAATGTGGGGCGATGTAGGGTGCAGATGCAGTATAGAGAAATAGCACTTTACGGAACTGAAACGATATACTCCGACACGAGATGGCAATGTCACCATGTTAGCTACCGATTGTGTTGAATTCTTTGAAGTAACAGAAAGTACCCGATGATACCACATTATTTCCTTGTAAATACCCAGCAAATCCCATAGTAAAACAGTACTGTCAAATAAAGTGCTGCCAAGAAAACAGTCTATAACAGGCAGGATTTGATTGATATCAGTGTATGTTGTTGTCTGTGAGCCATGGGTTTTCCTGTGAGCCCAGGCCCACAGAGGGATTACATATGTATCATCACACATGCTCTATGACTAATTACATCTGTGAGATGAGATTATTGGGAGGTTTATCAAACCCATCCCTTCTCATCCCTCCTTCTGCCTGGTTAGTCACTGTCACACATCCAATACATTGTTGTCCTCCTCTGCATGGGGAAGTTCAGCTCTTTTGACTGACTGACATAAATCCGGATTGAGTGTTTGTTTCGTTTTTTGTCCTTGTGATCACAGTGTTGAGATGAATGTAGGATGTAGGATTGCCCTCCAGACAGAAAGGCAGGGGTTTTACTATGACCTTGTCAGTGTGGCATTTTAACACAAAGCTGCCCCCACCACTACTACTACTACAACAACTGTCAACCCTTTACTCCATGTTCCTTAAATACCCTTTCTAGTCTGCTCTACTCTCTCTCCACTTCAAGGAAATGATCCACCACAGATGAGGGGATCTTCTGTACTCCTACCTCTCTCTCTCACACTCCCCCCTCTAGCACTTCTCTCACTCTCCTTTTCCTGTTCTCTCGTTATCCAAGGGATTATTTGGACCAGCAGGAAGTAGAGATGGTCCAACTGCTATCCATCCTGGTGCGCTGTCTGTTGAGTTGGTACAGGGCTGGTACAGAGCTAGCATTGTACAGGGTACAGGGTATGGAGCGGTGACGGTGACCGTCTGTCTGCTGTATGTGACGTTGGTTCAGCAGGTTGCTGATAAGCCCTCTGATGTCCTCCCAACACGCTGTGACGTGACGAGGCATGGAGAAAGAACGGGATGGATTTCAGCCGTCGCCATAGCAACAAATAACATTATCCTTTCCAGAAGCACACCTTAATTAGTTAAATTATTACTTCGTGGGGAGAGGAGGGAGGGAGGGAAGAGGGCTGAGGAGAGAAGGGGTGAGGGATTTGCAAGGGATGATAGGAGGATGAAACATCTTTCTATTTGGCTGTTGCTCACACACACTTGCTTTTAAAGAGAGATTCTGTTTTTTTCTAGGAAATGTACCAATACATTTTCAGGATGATGGTTAATACAGTACTGAAACGTATGGGCATATCCTCTGCCTGGCATGGCCTTATAGCTTTGCAATAGAGGCAGAAAGTCGAATCTATTACGGAGTCTTTTCTACTACCATGTCAAAAGCCAACTAATTGCTCTCCACACCAAGTATCTGGGTCCAGTCTTTCCTCTCTAACCAGCTCTTGTCTCTCTCTCTCTCTCTCTCTCTCTCTCTCTCTCTCTCTCTCTCTCTCTGTGTCCCAGACAGGGCAGCTACCCAGGCCCTGGCATAAACCAGATGGTGCCCCCCATCAACCAGTCACAGGGCAACAACTCAGGCGTGGGCACGCCACAGGGTCCACCCTACAATATGCCACCCTCAGGTAAGACCTGGACAGGCCAACAAGGTACCCAACAGCATCCAAAGTAGTGAACAATTGTCTAAAATGGTTGTGAGATTAAGTATAGTCTTCTATAGCCTTCAGTTTGACAGACTTCCAACAACAAATAACATCAAATTTGATGTACCACATGCGTCGAATACAACTGGTGTAGACTTTACAGTTAAATGCTTGCTGACAAACCTTTTTCCAATGATGCAGAGTAAAACAAAAATATATACAGTACCAGTCAAAAGTTTGGACACACCTACTCATCCAAGGGTAATAGTGAAGAATAATAGTGAACATCAAAACTATGAAATGATATGTATAAACCAAAAAAGTATTAAACAAATCAAAATATATTTGAGATTCTTCAAAGTAGCCACCCTTTGCCTTGATGACAGCTTTGTACACTCTTGGCATTTTCTCAACCAGCTTCATGAGGTAGTCAGCTGGAATGAATTTCAATTAATGTGTGTGTTGTTAAAAGTACATTTGTGGAATTTCTTTCCTTCTTAATGCGTTTGAGCCAATCAGTTGTGTTGTGACAAGGTGGGGGTGGTACAGTGAGGGAAAAAAGTATTTGATCCCCTGCTGATTTTGTACGTTTGCCCACTGACAAAGAAATTATCAGTCTATAATTTTAATGGTAGGTTTATTTGAACAATGACAACAAAACAATCCTGAAAAACGCATGTGAAAAATGTTATAAATTGATTTGCATTTTAACGAGAGAAATAAGTATTTGACCCCTCTGCAAAACATGACTTAGTACTTGATGGCAAAACCCTTGTTGGCAATCACAGAGGTCAGACGTTTCTTGTAGTTGGCCACCAGGTTTGCACACATCTCAGGAGGGATTTTGTCCCACTCCTCTTTGCAGATCTTCTCCAAGTCATTAAGGTTTTCGAGGCTGATGTTTGTCAACTCGAACCTTCAGCTCCCTCCACAGATTTTCTATGGGATTAAGGTCTGGAGACTGGCTAGGCCACTCCAGGACCTTAATGTGCTTCTTCTTGAGCCACTCCTTTGTTGCCTTGGCCGTGTGTTTTGGGTCATTGTCATGCTGGAATACCCATCCACGACCCATTTTCAATGCCCTGGCTGAGGGAAGGAGGTTCTCACCCAAGATTTGACGGTACATGGCCCTGTCCATCGTCCCTTTGATGCGGTGAAGTTGTCCTGTCCCCTTAGCAGAAAAACACCCCCAAAGCATAATGTTTCCACCTCCATGTTTGACGGTGGGGATGGTGTTCTTGGGGTCATAGGCAGCATTCCTCCGCCTCCAAACATAATCGCACCAACTGTTGTCACCTTCTCACCAAGCTGCTTGGCGATGGTCTTGTAGCCCATTCCAGCCTTGTGTAGGTCTACAATCTTGTCCCTGACATCCTTGGAGAGCTCTTTGGTCTTGGCCATGGTAGAGAGTTTGGAATCTGATTGATTGATTGCTTCTGTGGACAGGTGTCTTTTATACAGGTAACAAGCTGAGATTAGGAGCACTCCCTTTAAGAGTGTGCTCCTAATCTCAGCTCGTTACCTGTATAAAAGACACCTGGGAGCCAGAAATCTTTCTGATTGAGAGGGGGTCAAATACTTATTTCCCTCATTAAAATGCAAATCATTTTATAACACATTTTTTCACATTAGTTTTTCTGGATTTTTTTGTTTTTGTCTCTCACTGTTCAAATAAACCTACCATTAAAATTATAGACTGATCAATTCTTACAAAATCAGCAGGGGATCAAATACTTTTTTCCCTCACTGTATACTATCGCAAGAACAGCTCAAATAAGAAAAGAGAAACAACAGTCCATCATTACTTTAAGACATGAAGGTCAGTCAATGCGGAAAGTTTCAAGAACTTTGAACGTTTCTTCAAGTGCAGTCGCAAAAACCATCAAGCGCTATGATGAAACTGGCTCTCATGAGGACCACCACAGGAAAGGAAGACCCAGAGTTACCTCTGCTACAGAGGATAAGTGCATTAGAGTTACCAGCCTCAGAAATTGCAGCCCAAATAAATGCTTCACAGAATTCAAGTAACAGACACATCTCAACATCAACTGTTCAGAGGAAACTGTGTGAATCAGGCCTTCATGGTCGGATTGCTGCAAAGAAACCACTACTAAAGGACACCAATAAGAAGAAACTTGCTTGTGCCAAGAAACACGTGCAATGGACGTTAGACCAGTGAGTCAAAATGTGAGATTTTTGGTTCCAACCGCCGTGTCTTTGTGAGACACGGAGTAGGTGAACGGATGATCTCTGCATGTGTGATTCCCACCAGGAAGCATGGAAAAGGAGGTGTGATGATGTGGGAGTGCTTTGCTGGTGACACTGTCTGTGATTTATTTAGAATTCAAGGCACACTTAACCAGCATGGCTACCACAGCTTTCTGCAGCGATACACCATCCCATCTGGTTTGGCCTTAGTGGGACTATCATTTGTTTTTCAACAGGACAATGACCCAACACACCTCCAGGCTGTGTAAGGGCTATTTGATCAAGAAGGAGAGTGATGGAGTGGCTCCCGAGTGACGCAGCGGTCTAAGGCACTGCATCGCAGTGCTAGAGGCGTCACTACAGACCCTGGTTCGATACCGGGCTATATCACAACCGGCCGTGATCGGAAGTCCCATAGGGCTGCGCACAATTGGCCCAGCGTCATCTGGGTTTGGGGAGGGTTTGGCCGGGGGTAGGTCGTCATTGTAAATGAGAATTTGTTCTTAACTGACTTGCCTAGTTAAATAAAGGTTAATTAAAAAAGATATATTGTGCCTTCAGAAAGTTTTGAGACCACTTGACTTTTTCCACATTTTGTTACGTTGCAGCCTTATTCTAAAATGGATTAAAGAAAAAAAACACAGCAAAAACACAATACCCCATAATGACAAAGCGAAAAAACAGGTTTTTAGACATTTTTGAAAATTTATTAAAAACAAAAAACACAAATACCTTATTTACATAAGTATTCAGACCCATTGCTATAAGACACGAAGTTGGGGCTCAGGTGCATCCTGTTTCCATTGATCATCCTTGAGATGTTTCTACAACTTCATTGGAGTCCACCTGTGGTAAATTCAATTGATTGGACATAATTTGGAAAGGCACACACCTGTCTATATAAGGTCCAACAGTTGACAGTGCATGTCAGATCAAAAACCAAGCCATGAGGTCAAAGGAATTATCCGTAGAGCTCCAAGACAGGGTTGTGTCGACGAACAGATCTGGGGAAGGGTACCAAAAACATTCTGCAGTATTGAAGGTCACCAATAACAGTGGCCTCCATCATTCTTAAATAAAGAAGTTTGGAACCACCAAGACTCGTCCTAGAGCTGGCCGCCTGGCCAAACTGAGCAATTGGGGGAGAAGGGCCTTGGACAGGGAGGTGAACAAAAACTCGATGGTCACTCTGACAGAGCTCTAGAGTTCCTCTGTGGAGATGGAAGAACCTTCCAGAAGTACAACCATCTCTGCAGCACTCCAACAAGCAGGCCTTTATGGTAGAGTGGCCAAACGGAAGCCACTCCTCAGTAAAAGGCACATGACAGCCCGCTTGGAGTTTGCCAAAGGGATCCTAAAGACTGAGAAGCAAGATTCTCTGATCTGATGAAAAGATTGAACTCTTTGGCCTGAATTGCCAAGCACCACGTCTGGAAGAAACCTGTCACTATCCCTACGATGAAGCATTGTGGTGGAAGCATCATGCTGCAGGGACTGGGAGACTAGTCAGGATCGAGGGGAAGATGAACGGAGCAAAGTACAGAGAGATCCTTGATGAAAACCTGCTCCAGAGCGCTCAGGACCTTAGACTGGGGCGAAGATTCTTCCAACAGGACAACTACCCTAAGCACACAGCCAAGACAACACAGGAGTGGCTTCAGGACAGGTCTCTGAATGTACTTGAGTGGCCCAGCCAGAGCCCGGACTTGAACCTGATCTAACATCTCTGGAGAGACCTCAAAGTAGATGTGCAGTGAATCTTCCCATCCATCCTGACAGAGCTCGAGAGGATCTGCAGATAAGTATGGGAGAAACTCCCCAAATACAGGTGCGCCAAGCTTGTAGCGTCATACCCAAGAAGACTCAAGGCTGTAATCGCTGCCAAAGGTGCTTTAACAAAGTACTGAGTAAAAGGCCTGAATACTTATGTAAATGTAATATTTACGTATTTTTATTTTTTATATAGAGCAAGTTACTGTTCTGAAGATGGTTATTTTCCTGCAGACAGCTCTATTCTGTTATTTTTCTTGTTCCGTTGGCCCTCCTAAGAATGAATGCAGTGCCCCCTTTCTCCTGCTCTCTCTTGCCCTTCACCCCTCCACATTGTGCTAAACACACCTCGGAGAATGCAAGGCTCTGTATGAAAAGAGCTTTCTGCTCAGCCTTACAAAACTAAATATCAGGCTGCATGACATTTGGAAGACTTCAAATGAATTAGAGTGCCAAGGTTCTTAAAAACTCATCTCAGCTGCCCCTGGGGTTGGTAAAAAGCTATTAGTTTCACATAGTGCTGAGCGCCGAGCTGAGAAGGGAAATAAAGGGACAAACCTTGGGACTCTTGGCATGTAGGGACACTTTCTTCTCAATAGGAAAATGCTTATTCAGTCCACACTCGAAAAGTAGTCTTCAAGATATTATTCATTTTTACCAAGAACTTTTGAAAGAAGTTACCTAAGAAATTGAAAATGTTAATACCATCTTTAAGTCTACCAGTTCATAAACATTGTAAGAGCAGAATTTATATTTGTGGTGCTGAAATACCTATTCAATGTTAGACAAAAGCGTAAGATATATAGCCAGCAAGGCCGAGAGAGTGCAATGGTATTTCATTTAAAAGTTTTATTTCTCAAGCAATGCCTTCTACATTTTTATTAGTTCATTACGCCTTTATTCCTTTTGAGAAAAATCCCTGGAAGAGGACCTTGGAGATAGAAAGGACGTGTTCCATCTCCCCAGAGAGAGACATTTTGATAATACTTTCTCCATTATCCAGAACTGTTCTTTGGCTTCAGAACAGCTCATCATTTGGCTCTGTGTGTGCGTATTTCAGAGACAAGATGTAGTACAATGACTACAATGCCTAATACCCCCCATCAACTCCTTATATACATGCTATGTGAAGATTACTCCTCATACACTAGGCCAGTGGTTCCCAAACGTCTTCAGTTACTGTCGCACAAACTGAATTTTGCTCTGCCCGAAGTACCCCTGAAGTACCCCCGTGTACATTTAACCAGTAGACCTATGGTCTCATGAGTCTTCTCAATTACCCTCTGTCGATAGGCCAAGTACCCCCAAGTGTGAACGTCCATTCATTATGCACTCATATGTTTCATTCAAAAGTTTGGCTGGTGCACTCATGATGCACCAATGCCAGAGTAGAGTAGAGTCCTTATTATCCCAGAGGGGTAATTCACTCAGACGCACCAATGCCTTTTAAATGAACTGTCTACTTCAAATCTCACTTTTAAAAGGGAATATTCTGTTAACTTATGCCCAAATAATGTTGTTGACTCGTTCTATACTCGCGTATTTGTGGTCAAAGCAGAAATTGGATAAAAAACACACAAAAAAACACCTCAAACTTGTGTCTCAAACAGACCTATTATTTTTATTTTTTGCTATTTCCTCATAGAGTATGATGTCATACTCCTGTGGAGGATGAGCTGGCCATCAGCGGTCTAGAGGAGGATGAGCTGGCCAATCAGCGATCTATATTTTTTATGATCGGTATACGCCCACACCATTCTGTTGTTGTGGTACGCCCACACCAATTCAACACAGAAAAGCTGCTTTTTAACATACTTAAATAAAACATTTTGGAAGGAAAACTGATTCACTCATACTGTAAGTAATAACAGGTCATATTTCATAGAAATCTGGAAACACTGGAAATTTACTTTAAAATGTGTGAAAATCTTTCATTGTTCTTCCCTCCATTTTCTTCTTTGTGTAGGGACCATGGGGATGGCTGGGGATGGGATGGTGACTCCTGTTGGGAAGCAGAAAATGGATGGCAAGGAGGAGAGCATGCCCACCAATGACCCTCCTAGACCCAAGGTACAAGCTCTCTCTCTCTCTCTCTCTCTCTCTCTCTCTCTCTCTCTCTCTCTCTCTCACTAATGAACCAAAGGCATCTGATCAGCATATGCTGCATCAGCACAGCAGGCAGAATTTTATTTTCTTGCCATATTTAATCATTTGTTCAACACTTACAGTTCATAATATTTTCTTGATTTGTTGTTGTCATCAGCTCTGTTCCTTTTGATGTGTTGGCAGCTATAGCTGCAAGGAGGGTGTTTAGAAATCTGCACACATCCACACACACTGTGCTTTCACTCCTCGTCACAGCCCAACCCACTATAATGCTGACTGCTCACTTCTCCCAAATGAAGCTCAGCTCAGCAACAGCTTTGCACTTTGGCTCTTTCCATTCCTTCCTGCCTTTTGGTTTTGCCCACATCATTTCTGTGAAAAGCCCTGTCTTTGTTGATAGTAGTGGTGGGTGTTGAATTATTGAAGGCAGTCAGAGCTGTGTGAAGACCCCCAGAGCTCCCTTAAGAGATGATGTGTCTGTACTCTGTAGTAACAAGACAAGGCCTTCGTCTCCCTGCTCTGGCAGACTGGGGAGAGAGAGAACACGGCATGGTTCTGCTGACATATGCAATCTGTCACTGAAACACTCAAACACATACCTACCTGTACACAGAGCACTTGTTCCCTGCATTCTGAGTAGTCTCTTTCTTTCTTTCTTTCTTTCTTTCTTTCTTTCTTGCTGTGTCTCTCTTTCTGGTTTGTTTTTGATGCAGGCAGCTGTTCGCAAGAGGCCTTTTAGAACATACTGCAACTCACTTTTTGTTCACACACAGTAGGGTTGGGGTGAAGGAATGGGTGAGGAAAGAACAGAGCAATATGCAAAACAGAATCCATTCTGCTCTGTCTCCACCACTAACACTCACCACAGTGCTTTCTCTCTCTCTCTCTCTCTGTATGTTACAGGATGGCTACAGTGGATCCCAGTGTGTCTCCCAGCCCACCACCCCTGGTGCCATGCCTGTCCCCTCTCCCCTGTCCCCTAGCCCAGCCAGCCTGTCCTCCTACCATGGGGATGACAGTGACAGCATTAGCAGTCCCGTCTGGCCAAAGACTCCCTCCAGCCCTGTATGTGACACTTTTCCTTACATTCCAACCAATATCTTCCGATCTTTTATTTGTTGTTGTTTGTTTTTCAGTATGACGACTGATGTGAGTAGTTGTGTCAGTTTGCAAGGTTGGAGCTAATTCCATATCTCTCTCCATCTCCTCCGACTCAGAAGCCCAACTCGTCCACCATGACTAACGAGCGAATCACACGTCTGTATGATATGGGTGGGGAGCCGGAGAGGTGTGGCTGGGTGGACCGCTACCTTTCCTTTATGGAGGAGAGGGGTACACCTGTTCCCCACCTCCCTGCCGTGGGCAAGAAGCCCCTGGACCTCTACAGACTGTACATGGTGGTCAGGGAGATAGGGGGTCTGGCCATGGTGAGAGACAACCACTGAGTTCATTTTATTATGTCTTACAGGACTGATATACAGTCGTGGCCAAAGGTTTTGAGAATGACACAAATATGAATTTCTACAAAGTTTGCTGCTTCAGTGTCTTTAGATATTTTTGTCAGATGTTACTATGGAATACTGAAGTATAATTACAAGCATTTCATACGTGTCAAGGCTTTTATTGACAATTACATGAAGTTGATGCAAAGAGTCAATATTTGCAGTGTTGACCCTTCTTTTTCAAGACCTCTGCAATCCGCCCTGGCATGCTGTTAATTAACTTCTGGGCCACATCCTGACTGATGGCAGCCCATTCTTGCATAATCAATGCTTGGAGTTTGTCAGAATCTGTGGGTTTTTGTTTGTCCACCTGCCTCTTGAGGATTGACCACAAGTTCTCAATGGGATTAAGGTCTGGGGAGTTTCCTGGCCATGGACCCAAAATATTGATATTGTTTTGTTCCCAGAGCCACTTAGTTATCCCTTTTGCCTTATGGCAAGGTGCCCCATCATGCTGTAAAAGACAATGTTCGTCAACAAGCTGTTCCTGGATGGTTGGGAGAAGTTGCTCTCGGAGGTGTGTTGGTACCATTCTTTATTCATGGCTGTGTTCTTAGGCAAAATTGTGAGTGAGCCCACTCCCTTGGCTGAGAAGCAACCCCACACATGAATGGTCTCAGGATACTTTACTGTTGGCATGACACATTTTTTCCGGATGCCCCAAACAATCGGAAAGGGGATTCATTAGAGAAAATGACTTTACCCCAGTCCTCAGCAGTCCAATCCCTGTACCTTTTGCAGAATATCAGTCTGTCCCTGATGTTTTTCCTGGAGAGAAGTGGCTTCTTTGCTGCCCTTCTTGACACCAGGCTATCCTCCACAAGTCTTTGCCTCACTGTGCGTGCAGATGCACTCACACCTGCCTGCTGCCATTCCTGAGCAAGCTCTGTACTGCTGGTGCCCTGATCCCGCAGCTGAATCAACTTTAGGAGACGGTCCTGGCACTTGCTGGACTTTCTTGGGCGCCCTGAAGCCTTCTTCACAACAATTGAACCGCTCTCCTTGAAGTTCTTGATGATCCGATAAATGGTTGATTTAGGTGCAATCTTACTGGCAGCAATTTCCTTGCCTGTGAAGCCCTTTTTGTACAAAGCAATGATGACGGCATGTGTTTCCTTGCAGGTAGCCATGGTTGACAGAGGAAGAACAATGATTCCAAGCACCACCCTCCTTTTGAAGCTTCCAGTCTGTTATTTGAACTCAATCAGCACGACAGAGTGATCTCCAGCCTTGTCCTCGTCAACACTCACACCTGTGTTAACGAGAGAATCACTGACATAATGTGGCAGGGCTTTTGTGGCAGGGCTGAAATGCAGTGGAAATGTTTTTGGGGATTCAGTTCATTTGCATGGCAAAGAGAGACTTTGCAATTAATTGCAATTCATCTGATCACTCTTCATGACATTCTGCAGTATATGCAAACTGCCATCATACAAACTGAGGCAGCAGACCTTGTGAAAATTTATATTTGTGTCATTCTCAAAACTTTTGGCCACAACTGTACACTGCTAAGTGTTTTTCTCATGTATTGCAGGACTGAAATAATGTTGCGCTATACACTTTTGATGTGGTTGATTAGACTCGTCAATATCACTTATCTGGTAGTAGCTTTGAAGTGGGACAAAGCAACTGGTTAGCAGTTACAAGCTAGGATACATACAGCGGACTAACATGCCATTGTATTAATGCTCTGTCTTCTGTCTCCCTCCCCATCCCCCCTCTCCTCCCTACCATCCTCTCCCCTCCAGGTGAACAAGAACAAGAAGTGGCGAGAGCTGTCCACTAGTCTGAGTGTTGGTACCTCCAGTAGCTCAGCCAGCTCTCTGAAGAAGCAGTACATCCAGTACCTGTTTGCCTTTGAGTGTAAGGTGGAGCGGGGAGAGGACCAGCCGGCCGACAGCAACACTGGGACTGGGGGGGACAACAGGAAGCAGGCCAAGTTGCAGCCGCCCTCTCCTGGTAAGGACCGGTACTTATGATAAGGATGATGACGGTGGTGGTGGTCGTGGTGGGGGTGATAGGATGTTGTGTAGACTGTAATTTTGGCATGTAATTGGATGATTGAGACTTTCCATGCAAGCAGTGTGTAAGGACTTTATGTATAGTTTTGTGTGCCTTTTCGTGGACCGATAATGTATCTTGGAAGACCCCTTTGAACAAAATAAAAACAAGGTTTACTGAGGTTCCCCTGATATTATCACCAGTTACAGTACCTCTAAGCAGATATATGGCTTGATTTGATTACAGTATTAGAAAGGTTAAGTAATGTAATTTTGGGTTATGCTACAATGCTATTTATAAGACAAAGTATTTGTTTTGCATGTTGTCTCTGACACAGTGATTCTAAGCACAATTACTGTGCTCAGCTAAGAAGAGAGAGTTGGAGCGTAAAGGTTGCGTCTCTAATTTAGAGCGTTGATGAGAAAAGTGACCCTGACTTTTAAATAGAACACCAGCACCTCACCTGCCTGAGTCACACCAGATTGCTTTTCCTAAGAGGGTGGAGAAGAGCATCTGCCTTCAGCACACAAGCACACCACACCCACGCAGATGTAAAGGACATTTCACTGCTTGCTTAGTGAGTGCCACTTCATTCTGATTCGGCTAACACTGAGGCTCGAACCCAGGACCTTGTCTTTTTCTAGCACACATGACCGCCCTCCCAAAGTGTCTTTCCGGTCGAAAAGCTAGCTATATGGTGGCGCAAAGTGGGGACTCTTCAGGCTGAGGTGTAAGTTTCACACATCCCCATGTGCTACACAGACACACACCTACTCTTGCATATGTCTGCATCCCGGCCTCTTGATGGAGACATAACCTTCTGATATTAATATTTACCTTCATTTTGAGCCAGGTCAGTGCATCTACACTGAACCAAAATAGAAACGCAACATGAAACAATTTCTAAGATTTTACTTAGTTACAGTTCATATAAGGATTGAAATAAATAAATTAGGCCCTAATCTATGGATTTCACATGACTGGGATACACTACATGACCAAAAGTATGTCGAAACCCGCTTTTCCCACTCCTTTTCAATGGCTGTGTGAAGTTGCTGGATGTTGCCGGGAAATGGAACACGCTGTCATACACGTCGATCCAGAGCATCCCAAACTTGCTCAATGGGTGAAATGTCTTGTGAGTATGCAGACCATAGAAGAACTGGGACATTTTCACCTTCCTGGAATTTTGTACAGATACTTGCGACATGGGCTTCAGGATCTCGTCACGGTATCTCTGTGCATTCAAATTGCCATCAATAAAATGCAATTGTGTTTGTTGTCCGTAGCTTATGCCTGCCCTTACCATAACCCCACCGCCACCATGGGGCTGTATGTTCACAACATTGACATCAGTAAACCGGCCCACACAGCGCCATACATGCTGTCTGCCATCTGCCTGGTACTGTTGAAACCGGGATTCATCTGTGAAGGGCACATTTCTCCAGCGTGCCAGTGGCCATCGAAGGTGAGCATGTTTCCACTGAAGTCGGTTACGACGCGTAACTGCAGTCAGGACAAGACCCTGGTGAGGACGACAGGCATGCAGATGAGCTTCCCTGAGACGGTTTCTTACAGTTTGTGCAGAAATTATTTGGTTGTGCAAACCCACAGTTTAATCAGCTGTCCGGGTGGCTGGTCTCAGACAATCCCGCGGGTGAAGAAGCCAGATGTGGAGGTCCTGGGCTGGCGTGGTTACACGTGGTGTGCGGTTGTGAGGCCGGTTGGACGTACTGCCAAATTCTCTAAAATAAAGTTTATGGTAAAGAAAAGAACATTCAATTATCTGGCAACAGCTCTGGTTGACATTCTTGCAGTCAGCATGCCAATTGCACACTCCCTCATAACTTGAGACATCTGTGGCATTGTGTTGTGACAAAACTACACATTTTAGAGTGGCCTTTTATTGTGCCCAGCACAAGGTGCACCTGTGATATGATCATGCTTTTTTAATCAGCTTCTTGATATGCCACACCTGTCAGGTGGATGGATTATCTTGGCAATGAGAAATTCTCACTAACAGGGATGTAAACACATTTGTGCAAAACATTTGAGAGAAATACGTTTTTTTGTGCATATGGATGATTTCTAGGATATTTCATTTCAGTTCTTAAAACATGGTACCAAAACGTTGTTACGTTTATATTTTTGCTCAGCATATTTAATAGAAATAGAGCTGAAATTGAATAAAATGTTTAGCAGTTTTATATCACACAATTTAGAATCTGGACATCAGAGCAATGTTGAGGAAATCCTATTTGAGTCAGAAAAGGATACGCATATGATAGGTAATATGTACAAAACCTTGCAGAGAGCCTATCCAACTGACAATCTCTTAGAAAAAATAGAAACTATTGAAACCAAGACTTAAAAAGAACTGATATTGTCACAAGATGGAGTGTTGGAACATAACTAACAAAATTACAGTTAATTACAGTAAATTAAAGTTAGCTTAATCTAGTATAAACTAATGTACAGAATTTATTACACAACACAAAATTAACAAATTCTACAGCACAATGTTGTAAGTGTAAAACTAACAATGATTCACTAATGAATGCATTCTGTGAGTGCTATAACATCCAAAAGTGGTGAGATACCAATGGTTTGGACTCATTTTGAAAAAAACGTTAAAAACGGGAAATTAATTGATCCTTCATTGTTAAGAGAGTAGATGAATCCAATGTATTATTATAAAAAAATTGAACAAATGAGGGCTTCAGAGAGAAACAAAATAGCACAATTTAAAGCCATATGGCATAAAGTATTATAAAGTATTACAAGCACTAGAAATATCCAATGATATTAATGTTTGTTGCAGTGATGGAAAAAGTACCTAATTGTCATACTTGAGTAAAAGTAAAGACACCTTAAAAGAAAATGACTCAAGTAAAAGTAAATGTCACCCAGTAAAATACTACTTGAGTAAAAGTCTAAAAGTATTTGGTTTTAAATGTACTTAAGTATCAAAACTATAAGTATAAATAATTTAAAATGTCTTATATTAAGCAAACCAGACGACACAATTTTCTTGTTTTTTTAAATTTACGGATAGCCAGGGTCACAATTCAACACTCAGACATAATTTACAAACAAAGCATTTGTGTTTAGTGAGTCTGCCAGATCGGAGGTAGTAGGGAGGACCATGGATGTTCTCTTGATACGTGCGTGAATTTGACAATTTTCCGGTCCTGCTAAGCATTCAAAATGTAACGAGTACTTTTGTGTGTCAGGGAAAATGTAAGGAGTAAAAAGTACATTATTTTCTTTAAAAATGTAGTGGAGTAAAAGTAAAAGTAGTCAAAAATATAAATAGTAAAGTAAAGGACAGATGCCCCAAAAAACGGCTTAAGGACTTTACACCACTGGTTTGTTGAAATGTATGTACGTCTGAAGCTAGGTTTCCATCCTATTGTTAAATGATTTTCATGCAAACATTCTAAACTCTGCAGAAAAACATGCACATTTTCCCACCTGAGATGTGTTACCTTCAAATTGACTTGTTGCGGTTAAAAGGCTGTGCGAGATGAAGTAGAGCACACGAAATGTACGTTTTCATGTACTGCATAAAAATCTAAAAGTTAATCGCGTTTCTATTGTATTTTGAACTCTACGGATAGTTCTGTCACAAACCATTGCGTTAAATAGCACGTGCCGACTCTGGTTTTGGCACGTGCGCTTTAGCCAGCAGCTACCGTGCGGGTAGACTAGTCTACGTGATGAGATTATTATGGATAAGAGCAAGAATATTTGTACATGTCAAACGGCAGTCAAGCATCGATCGTCATGTCACCAGAATAAGACCCTCAATATTTATTGGAAAGGAGCATCAAGCTCACTGTGACTTTCACCACACTGTGAAGTTCGTAGGTTATTTAATCTATAGCCTAATAAACTGCATGGTTTCCCGGAGTCGTGGTGGAAGGACCACACACCCTACCATCGCGTGACACCAAGTTTACTTCGATATGATCACATTTTATTGGTCACATACACATATTTAGCAGATGTTATTGCAGGTGTAGCGAAATGCTTATGTGTCACGACTTCCACCGAGGTCGGTCCCTCTCCTTGTTCGAGCGGTTTTCGGCGGTTGAAGTCACCGGCCTTGTAGCCATCGCCGATCCATTTTTCATGTTCCATTTGTTTTGTCTTTGTTTTACACACATGGTTTCAATTCCCAAATTACATGTTCATTATTTAACCCTCTGTTTTTCCCATGTTTTTTGTGCGTGATTATTTGTTGTTTTCTTTGCTGAGTTCTACGGCTGGATATATTCGCCCGTGTGTTTTTAAGGGCACGATGGATTTGTTATTCCTTTTCCGTATTTTATTAAAATACGTTGTTCACTCTTATCTGCTTTCCTGCGCCTGACTTCTACACCAGCTATACACACCGGCATTGACATTGTGTTCCTATCTCCAACAGTGCAGTAGTATCTAACAATTCACAACAATACACACAAATCACACAAAGTAAAATAATGGAATTAAGAAATATATAAATATTAGGGCGCGCAATGTCTGAGTGGTGTTGACTAAAACACAGTAGAATACAGTTTATACAGTTGAAGTCGGAAGTTTACATACACCTTAGCCAAATACATTTAAACTCAGGTTTTCACAATTCCTGACATTTAATACTAGTAACAATTCCCTGTCTTAGGTCAGTTAGTATCACCACTTTATTTTAAGAATGTGAAATGTCAGAATAATAGTTAAATATAATGATTTATTTAAGATTTTTAATATTTCATCACATTCCCGGTGGGTCAGTAGTTTACATACACTCAATTAGTATTTGGTAGCATTGCCTTTAAATTGTTTAACTTGGGTCAAACGTTTCAGGTAGCCTTCCACAAGCTTCCCACAATAAGTTGGGTGAATTTTGGCCCATTCCACCTGACAGAGCTGGTGTAACTGAGTCAGGTTTGTAGGCCTCCTTGCTCGCACATGCTTTTTCAGTTCTGCCCACACATTTTCTTTAGGATTGGGGTCAGGGCTACGTGATGGCCACTCCAATACCTTGACTTTGTTGTCCTTAAGCCATTTTGCCACAACTTTGGAAGTATGCTTGGGGTCATTGTCCATTTGGAAGACCCATTTGCGACCAAGCTTTAACTTCCTGACTGATGTCTTGAGATGTTGCTTCAATATATCCACATAATTTTCCTACCTCATGATGCCATCTATTTTGTGAAGTGCATCAGTCCCTCCTGCAGCAAAGCACCCCCACAACATGATGCTGCCACCCCCGTGCTTCATGTTTGGGATGGTGTTCTTCGGCTTGCAAGCCTCCCCCTTTTTCCTCCAAACATAACGATGGTCATTATGGCCAAACAGTTCTATTTATGTTTCATCAGACCAGATGACATTTCTCCAAAAAGTACGATCTTTGTCCTCATGTGCAGCAGGCTTTTTATGGTGGTTTTGGAACAGTGCTGAGCGGCCTTTCAGGTTATGTCGATATAGGTCTTGTTTTACTGTGGATATAGATACTTTTGTACCTGTTTCTTCCAGCATCTTCACAAGGTCCTTTGCTGTTGTTCTGGGATTGAATTGCACTTTTCGCACCAAAGTATGTTCATCTCTAGGAGACAGAACGCGTCTCCTTCCTGAGTGGCATGACGGCTGCGTGGCCCCATGGTGTTTATACTTGCATACGATTGTTTGTACAGATGAACGTGGTACCTTCAGGCATTTGGAAATTGCTCCCAAGGATGAACCAGACTTGTGGAGGTCTACAAATTTGTTTCTGAGGTCTTGACTGATTTCTTTTGATTTTCCCAATATGTCAAGCAAAGAGGCACTGAGTTTAAAGGTAGGCCTTAAAATACATCCACAGGTACACCTCCAATTTACTCAAATGATGTCAATTAGCCTATCAGAATCTTCTAAAGCCATGACATAATTTTCTGGAATTTTCCAAGCTGTTTAAAGGCACAGTCAACTTAGTGTATGGAAACTTCTGACCCACTGGAATTGTGATTAAGTGAAATAATCTGTCAGGAAATTACTTGTGTTATGCACAAAGTAGATGTCCTACCCAACTTGCCAAAACTATAGTTTGTTAACAAGAAGTGGTTGAAAAAACGTGTTTCAATGACTCCAACCTAAGTGTATGTAAACTTCTGACTTCAACTGTATATATGAAATGAGTAAAACAGTATGTAAACATTATTAAAGTGACTAGTGTTCCATTTAAAGTGACCAGTGATTCCATGTCTATGTCTATAGGGCAGCAGCCTCTAAGGTGCAGGGTTGAGTAACCTGGTGGTAGCCGGCTAGTGATGGCTATTTCACAGTCTGATGGCCTTGATATAGAAGCTGTTTTTCAGTCTCTTGGTTCCAGCTTTGTTGCACCTGTACTGACCTCGCCTTCTGGATGATAGCGGGGTGAACAAGCCGTGGCTCGAGTGGTTGATGTCCTTGATGATCTTTTTGGCCTTCCTGTGACATCGGGTGCTCTAAGTGTCCTGGAGGGCAGGCAGTTTCCCCGGTGATGCGTTGTGCAGACCGCAACACCCTCTGGAGAGCCCTGCGGTTGCTGGCAGTGCAGTTGCCGTACCAGGCAGTGATACAGCCCGACACGATGCTCTCAATTGTACATCTGTAAAAGTTTTTGTGAGGGTCTTAGGGGCCAAGCTCTTGCGCCTTCTTCACCACACTGTCTGTGTGTGTGGACCATTTCAGATTGTCAGTGACATGCACGCCGAGGAACTTGAAGCTTTTCACCTTCTCCGCTGCGGTACTGTCGATGTGGATAGGGGGAGTGCTCCCTCTGCTGTTTCCTGAAGTCCACAATCAGCTCCTTCGTTTTGTTGATGTTGAGGGAGAGGTTATTTTCCTGGCAACACTCCGCAAGGGCCCTCACCTCCTCCCTGTAGGCTGTCTCGTCATTGTTGGTAATCAGGTCTAGTTAAGGATCGTATCACCTTCACTACTGTTTTGTTGTCTGCAAACTTGATAATTGAGTTGGAGGCGTGCGTGGCCACGCAGTCATGGGTGAACAGGGAGTACAGGAGGGGGCTGAGCATTTACCCTTGTGGGGCCCCTGTGTTGAGAATCAGCGTAGTGGAGGTGTTGTTTCCTACCTTCACCACCTGGGGGGCGGCCCATCAGGAAGTTCAGGACCCAGTTGCACAGGGTGGGGTTCAGACCCAGGGCCCCAAGCTTAATGATGAGCTTGGAGGGTACTATGGTGTTGAAGGCTGAGCTATAGTCAATGAACAGCATTCTTACATAGGTATTCCTCTTTTCCAGATGGGATAGGGCAGTGTGCAGTGCAATGACGAATGCATTATCTGTTTATCTATTGGGGTGGTATGCAAATTGAAGTGGGTCTAGGGTTGTCAGGTAAGGTGAAAGTGATATGATCCTTAACTAGCCTCTCAAAGCACTTCATGATGACAGAAGTGAGTGGTACGGGGCAATAGTCATTTAGTTCAGTTAGCTTTGCTTTCTTGGGAACAGGAACATTGGTAGACAACTTGAAGCCAGTGAGGATGGCAGTCTGGGATAGAGATTGAATATGTCTGTAAATATGTCTGTAAGTTCCAATTCGTGAAAGTCTGCACATGCTCTGAGGACGCAGCTAGGGATACTGTCTGGGCCGGCAGCCTTGCGAGGGTTAACACGCTTAAATGTCTTACTCACGTCGGCCACGGAGAACGAGAGCCCACCGTCCTTGGGAGTGGGCCGCGTTAGTGGCACTGTGTTATCCTCAAAGCGGGGGCGAACAAGGTGTTTAACTTGTCCGGGAGCAAGACGTTGGTGTCTGCGACGTGGCTGGTTTTCCCTTTGTAGTCCGTGATTGTCTGTAGACCCTGCCACATACGTCTTGTGTCTGAGCTGTTGAATTGCGACTCCACTTTGTCTCTGTACTGACGTTTTGCCTGTTTGATTGCCTTACGGAGGGAATAATTACACTGTTTGTATTCAACCATATTTCCAGTCACCTTGCCGTGTTTAAATGCAGTGGTCCGCGCTTTTAGTTATGCGCGAATGTTGCTATCTATCCATGTTTTTTGGTTTGGGTAGGTTTTAATCATCACAGTGGGAACAACATTTTTATTCCTGTCTGCGCGATGTACTGAGAATCCAGCTGGCTGAATGGATGGGGACAGTCTATCCAGAGAGAGCCATGATTCCGTAAAACAGAGTATGTTACAGTCCCTGATGTCTCTCTGGAAGGAGATCCTCTCCCTGAACTCATCTACTTTATTGTCCAGGGACTAAACATTAGTGAGTAAAATACTCGGAAGCGGTGGATGGTGTGCACGCCTCCTGAGTCAGACTAGAAGTCTACTCCGAATACCTCTTCTCCACCGGCGGTGTCTTGGAGCAACCTCTGGGATAAGTTCAGTTGCCCTGGGGGGTACGAACAAAGGATCCAATTTGTGAAAGTCATATTTCTGGCCATAATGCTGGTGAGTTACCGCCGCCCTGATATCCAAAAGTTCTTTCCGGCTGTATGTAAAAACACAAAAAGCTATCTGGGCTAATAATGTAAGAAATAACACACCAAAAAACAAAATACTGCAAAGTTGTTTAGGAGGTAGAAGCCGAGCTGCAGTGTCTGTTGGCGCTCTCTTAATGATTATTATATCAATATTTGGGAATAAAGGCGTTTCTACCGCCATTCCTCGCATAATACATTTTTCAGACACAAAAAGATCCCACCATGTCGAACGAATAAATTATCTGGGGTCATTTATAAAATTGTACTGAAACTTACTGTTTCCATCACAGCTGTCTGACTTGTTTTTATATGGTATGACTTTACTCGCATAAAAACTGTGGATGTAAACGTGGTTTGAGTGTTTTTGTCTTTATTCGTCTTTTTTTATGTTGAAGGTTGGGCTTTAAGTCCCAACCAACATCATGTCTAGTTTAATGAATCCATTTCTAGTTTAGTGAATCCATGTCTAGTTTAGTGAATCCATGTCTAGTTTAGTGAATCCATGTCTGTGAAATGTTAAAGCTGCAACATGTATCTTTTTGGGCAACCCAACCAAATTCACATAGAAATGTAAGTTATAGATCTGGCATTCTCATTGAAAGCAAGTCTAATACGCAGGATATCTGTTCTATGTGCGCTATTTCTATGCTTCCCATTCTGAAGTTCATTTTTTACTTTAGTTTTTTGTACACCAGTTTCAAACAGCTGAAAATACAATATTTTGGTTATGATAAATATATTTCACAGCGGTTTAGATGGTACAATGATTATGATTGGTTGAAGTGGAGAGAGAATAGTCTCCATACTTTGCTCTATCTGTATATCTGTCTTTCTGTCTCTTAACACCCACTATCCCTTTATCTATCCACCCATCCACTCTGCTGCTCCCAGGTGCCTGCTTGGCTGGCTGCTTCACTGACTCACGCTATATATAGCTGACAGCTAGGTGATGATGTTCCAGAGTAGGGAGAGCTGTTGAGCAGCCAAGATGGGAGGAGGGGAGGGGATTTCCCCTGAGAATGATTAATGAGGGTGGAGTCATGGATATAAACAACGCTGACCTCCAGTCAACCTCTATTCACACAAAGCCTATGAGCCAGCGCTTTCTGTCTTATGTCATCCACCTCTACACACCTACACACTAACACACATCTCTCCCTCTAAATGTAGAGTAGAGGGCACTTGAGTTCACGCTCTGTAAATGTCCCCTCCCGCCCTCTCTCCCTCCTAGTGTTGCCTGCCTGTCTTTCTGCTTGCCTCACAGTGTTTTTCTGTCTGCCAGCCTATCTGTCTGCCTGTCTACCAGCTGGGATGGGAATACTCTTAAAACCTTTACCTGCAGTGGGCTAAATCAGGGTCACATATAGTGTTTCTTGGTAGTCTTAAACAAATCTACTTTGATACAAAAGTATACATCTCACACACATGGTTATGGGCTTAAAAATAAGACACATATACCATGTCAGATATAGACTTGAAATGTATTCAATTTTGAGTTTGTATCCCAATATTACACTTTTATATCCAGAAGACTGAAATATAACACAACTATTTGACATAGAAACACCAATTAATTATGAAATGAATTATGAAATTATGAATAACATCCCATAAGGCCACTAGGTCACTTGACTGCAGGAAAGGGCTATCCGCCAGTAACCCCTGGTTCCAGTGTTTACGTTCTGAGTTGCTCCATGTGTGTGTTTGGCTCCTGTCTATGGAGCAGAGGGGATATTCTGAGAAGAGGAAAATCCCAGAGACACCCCCTTCTATCTCTCCCTTTCTCCTTCACTGTCCCCCAATCCCTCGCTCCTTCTCTCCCAGCCCCACTGCAAGCAAAGCCCTCGGCTCAACCATCAGTCCAACTCGCCCTCCTTTCCTCTCTCTCGCTCTCTAATCTGATGTGGAGGCAGGGGGTATTGTTGAATAATTCAGAAGTAGTATGAATTTTTAAAGCCATTCTTTATTCCTGTTGGAGGCGTGCAGTGTAGAGAAAGGCCACGGAGGCTTTTTCAGAGGAGCTGTTTTACTAAACGCTCATTAGGATTCACAGAACCAGCCTCTCTTATCTACTAAAACTAGCCATCATGTTTTCCTTCATTCCTACTTGTACGCCTTTCACTACTTTCGCTTTGTAGGGTTTTCATGTGTAATGTGGCATGGCATTACATAGTTTCTTGTGTTGTTACAGACCTTCAGTTCACCCAATAATTTCATATTCCCATGCACTGAAAAATTCATAGCCATGGCTTCATATGATTTATGCATCATATGGTATGATACTAGCCTCATATCATGTTAGCAACTTAACCCCTATTTGGAGTGAAGTGCAGTATGGCTGGGCCACTGGTACGGTAGTCTCTCTCTGATATATCGTAGGGAGTGCACAATACAGTACAGTATAGCCTGCATGTGGGTGAGCCTCGCCCCTACAGACACCCCCCTTCTATGTTAACTATGGCTGTGCCCCCAGGCGTACCCTCCTAATGAACCCCTCACCGAGTTCACCCTGCCAAAAGTGAAAAACAATCATCAGAAAGCTGCCAAATAAAGCTCTCCACAGCGACTGCGGCGAGTTCCGCACCATTCTCTCCAATGAGCAATTCCCATAGAGAAGGCTTCGCTTCCTCCTGTTTCCCTGTCTTCTTCCTCCTCCTCCTCATCCCCTTCTTCTTCTCCTCTCCTCCTCTTCGGCCCCTTCATAGCAGTCCCTGCGTTCCCCCTCTACTTTCGGCAGGCAGGCGCTGGGGCTAGGCTAGTGTTATTGCCGCTCGCGATGGGAGTTTGTGGTTGTTAGTGAGATAGGCCCCAGCGGGCCCTCTGATAGGCTAAGAGGATTTGGGGGAGCTGGCCCCCCTGCCTGGCCTCACTAATATCACCACTGTCGATGGCTGTGTTGTGGCTGTGGTCTGGCATGCTGTCAGAGGGCAACCCCGCCTGCTACAGGTTAACATGGGGGAAACAGGAGAGGCCATCTTTCCAGGCCATCTGGACCGACTTCATTTAGAGAGGTTTTGGCCTCGAACCCCCTCATTTCCCCCGCCCGTTCCTCGGCCCTCTCTCTAAATCTGCCTGGTCTCTATGAGGATTAAAGAGGCTTGGCGAGTTGCCATAGGCTGGCAGTGTGAAAGTGCTACTCACTCAATACTGTTTCAATGCACTCCACAGGAGATTCCCTATTCATTTATAACCATCTCTCTCTCCCTCTTGCTCTCTATCTAACAGCTAACTCAGGGTCCCTGCAGGGCCCCCAGACCCCCCAGTCATCAGGCAGCAGCTCCATGGCAGAGATGTCAGGTGACCTGAAACCCCCCACCCCAGCCTCAACCCCCAAGGGCCAGGGCCAGGTCACCCCCATCCCAGCCAGCAGGTATGCCATGACCCCCTATCATTCAGACACTCTCACTGCTTCATATCATGTTAGCAACTTAACCCCTATTTGGAGTAAAGTGAGTATACATACTGTACCTGTGAAAGTGTCTAGGTCCTTAACTTTTTACTTCCTGTCCCTCTGTCTCCAGGAACAGTGTGGTCAGTGTGCAGGACCCGTTCTCTGAGGTGAGCGACCCGGTCTTCCAGAAGCGTAACTCCCTCCCCCCGGGGGGCCCTGGGGGACCGTACCAGCAGGGGGTCAACATGCCCCCTGACATGATGATGAGGATGCAGTACGAGAAGGACCCCTTCGCTGGCATGAGGAAGGGTGAGTAGACCATTGACCCAGGCACTGGCACAGACTTACCACTGTGCCGTACACAGCAATAAGCTGATTTGTTGTACAAACATGGCAGACTCAGAGCGTTGTCCTGTGGCTGGAATATAAAGGCTGTTTGTCACATGAGATTTGCCTTTATGGTGTCCCCTCTGATGTCTTAGAATGTCTCTTGTCCCAACTTACCTGCTCATTATCTGGTCTCTCACCTTTGAGACCAGAGGTTGGTTAGAGTTTAGAAGCTGGCATCTGAAAAAAAGTAGTGTGTGAATAACAAAGCTTGGTTAGCGTCACAGCACATTGTGGGTCTCCTGATCGTGCTGATGATTATTAGTAGGAGACTAGTGCCACCTAGTGGATGAACCATTACAGCAACAACACTATACACTGTGTTTCCAGCATACTATCCATTCATACTGTGTTCATCTGGTCTGTCTCCACAGTGGCAGGAGGGGATTCCTACATGCCAGGCCAGATGCCCAGCAGTGGCATGCAGGAGATGTATGGCAGGCCTCCATCAGGCATGGGCCAGCGTTCCCAGTACCCATACGGACCAGGCTACGACAGGAGGTAAGCATAGAGGCACTAGACACCTGAACTTATCAGACATAGATTAGAAACCAATGCTGCCTGGTTTTATGTTTTCATGCAAACTGACGGCTTGTCTGTCTGTCTTTCAGACCAGACCATGTGATAGGGATGGAGGGGAGCATGGGCACCCCCGGGAGCCAGAGCAGCGTGGGACCTTCCAACAGCGAGGGCAGCATATACTCTCCCAACAGATACCCCTCCCAGCTTAGGTGAGGAGCACATCTTCAAAATGGAACTGAAGAAATTATATTTCTTACAGAGGGAAGTTCCCTCTCTTTTTAAAATTGAATGATCACTTCCTTCTGTGATTTCCTATAGACATGAGGGTTATGGGCAGCAGTACCCTGGCATGCCATATGGAATGCACCCCTCAGGGATGTACCCACAACAACAGGTGAGAGACAGACACTAAGGAGCTCATTGATCTGGCCTCATGATGCAGGTGTAGCAGAGTATAGTTGAATGATTGGTTTAGTATTGAATAAAAGCATCACCTTGATATCTTCTGCTTCTCCACAGGGTTACAAGCGCCCCATGGAGGGCATGTACGGCCCCCCAGGCAAGAGGCACGAGGGGGACATGTACGGCCCCCCAGGCAAGAGGCACGAGGGGGACATGTATGCCATGCAGTACAGCAGCCAGCAGCCTGACATGTACAACCAGTACAGCACTGGTTATTCTGGTCCTGAGAGGAGGCCCATGCAGGGCCAGTTCCCCTACCCCTCCCCCTACAGCCGAGAGCGCATGCAGGCCTCTGGCCAGGGGCAGCACCCCCAGCACCCCATGGGTCCCCAGATGATGGCCGGGGGCCCACCCTCCAACAACGGAGTGGAAGGACCCCAGGGGCCCAACATGTGGCCCTCCAGGACAGACATGGGTTATCCTTACCCCAACAGACAGGGGGCGCCCTCCCAGGTTCCGCCATACAGTACTATGGGGAGAGGAGAGGATATGGAGGGCCGATCAATCCAGGATGGTCAGTGGCTCGGGCACGGAGGCCATCGCCAGTCCTCCTACATGTCAGGTGGTATGACCCCTATGTCCTCCCGCCAGCCCCCCTCTGCCTACCAGACCTCCCCCTCCATGGCCAACCACCTGCCCCGAGCACCCAGCCCCGGCTCCTTCCAGCGCTCCATGGAGGCACGGATGTCCCCCAACAAAGCTGCCTATTTGGGCTCCATGAAGATGCCAGGCAAACCGGGCATGCCCATGCCAGGGCAGGGTAGTGGGCACCCAGGCCAGGTCCCACCTAACCTGCGGAGAGACCTCAACTACCCTCTAGGATCCGTTGAGGCCACCATGCCCCTTCTCAAGCCCCGCCGCAAAATTACCTCAAAGGACACTGGTAAGAGATTACCAAGTCCTTTTATTTGCTGTCATCGTCAAACCAGCACTGTTATTATCTTGATATCTGTGACAGGTATTACAATCCTCTCTCCTCTAACCCCTGTCCTCTCCACAGGAACCCCAGAGGCGTGGCGAGTGATGATGTCTCTGAAGTCAGGTCTGCTGGGTGAGAGTACGTGGGCCCTGGACACCATCAACATCCTGCTGTATGATGACAGCACTGTGGCCTCCTTCACCCTCGCACAGGTCACTGGAGACACGCTTTACTCTTCTCTTATTATTGTTCTCAACCAATCCAGGACTGAGCCTTGATGACAGAAATGATTTACGTTTAGTAATGCTTGACAGTTCTCCACCCCAACACAAACCAACACATCGTTATTAGATTACACTAAATATTAAGGGAAGCTAAAGTGCTTTAAAACCAAAGCCCTGATGTCATTTGTTATTTTGTCATGTCTGCAGTTGCCTGGCTTCCTGGAGCTGATCGTGGAGTACTTCAGACACTGTGTGATGGAGATCTTTGGCATCCTGGAGGAGTATGAGATAGGGACCATCGGCCAGAAGACCCTCCTGGGGCCTGAAGCCTGTAACCAGGGGGAGGAGCTGACTTCTGAACCTGAGATGGACTGTGAGGCCAGCCAACCAGAGCCTGAGCAGGAGGTGGAGAGGGGGGAGGTGGAGAAGGGGGATGCAGAAAATGGGGAGGACAAACCTGCTGACATCACAGAGAAAATGACAGTGGAACTGATGTCACCCCCCAGTGCAACGGAACCAGCCCCTGAGGGAACGAAGGAGGAATCTGAAGCCGAGGTGAAGGTAAAGAAGGAAGATGGGGAGAAAGAACAGGAGGGAGAGAAAGAAAACGGGAAAGAGGAAGGAGATGGTGAAAAGCCCACGGAGAGTAAGGAAGCCACAGCTGAAAGTAAGGAAGACTATCCTAATCAGTCAGAGCCAAGGCCACAACAGGCCAGCAAGTACGACAAGTTTCCCATTAAGATCCTGCAAAAAGAGGACCTGATTGAGGACATGACGGAGCAGCTGGCTCACGTGACAGAGTTCACTAGCGGACTGCTCCACTGGCAGGTAGGCGGGGGGGATTCCACAGCCCACATCCAGACCCATTTTGAGCGCAGGGGACAGCAGCCTGACATGACGGAGGGAGAGAGGGACGAATGTGCCATTCTGAATAAAGAGCAGGAGACTGACTCAAGGACGGAGGAGAAGGGGAAGGGTATTACCGCCACCATCGATGACATACTGTGTGCCCGGCTCGAGGCTCTGTCAGAGGGCCACCCCACCCACTCTGCCCCCACCTACCCATTCAGGCTGCACCAGGGCGGGGGCCACAAGCACATCACCTTGCTGGAGGACGAGCCCCGCTGTTTGAACGAGGCTCCCCTCTCCACAGCCTCTCCTTGGCAGGACTCCCTGGCCAAGCGCTGCCTCTGTGTGTCCAACATCCTCCGCAGCCTCTCCTTCATCCCTGGGAACGACTCAGACATGTCCCGTCACCCAGGCCTGGTGCTGATCCTTGGCAGGCTGCTTCTGCTCCACCACCAGCACCCAGAGAGGAAGAGGACGTCTCCTAGCTACCAGAGAGAGGAGGTGCAGGAGCGGGGGCCTGGCCTGCAGTAAGGATGAGTGGTGGTGGGACTGTCTCACTATACTCAGGGAGGACACCTTGGTCACCCTGGCTAACATCTCTGGCCAGCTGGACCTTTCCCTCTACCCAGAGACCATCTGCCTGCCCATCCTGGATGGCCTACTCCACTGGATGGTGTGTCCTTCTGCCGAGGCCCAGGACCCCTTCCCCTCGGCCGCCCCCCACTCCCCCCTAACCCCCCAGAGACTGGTGCTGGAGTGCCTGTGCAAGCTGAGCATCCAGGACAACAACGTGGACCTGCTGCTGGCCACGCCACCCTTCAGCCGCCAGGAGAAACTGTACGCCACCCTGGTGCGCTACGTGGGTCAGCGTAAGAACCAGGTTTACCGTGAGATGGCTGTGGCCACCCTCTCCAACCTGGCGCAGGGGGGACTCCACGTCGGCACGCGCCATCGCAGTACAGAAAAGCAGCGTGGGTAACCTGATGGGCTTCCTGGAGGATGGGGTGAGCATGGCCCAGTACCAGCAGAACCCCCACAGCCTGCTGCACATGGCCCACCACCTCCCCATGGAGCCCCCCAGTGTTAACATGATGTGTCGGGCTGCAAAGGCTCTGCTGGCTATGGCCAAGGTAGAGGAGAACAGGCCAGAGTTTGTCTTGTACGAGGGCAGACTCCTGGACATCTCCATCTCCTCTGTGCTCAACCCGGGGGTAGCCAGCATTGTATGTGAAGTACTCTTTCAGTTTGTTAAAAAATTATGACAGGAGGATAGACAGGCCGGAGCCAAGAGATGGACAGAGAGACGATGAGATGAAAACGTTATTCTGTGGTTTTATATTTTTATTTAAATTAAATGTAAGAAAGTTTATATATAAATATATATAAAAAAACTTTCTTCCATTTAATTTAAAAAATATATATAAATATATATAGCTCCTCTGCCCCAATAAACACTTTGGTTTTGAAAGATGATTTTAATACAAATATTTAATACCTGCTGTTGTTTAAATGTTGTATATTGTTTGAAGACTTTTGTTTGTACTTTTGCTTTGTTTAACCAAAGCTGGTGCCAGATTTGAGAGGATTCTTTCATTTAATTTTTCTCTTTTAAATGTTTTGGAATTTTATAAATGTTCTTATCTGTATGTTTTGTTAACGAAGCTCAGATTTATTTAAATTGTGAGAGATATTGTACATATAACTTTTCTTGCCACACAAAAAAGGAACATTGATTTTACACAAACATGTAAATGTTTCCATCGCTGGAGAAATTGTGCAATAGGACTAGTGCAAGTTGTCTGTTGAGGGCAACTAAAAGATGTGAATCTTTTTTTAAACACTTGCAATATGTGATTTTGACCATGGGTAGGCAGTGTTGCATCAGCCAATCAAAAACATTTGAAATATTGTCCTAATTTTAATGTCAAACATTTGACTTGCTTCATTGTTGTCAATCATTACTACTACATCCGGGAGTCAATTTTCACAAAGGAACAGTATCTTAAGCACTTGCATTTGTTTGATTTCCTTTTTAACCCATGTTGGCACTATGTATGTTGTACATTGGACACAACTTAACTCTTTTTTTCAGTTTTGGTTGATTCTCTACATTCACTATCAAAAATAGTGTTATTACAAAGTGATGGAAGTTTCTGATTATTATAACAACTACTTTTGTTATTGGTAAGATGTGTTATTGTCGTTATACATATTTTGTTATTGGGGTCAAATATTTGAACAGAGGTTGTATAGGTCTCTGTATGTATAAAGTTCCTGTACTACGCATTGTAATATAGCTTCAAGCTGATCAAAACAATATTTGGTAATGAAATGTGGAAATGCCAGGGTCGGGGATAACTAGCTGAGGTTACAGAAGACTTGTGAACATATTTATTTTCTTTTATGTCCTTCATTCATGTAAATTGACATATTTTTAAGCCAATGTAGTTCAAAAATAAAACTCAGAAAAGAACCCACAACACACACAAGGTCTGACAACTCATTGTAAATTCTCCCTTTTTTTCTTCTTACTCAATGACTACCTTTGATTAATCCTAAATCTTTATACTCTGTGTTCCACATGTTATGAATAAATGTACACTGACTATTGTTAAGCACCGGGAGAGTTGCATTGTGTTCAGACAATCTTAGGATAATAAAACAAACATCAATAACTTACTATTATTGTTTCTCAATTGAAAACACAGAGCGAAATATTACAATCGCGGCTGTTCTTCTGAAGCCCACTTGTAAAGCAACCCTGCAAACTGGCCTAACCTCATAATTTTCCTGATCTACACACTCACCAACCACAATCACAACCATGAGAAATGGGATGAAATTAAATGAAGGTTAAGGTTATACAGGTAGGACTGCTCTACGTGTTTCAGGCCACGTTCTCCGTATATCCAGTATGACCCCTCTAACTCAGGAATATTGTGACTGAGGACAAGGCTCTTGACTTCACCTCAATCATTCCTTGTCGACAACATCACTGATAAGTGTAGGGGTCAGGTAAGGAAAACAGCCTGTACTTTGGAGTTGTTCAATCTGATAGCACCCCTTACTACATATTGTATCTATTCACTCCAGTTTACCGTGCAGAAAAGTCAGAGATGGACAGAGAAAATCTGTTTTTCAAGCTTACCGTCTGTGGTTATTTGTTGCTCAAGTAAAGCACCTAGATCTTTTTCAGAATTCTAATTTGCCCTCTGGATGATGGTTAACGATCTTCTGTCTTCCTCTGCCAGATAAAATATATTTTAAACTGCCTTAATAACAGCCATCCACTTCCTGCCTTTAGACTGACACGGATGGCAAGACACAGTCTTATAAGATGTCTTCATCTCATTTTAGGTTTGAATTCAAAAGGGATTATTATAAGTATTCTTCTGCGAGCGAAACTCGAGAAGCAGATAAGCACCCACGGTATATTTGTTTTTTCCTTGCAATTCTCTTAACTACGTGCCCTTTGGCAGTCTGTGTTGATTGATAGTGAGCAGATAGTCGTGTTTGAATGAAACACTATGATTCAGAGCACCATTTAGGATACCTTAGTTCAGAATGTAGAGCATGGAATAATGATGTCAGAACATGGGTAGTTGTTCTGTAAATGTATTTTATTTTAGCTGTTTTCTTTCACTCAGGGCCCACCACAGCACAGCAGCACAACTGCTTCTGAGTGGCTTAGTCAAACCTCTGACAGCCAGGCTAGAAGTGGTGCCAGAACTGCTTCTGGTCTGGCTGGCTCCCTCCCACCAACCTCCCACCTACCAATACTGGAGATGGGTGAATGAGTGTTGGGTAAAGGGAGTTCTGACACTTTCAACATAACACAACGTGTCTGTGTGGTGCACGTGTGTGTGAGCATTTGCATGTGTGTGGCTGTTGAATAGCTTGTGGGGATAACACGGCTGTGAAATGGGGATTCTTTGTATATTTAGTTGACTGGATGTGTGTCTGAGCCCCAGTTCATGCAATGGTCATTCAATCATCACATCCTCCCCTATTGATTATGTTTCACAACTCTGATACTGAATGGACTTGGTTGTGTCACCGACCCTCCTCTTGCAAGACAATCTTCCCTGAGAAGATGTCCACATTGGCACGATGTGGGCCCAATGCAGTCTAAAATATTGGCTCCATGTAGGCTGCCGATGCGCCTTTGCAGTTTATTTATGAAATGTATTTAGGAAACTTTGAATTCAATGCAAAAATTGCATAATTTTCAAGTCTTAAAGGTATTTAGGGAATGTGATACAATCATACATACATTTTTTTTAAAGAGAAACAGTTTGTCATATGTCACATGCACTTATTTAAGAATTTTTAAAGGCAGTGTACAAGATTTAAAAAAATTGGGCTTCACAAAACAGAACCCTTAAACTGGACTGACACGGAGTAATGGTTGCACACAAAATAACTGTATACAAACCACGCCCCCATATATTAAAATATATAAATAGGCCATAGTAGAAAGTAATTACAATTTAGCAAATTAACACTGGAGTGATAGATGTGCAGATGATGATGTGCAAGTAGAAACACTGGTGTGTAAAAGAGCAGAAAAGTAAATAAAAACAATATGGGGATGAGGTAGGTAGATTGGATGGGCTATTTACAGATGGGCTATGTACAGCTGCAGCGATCGGTTAGCTGCTCGGATAGCTGATGTTTAAAGTTAGTGAGGGAAATATAAGTCTCCAGCTTCAGTGATTTTTGCAATTCATTTCAGTCATTGACAGCAGAGAACTGGAAGGAAAGGCGGCCAAAGGAGGTGTTGGCTTTGGGGATGACCAGTGAGATATACCTGCTGGAGCGCGTGCTTCGGGTGGGTGTTGTTATCGTGACCAGTGAGCTGAGATAAGGCGGAGCTTTACCTAGATGACCTGGAGCCAGTGGGTCTGGCAACGAATATGTAGCGAGGGCAAGCCGATTAGAGCATACAGGTCACAGTGGTGGGTGGTATATGGGGCTTTGGTGACAAAACGGATGGCACTGTGATAGACTGCATCCAGTTTGCTGAGTAGAGTGTAGGAGGCTATTTTGTAAATGACATCGCCGAAGTCGAGGATCGTTAGGATAGTCAGTTTTACTAGGGTATGTTTGGCGGCGTGAGTGAAGGAGTCGCGAAATAGAAAGCGGATTCTAGCTTTAATTTTGGATTGAAGATGTTTAATATGAGTCTGGAAGGAGAGTTTACAGTCTAGCCAGACACCTAGGTATTTGTAGTTGTCCACATATTCTAAGTCAGAACCGTCCAGAGTAGTGATGTTAGTCGGGCGGGCGGGTGCGGGCATCGAATGGTTGAAAAGCATACATTTAGTTTTACTAGCGTTTAAGAGCAGTTGGAGGCCACGGAAGTTGTTTGTATGGCATTGAAGCTCGTTTGGAGGTTTGTTCACACAGTGTCCAAAGAAGGGCCAGATGTATACAGAATGGTGTCGTCTGCATAGAGGTGGATCAGGGAATCACCCGCAGCAAGAGCGACATCGTTGATATATACAGAGAAAAGAGTCGGCCCGAGAATTGAACCCTGTGGTACCCCCATAAAGACTGCCAGAGGTCCGAACAACAGGATGTTATTGTGCTGGTCAAGGGCAGTCAGGTCTGGAGTGAACCAAGGGCTATATCTGTTCTTAGTTCTAAAAACAATTAAATGGGCATGCATATTTAAGATGGTGAGGAAATTACTTTTAAAGAACGACCAGGCATCCTCGACTGACGGGATGAGGTCAATATCCTTCCAGGATACCCGGGCCAGGTTGATTAGAAAGGCCTGCTCGCAGAAGTGTTTTAGGGAGCGTTTGACAGTGATGTGGGGTGGTCGTTTGACCGCGGACCCATAGCGGATGCAGGCAATGAGGCAGTGAAAACAGCAGAGGTGTATTTGGAGGGCAAGTTGGTCAGGATAATATCTATGAGGGTGCCCATGTTTACGGATTTAGGGTTGTACCTGGTGGGTTCCTTGATCATTTGTGTGAGATTGAGGGCATCTACTTAGATTGTAGGACTGCCGGGTTGTTAAGCATATCCCAGTTTAGGTCACCTAACAGAACGAACTCTGAATATAGATGAGGGGCAATCAATTCACATATGGTGTCCAGGGCACAGCTGGGAGCTGAGGGGGGTGTATAACAGGCGGCAACAGTGAGAGACTTATTGCTGGAGAGATTAATTTTTTAAATTAGAAGCTCGAACTGTTTGGGCATAGACCTGGAAAGTATGACAGAACTTTGCAAGCTAACTCCTCCCCCTTTGGCAGTTCTATCTTGACGGAAAATGTTGTAAAATGTTGTAGTTGGGGATGGAAATCTCAGAATTTTTGGTGGCCTTCCTAAGCCAGGATTCAGACACGGCAAGGATATCAGGGTTGGCGGAGTGTGCTAAAGCAGTGAGTAAAACAAACTTAGGGAGGAGGCTTCTGATGTTAACATGCATGAAACCAAGGCTTTTTCAGTTACAGAAGTCAACAAATGAACGCAGGGCCTGGGTTAACCTCCACATCACCCGAGGAACAGAGGAAGAGTAGGATGAGGGTACGGCTAAAGGCTATCAGAACAGGCTGTCTAGTGTGTTGGGGACAGAGAATGAAAGGAGCAGATTTCTGGGTGTGGTAGAATAGATTCAGGGCATAATGTACAGACAGGGGTATGGTGGGGTGCGGGTACAGTGGAGGTAAACCCAGGCATTTTGTGACAATGAGAGAGGTTGCATCGCTGGACGTACTAGTTATGCTGGGTGAGGTCACCGAGGCATGTTGAGTGGGACTAGGGGCTCCGCAGTAAACTAAAACAATGATAACTATCCTAAACAACAATATACAAGGCATATTGACATTTGAGAGAGACATAAAGCGAGGCATAAAGAAATCACAGGTGTTGATTGGGAGAGCTAGCTAAGACAACAACGAGTAAGACAACAACAGCTAATCAGCTAAGACAACAACAACAGGTAAAATGGCGATGAATGGGCAGAGAGGTCAGTTAACTACACGTAGGGCCTGAGTTTGAGGCTGGGGCCGACAGATAAACAAAAAAAATAAACAAAATAGAATACCGTGGTTAATGAACAGTCCAGCAGGCATCAGCTATGTAGCCAAGTGATCATAGGGTCCAGTGAACAGCAATAGATGAAACAGGGAAGCCACTGGGTAGTCGTTACTACCTAGCAAGCGGGAGACACAGCGTTTAAAGTAAGCAGGCCGGGGCTAGTAGAAGTGCCGGCTCTGACGTCCGGCAAAAGCCGGTTGGGGGCACAGCGGATGGAGTTACGTCGGCAGACCAGTCGTGGTGGAACGGTGGAGCTTCGTGTCGACAAAAGGGTCCAGGCCAGATTTGTCGAAAGAGGTATTGTGGTTGTAGTAATTTTGTTTGCTACCCGGGAGATGCGCCTGGCTCGCGGCTAACTAGCTTTGGGACAGGGGCGTTAGCCACTAAAGCCACTCGGGTAGCAGCTAGCTAGCAGTGATGATTCGATGCAAAGGTCCAGAGCTTACGGGCAAGGATCCGGTGGAGTAGTGGAATTCTAGCCGTGTGGGGGAAGAGTCCGGGAGACATCAGCTGTGTAGCCGAGTGATCACTGAGCAGGCCGGGAGGTGGGCCTGACTCATAGCTAGCTTCGGGGCTGGGCCACTCGGTGGCAGCTAGCTAGCTGTGATGATCAGGTATAATGGTCCAGGGCTTACGGCAAGAATCCGGCGTTGTAGTGGAGAAAACAGTCCGATACTGGCAGACTGGCAGGTGTTATCCAGGTTAAAAGCGTCTGGAGTCTGTGCCGAAGGTAAAGGCCACTAGCGGTGGCTGACAATGACTAAATAGCTAGTAGCTAATTAGCTGCTACGCCATCTTGCTTGCCGGAGCAGGGCACCGTTGAAAAGAGTGATAACCGGGGTGGTATTAAGTGGAGGATCAGCTGAAATTGAAGTTTTCTGTTGTCTGTGACCCGATGGAGAGCGTGGTGAAACGGAGAAGACATTGTCTGTCCTGCTGAGTTTTGATGCAGAGTCTCTGCCCAACAAGGTCAAGTTAGGATGTGTTAGTCATCCTGTGAGAGCTTTTGATCCGAAAATACTACAGTGCCGTGTGTAGGAGGGAGATTCCTAGATGTGTGCAGTGTACAGGAGGTCATGAGATGAAGGAATGAGTTGTATCGGTGGAGAAAGTTCTGTGTGTAAGCTGTGAGGGTGATCATGGGGCTGGAGATCGGAGGTGTCTGGTGAGAGAAAGGCAGGTTGAGGTTACAAGGGTCAGAGTAGTACAGAAAGTGTTGTTTGCTGAAGCAGTGAAGAGAGTGGGAGAGGAAGATGAGTACAGGGTGAGGGATCCTGAGAGGATTCCTATGAGTATTCAGAGACCAATAGAGAGGGATGGGAATAATATGTGTTTCAGTACGTTGTGTTTCTTAGCATTCATAGCCATGGTTGTCAACTGTACTGCAGAAATGGAATGTAAGTCACAGAAAATAGAGGTTGTGGTGGCAGCTGCAGGGAAGTACTTGGGCTTGTGAGGTTTTACTGCAGAAGATTTGCAGGGGGCGTTGAGTGGCAGTGTTCTGTCCTCGCAGACCGTTGTCTGGAGTAGGATTAGTTAGGGTTAAATAGTGGAATGGGGTGTTGTTTTTTTGTAAAGGCTAATAGTCAGCAGGGTAATTTTCCTTTCCCCCAATTTTGTATTACCGGAATTTAATGTACATAGGCCGTGACTGGCCTCACACTTCAGTACAGTAGGTGGTGGGGTATGCACCTAAAAGTTGGATGCGATCCTCCAACCCAATCTCAAAGAAGAAGGGATCATAGCTTTCACCTGGATTCACCTGGTCAGTCTATGTCATGGAAAGAGCAGGTGTTCCTAATGTTTTGTACACACAGTGTATACTGTATGTAAATTATACAAGTGTATGTAGCCACATTTCACTATGAACATAAAATTGTAATTCCAATGTGTTGTGAATGAGAAACCTGTCGAGATATCTTTAAATCAAATCACATTGTATTGGTCACATGCACCGAATACAATAGATGTAGACTTTACCGTGAAATGCTTACTTACGAGCCCATTCCCAACAATGCATAGTTAAAAAGTATGACAAATATTTTCTAAATAAAAAGGAAATAGTAACACAATAAAATAACAATAACAAGGCTATATACAAGGAATACCAGTATTGAGTCAATTTGCAGGGGTACAAGGTAGTTAGGGTTATACAGTACGTACATGTAGCACAGGAGGTTGGTGTTACCTTAATTGGGGAGGATGAGCTTGTGGTAATGGCTGAAGCAGAATGGGTGAAATGGTATCAAATACACGGTTTGATGCCAACCCATTTGCTCCGTTCCAGCCATTATTATGAGCCATCCTCCACTCAGATTTTTAAAATGTAACCTTTATTTAACTAGGCAAGTCAGTTAAGAACAAATTCTTATTTACAATGACAGCCTACACCAGCCAAACCCAGACGACGCTGGGACAATTGTGGGCCACCCTATGGGACTCCTAATCATGGCCAGTTGTGATACAACCTGGATTTGAACCAGGGTGTCTGTAGTGACACCTCTAGACCTGAGATGCAGTGCCTTAGACCGCTGCGCCACTTGGGAGCTCTGTATGTAGGGGTAGAAGTGACTAGGCAATCCGGACCATGCAACTAGTGACAAGAGCTGTGATTTGCTTTGCTCGCAGGAGTGGTGCAGCTCCCGAGTGGCGCAGCTCCCGAGTGGCGCTAGAGGCGTCACTACAAACCCTGGTTCGATCCCGGGCTGTATCACAACCAGCCGTGATCGGGAGTCCCATGGGGAGGCGCACAATTGGCCCAGCACCATCAGGGTTAGGGGAGGGTTTGGCCGGGGTAGGCCGTCATTGTAAATAAGAATTTGTTCTTAACTGACTTGAATAGTTAAATAAAAAAATCTGGATATATAATAAACAGAGTAGCTGTGTGTGTGTTGGAGTGTCAGTGTAGTATGTGTGGGTAGAGTCTAGTGACTGCTTAAATCCAGTGCAAGAGAGTCAGTGAAAAAAAAAGATAAACAAATATCTAATAAAGGGGGTCAATGTAAATAGTCTGGGTAGAAAATGTATTAACTGTTCAGTGGTCTTATGGCTTGGGGGTATAAGCTGTTCAGGACCCTTTTGGTTGCTGTGCAATAGTAGAGAGAACAGTCTATGACTTAGGTTGCTGGAGTCTTTGACAATTTTTTGCGCCTTCCTCTGACACCGCCTGGTATAGAGGTCCTGGATGGCAGGGAGTTTGGCCCCAGTAATGTACGGGGCTGTACGCACTACCCTCTGTAGCGCCTTGCGGTTGGATGCCGAGCAGTTGCCATACCAAGCTGTAATGCAGCCAGTCAATGGTGCAGCTGTAGAACTTTTTGAGGATCTGAGGCATACAGAATGATGCATTGGCTATGTGTAACACTGAGAGTCGATTTAACTTTTCTATTCTCAGAACCCATTTAAAATGCTTTTAAAAGTCAGTCTTTTGCACACAAAAAGGAAATAAGTGATCTATGCCCACTCAGATTGTCATGAAAAACAGGTTCCTGAAAAACTGGTTATTGTGCTCTCTCTGAGTCTATTTCTCATTGAAATACACTTCAGAGGCAGTAGCCTAGGGTCGGCGGTGGGTAGCATAGGACGGGCGGCAGGTAGCCTAGTGGTTAGAGTGTTGGGCCAGTAACTTAAAGGTTGCAAGATTGAATCCCCGAGCTGACAAGATATAAATCTGCATGTCTCTATAAGCTTGGCACATCTAGCCACTGGGATTTTTGCCCATTCTTCAAGGCAAAACTGCTCCAGCTCCTTCAAGTTGGATGGGTTCCGCTTGTGTCCAGCAATCTTTAAGTCATACCACAGATTCTCAATTGGATTGAGGTCTGGGCTTTGACTAGGCCATTCCAAGACATTTAAATGTTTCCCCTTAAACCACTCGAGTGTTGCTTTAGCAGTATGCTTAGGGTCATTGTCCTGCTGGAAGGTGAACCTCCGTCCCAGTCTCAAATCTCTGGAAGACTGAAACAGGTTTCCTTCAACAATTTCCCTGTATTTAGCACCATCCATCATTCCTTCAATTCATACCAGTTTTCCAGTCCCTGCCGATGAAAAACATCCCCACAGCATGGTGGTGGCAGCATCATGCTGTGGGGATGTTGTTCTCGGGGTGATGAGAGATGTTGGGTTTGCGCCAGACATAGCGTTTTCCTTGATGACCAAAAAGCTACATTTTAGTCTCATCTGACTAGAGTACCTTCTTCCATATGTCTGGGGAGTCTCCCACATGCCTTTTGGCGAGCACCAAACGTGATTGCTTATTTATTTACCTTTGACAGCGATCACAGCCTTGAGTCTTCTTGGGTATGACGCTACAAGCTTGACACACCTGTATTTGGAGAGTTTCTCACATTCTTCGCTGCACAGCTATTTTCAGGTCTTTCCAGAGATGTTCGATGGGGTTCAAATCCTGGTTCTGTCTGGGCCACTCAAGGACATTCAGAGACTTGTCCTGAAGCTACTACTGCGTTGTCTTGGCTGTGTGCTTAGGGTCGTTGTCCACTCGCCACCAGTCTAAGGTCCTGAGCACTCTGGAGCAGGTTTTCATCAAGGATCTCTCTGTACTTTGCTCCATTCATATTTTTCCACTGAAAAACATCCCCATAGCATGATGCTGCCACCACCATGCTTCACCGTAGGGATGGCGCCAGGTTTCCTCCAGACGTGACGCTTGGTATTCAGGCCAATGAGTTCAATCTTGGTTTCATCAGACCAGAGAATCTTGTTTCTCATGGTCTGAGACTCTTTTAGGTGCCTTTCAGCAAACTCCAAGCGGGGTGTCATGTGTCTTTTACTGAGGAGTTGATAATCTGGCCACATTATCATAAAGGCCTGATTGGTGGAGTGCTGCAGAGATGGTTGTCCTTCTGGAAGGTTCTCCCATCTCCACAGAGGATCTCTGGAGCTCTGTCAGAGTGACCATCGACCATTGTTCAGTTTGGCCGGGCGGCCAGCTCTAGGAAGAGTCTTGGTGGTTCCAAACGTTTTCCATTTAGGAATAATGGAGGCCACTGTGTTCTTGGGGACCTTTCAATGCTGCAGACATTTTTTGGTAGCCTTCCCCCGATCTGTGTCTCGACACAATCCTGTCTCAGAGGTCGACAGACAATTCATTTGACCTCATGGCTTGGTTTTTGTTCTGACCTGCACTGTCAACTGTGGGACCTTATATAGACAGGTGTGTGTCTTTCCAAATCATGTCCAGTCAATTGAATTTACCACAGGTGGACTCCAATCAAGTTGTAGAAACCTCTCAATGATGATCAATGGAAACAGGATGCCCCTGAGCTCAATTTTGAGTCTCATAGCAAAGGGTCTGAATACTTATGTAATTAAGGTATTTCTGTTTTCGCTTTGTCATTATGGGGTATTGTGTGCAGATTGATGAGGATTTGTTTTTATTTATTTTAGAATAAGGCAGTGGATTTGATTCCCATTTGTAAAATGGACGACTGTAAGTCACTTTGGATAAAAGCATCTGCTAAATGGCATATACAGTGCCTTCAGAATGTATTCACACCCCTTGACTTTTTCCACATTTTCTTGTGTTACAACCTGAATTTAAAATGGAATGAATTGAGATGTTGTGTCACTGGCCCACACACAATACCCCATAATGTGAATTATGTTTTTGGAAATGTTTTTAATTAAAAATGAAAAAGTGACAAAAATAAGCCTGTACAGAATACAAATATTACAAAACATGCATCCTGTTTGCAATAACGCACAAACGTAAAAATAAATTAACTTTATGTCCTGAATACAAAGTGTTATGTTTGGGGCAAATCCAACACAACATATCACTGAGTACCACTCTTCAAATCCAACACAACATATCACTGAGTACCACTCTTCAAATCCAACACAACATATCACTGAGTACCACTCTTCATATTTTCAAGCATGGTGGTGGCTGCATCAATAGCCTAAAACACAAGGCCAAATATACACTGGTGTTGCTTACCAAGATGACATTGAATGTTCCTGAGTGGCTAATTACAGTTTTGACTTAAATCGTCTTAAAAATCTATGGCAAGACTTTAAAATGGCTGTCTAACAATGATCAACAACCAACTGGACAGAGCTTGAAGAATAAAAAAATAAAAATAAATTGCAAATATTGTACAATCCAACGCTCTTAGAGACTCACAGCTGTAATCGCTGCCAAAGGTGATTCTAACATGTATTGACTCAGGGGTGTGAATACTTATGCATATTATATTTCTGTATTTCATTTTCAATACATTTGCTAAAATTTCTAAAATCATGTTTTTCCACTCGGTCATCATAGGGTATTGTGTGTAAGTGGGTGATTTTTTTTTTTAAATGTAGAATTCAGGCTTTAACACAACAAAATGTTGAATAAGTCAAGGGGTATCAATACTTTCTGAGTGCACTGTATATATACACACATCGCATCATTGCATCTGTCCCATTATGGCATCTGTGAGAGAATAGGCAGCGCCATTGAGGCCCTCTCCATTTTGAAGTAGTCCATTTTTTTCTTCTTCTACTACTTCTATGAGTTGGCAAACAAACTGAAAAGTGCATACTGCCACCTGGAATGTGTTGTTTGAACAGGTATAAAGACAATGTTGGCGATTTACAGTTATGGAATGTTTGCTCACGAGTATAATTCATTGGCTGACCCCTCCTGGTGACCTGGATGGAATAATGTGATCCTTCCTTAACCAGAGGAAGAGGCGAAGCGACAGGGTCCACTCCAGTCAAAATCTGTCCAAGGCAGAATACAGCAATAAGCAGACCAATAAATAGACAGCCTGCCTTCCCTCCTTTGGGAGAACGACGCCCATTGATAGGGCGAAGAAAATAACATCTCGTCATTATATACGGTATCTCTGCATTGACCCATAGGAAGTCCGAACCAGTTGACTACTTCAAAATGGTGAAAGTCCTCAATCGCACTGCCCATGCTAAAACGGGCTTTTGGGCACTACAGTCCCACATCTATCTATATGGTGCTATTATATGACAAATACTCCCCTGTTGACGCCAACATAGTATTAGACTAGAATTCAGGATCTAACACGGCCTATTTTTCATAATCTATTGATTTGTTTGTATTATTCAAGCATTGGACATTTGTGTTCATTTTCTATCCAGATGTGCAATCAATTAGATAATGGTTTACTAGCTACATTCACCATAATTCCTGTTGCACAGCTATCCACTGACCAAAAAAAGAGGAGGAGCTGTGTGCTACGTTTGTGGTAACGTTTTCTTGTTGCAATGTGCAGCGCAACGTGAGGGTGGCAGCAGTGGGAATACATTCCCAACAATATAGCAAACACAGTGTGTGATATCGATGTTTCAGCAGCCTGTCTGGGAATGGTGTATCGCGCAAGCGAAGGAGTATGTGGCAGAATGATCGGAATATCACCAGATTTGGGATGTCTGTAGCTAGCTGGAAGAGGCGATCTTTCGTACTGCGCGCGACGACTAGCCAGAATGGAGCACATTTTCTGAACATCCCTCGCGCTATCTGCTGCGGTTGCATTGGTGTGGCGTGGGACCGATGACCCTGCCTAAACGCTGACTTTCTATGAATGAAGCGTTTGGCGTTTTCAGACCTGGCATAAACGTTTTGTAATTCAGAGAGAAATGATGATATTGGTTTCGACTGCAGTTTGCAACAAACCCGGATACAAGAGCGGAAAAAAGTGCCGTACCACAAGCAGTGTCGACTTACTTTGGTGAGCTGTCAGAGGGATAGAAACACTAACGTTAGAGGGATTAGGTTTCTGTGATGGTATGCCGCCGGTGATGTGACCGTAATGTTTGCTGAATGAAAACAGGTATTGGTTTACAGGAAACGACAACACTCAGAAGTTGCCCCCCCCTCTCTCTCTCTCAATACAAGTACGTTACTATGTCGTTATCTTAGCTAGCTGCATTTTTTGTTGTTGTTGGTAGTTTGCAACTAGTTAACGCTAGCTGTCTATACATAAACCTAAAGTAAATTTGCCGGGTGATTTTCATGTAACATTAGTTAACGTTTGATTATTTGGTAATGTTAAGTAGTTAGTTCCGTTAGCTAACTACACATTGTTACAGCGGTGATATGACCGCTTCCGTGCATCCCGTTACATTAACCAACTAGTGTAAAACATAGCAGGCAAACTTTCACATAACCTGTTCTTGGCAATACTTTCAGTTTTCAATTCGGGAGAAATGTGCATGTTATACATATCCGTGTCCAGTTGCAGGTGGTTCTCCAAAAACCAGATACTATTCAGAAATGTATCAAATCCACGTTTTGTAGAGGTAGAAATGCCTCTTGCATGTGTGTAGATCTTTGTTTTTGTCGCACAGTCATTTACTTCTGCACTAGTTCCCGCAAAGATGTTGGGAAATGCAAGATCTCTGGCAACTAAAATGGCATGTGAACTCATCACTCGGTGCCAAACGTGGATTTAATATATTTCTGAATATTCTCTGTTTTTTGGAGAACCACCTGCAACTGGACACGACATGTATAACATACACAAAAAATATTGTCCTTATTTAACACTGTAAATTAAAGGAATGGGTGGTTTTGGGTGGATTATTAGCTGCTTTTAGCAACTCAAGTATTTGCACTAGGGTTGCTGGGAATTAGCTTGCATAAAAAGGAATAGTCCGCCTAAAACCAGAAGTTAAATAAAATTACGTTTCAACTTACTGTGTCAATTCTCTGGAGCCTTGGTCCTTATGCAGGGAGGAATTTGATAACAAAAACATAATGGGACATATAATTAAACAGAATTTCCACAGGTGGGTCTGTTGTAGACTCATGCAGTTCCTCAGTAAGGTCAGTTCCTCTGCTTACTTGTATTATGTCAAATAAAAGTCCCCCACAAGTTCTTGCTTTTTGTGCAAGTATGGTGCATGTGCAGGACTTTTATTTTGACATGAGGTAAGCGGACGGGAAGTGGGTCTACGAAAGACCCACGTTTGGAAAGCCTGTTTAATGTATGTTCTATTAGATGTTTTCCTCCATTTCCTCCTGCATAAGGACCAACCCTATGGACAATCGGCAGAGTAAGCTGAAATTGAATTTTATTTAACTTTTGGCTTCCGGTGGACTATTCCGTTTTTTTTTTTTTTAATATAATTCCTAGCAACGCTTGTTTCAAGTTTTAATGGCACATGCATAAGTACAGTGAAATGTCTTTCTTGCAAGCTCTAACCCCAACAATGCAGTAATCAATAACAATGTAATACTACAAATAATAAGGTAATACAAAAACACACAAGATATAAGAAGAACACAATAAAGTAAGTAAGCATACTATATACAGGGTCAGTTCCAGTACCATATTTACAATGTGCAGTGATACTGGATCAATAGAGGTAGATATGTATAGGGGTAAGGTGACTAGGCCTCGGGATATATGATAAACAGAGTAGCAGCAGCGTATATGATTGAATGTGAGTGGGTGTATGTAGTCAGTATAAATGTATGTGCATATATGTGTGTGTGAGGAGCAAATGATGGAGTGAGTGTTTGTATGTGTGTTGGAGTATCAGTGTGTGTAGTGTAGAGCTCTGAGTATGCAAAGAGAAAGTGCAGAAATAATAAAATATAAAGGTCAACTCAGCTAGTCCGCGCAGCCAGTTTGTTAGCTATTTGGTTAGCTGTTTAACAGTCTTATGGCAAAGGGATAGAAGCTGTTCGTGAGCCTGATGGTGTCAGACTTGATGCACCCTGTACCGCCTGCTGTGCGGAAGCAGAGAGAACAGTCTATGGCTTCGGTTGTTGGAGTCTTTAACAATTTTCCGGGCCTTCCTTTCACACCGCCTGATATAGCGGTCCTGGATGGTAGGGAGCTGTCCGCACCACTGGGCTGTCCGCACCGCGCTGGTGTGTAAATACTAGCGTTGCTAAAAGCAGCTAGGGTATGGAAGCTTTCACCGCCATAACAATGTGTGGCTAGGGCCAAGGAACATTAAACAATTCCTTGCTAGTGAAAAGTTTCAAGCATGTGAGAAGCTGTCACTTGTAGCTAGCTAGTTATGGTTAGCCAAGTAGGTCCGGCTGTCATGCTAGAGAAATGTGTGTGCTGAGATTTAGCTACATAAACTCCCCATAGTCCATTATGAACTCATATAACATTAGCTATCTGATAAAACATGACTTCTTAAATGGTAGCAAGCTAACCTTATAAATCCCTACAACCTCATCAGCAATAATAATACAACAATTAAAAGTGATCCTAAAGTCAGACTGGTCCCAGATCTGTTTGTGTTGTTTTGCCAACTGTTGTTCATTGTCTTTTTGGCATGACAGCATCCATAGGAGTTGGCTCGGCTGTATACACCACCCACAGATCTGGGACCAGGCTATAATCGGACCACTTTCTTTCCAGTAACATAATAGTTGCTTTCATTACAGCGGCGCTTGTACCCCCTGGCCCTGGACTGCTTCAACTGTTGGGGGATCTCACTGAGTGACCATTGATGCTGCATCTCGGGGTTGCTGAGCCTATGCGAGAGTGCGAGTACAGCCAGATCAGCACTCGCAGCTCGACCCCGATGGAGACTCCATACAAGAAGAGGACCCCAAAGAGGAGGAAGTGGCAATCCTTCCCGGGGCGGAATAAATTTTACTGCAATGGGAGGATCATGATGGCCAGGCAGACAGGGGTCTTCTACCTTACCCTTGTCCTAATTCTCGTCACAAGCGGACTCTTCTTCGCTTTTGAGTAAGTAGCTAAAGGTTTTGCCCTTTGATTTTGCCATCCTTTCTTTGGCCATGCCCACTTTGCCTATGAACTGGACATTGGGGATGTCTGGAGTTTTGGTGTGCTGTAGCTAACAAAGAGCCAGGGTTTATGGCCCAACCTGTCACTGTGTATTAGCCAGGGGGGTGGCCTGTATGTGGATGAGACTGTGGCTCTCTCACTCACTGTTCCTCCAGGTGCTCTTTCACCTTGAGAAGCATCTTGGAGTTGGCAGAGGGTTTAAAGCCTTTTCATTCCGTTAGCTCAGCTCTAATGTTCAGTCTTAGACATTTTTCTGGAAGTCTCATGGCAATTAATTAGAGGGTAGATACTGTAGAATAGGTAGGCTACTTGTCTTAACTCTCATTCATCACTCTTACTGACAGCCAGGACAGCCTACTTGATGTCCATTTGCCTCTCGGGTTAGTAATCATGGTAACAGTTGTCTAGTTTCTTTTGAAAAGGTGTGGCAGCTCTTGTTTGTCTGTCATAGTCACCGCCTCTTTGGTTGAGGGACTGCACTATACGATACTTGTCCATGCATGTAGATGGGGCGGCAGGTAGACTGGCAAGTAGGAGCGTTGGGCCAGTAACCGAAAGGTTGCTGGATCGAATCCCCGAGCTAACAAGGAAAAATCTGTCATTCTGCCACTGTTCCCTGGGCGCCGATGATGTCGATTTAAGGCAGCCACCCGAGGGGTTGGGTTAAATGCGGAAGACACATTTCAGTTGTACAACTGATTAGGTATCCCCCTTTCCCTAGACTGCATAAGCCTTAAATGGTCAGTCCTTTCCAAATAAATTAATTTCAGTTTCATTAGCATTTCTGTTTTAGACAACCTCCTCTCTCTTGTGTACACACAGCGACACACGTCATCCAAACCCCCATCCATTATAAACACAGCAGTGAGAAGAAAAGTATATGACCTCTCTGAAGTACCAGATTTCCCCAGCCCGGACTGGTTTACCCTGTTTTTCGAACTTCTCCAGATCTGTCAGACCTGCTTGTTTTACAGGCATTTCACTGCACCTGCCATAACATCTGCAAATCTGTGTATGTGACCAATACACTTTGATTTGATTTGTTGTGACACATTGTTTATTTCATGTGGTGAAGTGTGGAGCCTGTATAGCCAGAGAGTGGGGGGGGGGGGGTCCCCTGACTTCCCTATTTTCATCAGTTTGTAAATTGACTCCTAGGTCCCATGGAGTACAGGGATGTCTCAGCAGCACTATGCTGGACCAGTCAGCCACTCTCTCCCTGCTAGTCCTCCTGACGAATCACTCCTTGTGCTCCAGGAGCCAGACAGTGCTTAGCAAGATGACAATCTGCTTCTTTTCCTACCTTGGCTTGGATGTTGTTGCTGATTCAGGACCGGCAGCTTTTCTCACTAGGGGTTGCATGATCAAGACCTGGGTATATTCTTTATGTCATATCAATGTAAAAATCTTTTCTATGTTGTCATTTCTGCTAATCTTGTCCTGCTACCAGTTCCATTCCATTAGTAGTGCTCTGCATTATGTGAGAGATATTGACCTCCTGCCTTCCACACACTTTATCAGCTAGACTTGTGTAAACTCACCTCAGTGCCGTCACTGTCATAACCCCAGTCGCCAAGAACATTTCTAGTTGTGAGCATTCATCACTGTAAAAAACAACAACACAACCAACCAATAGGCTACAAGTTATTTATATTTTTGCCAGTGAAGAGCTGTCTGTATATAGATGAAAGTGGCAGAGCCTGGTAACCATCCAATCCTCACACAGGGACCTCCATCAACACACCTGGAGAATACCAGCTGCTTCCTGGTGAAACACCCCTTAGGGCTTAATTTCCGTCACTCTCTCTCGGTGTCGCCTGCTGCCTGTGTTTGTTATCACTACAGTGTTCTGTTCACAGGAACAGCAGAGGACAACAGAGCTCAGTACTGTAGGCTCAGTAATGTCGCTTCTCCTCTCTTCAGACCTGCAGGCCATCCGAGTCCTCCTGACTATCCTCTCTGTCCCCCTTTCAACTGAGAGGAGCCAGCTATCTATCGGACAGGGTGCTAGTCAGGACAGTGAACCTGCTTGCTGTGGTTTGCTGTCCTCAACTTTAATGTGTCTAGATTTGCTGTGTATTTCCTACCTTTCACACGCCGGTGCCAGTCCAGCCCAGGGCAATGTCGTGAACTTCTAGCCTAACCCCTATTGGTGCCTGCCTGGCTGCCATAACGCTAAACCCTCATTCCTCTTTCTCCTTCAGATGCATATCATGAACAAGGTTGAAGGTGTGTTGTAACCAAACGGCAGAAGCTTGGTTGTCTGCTAGCCTTAAACTCACTTCAGAGGTCCAGTCTGGTGAGGTCATCCATTGTTCCTCTGCTTTCTCCAGACTTCCTTCCAGTTGGTGGAGAGAAAGCAGAGTTGTAAAGCAGTAACGTTTGGGAGGCAGCAGGAAAAGCAGATATTGTCTTCATCCCTCTTATTGGCCCCCATCTCAGAAAGAGATACTCAGCTATTTATGTATGGTAAGCCCTCTTAGTGAAAGCCAGACTCTGGTCTGTTTATTATTCTGTTCTGTTGCTCCCGCCCTTGTGCACTGTTGCAACTTGCACATGTTCCCCCTTTCCCCTTGTCTTGTATAAGTTTTACCCAGACAAATGTTTGAGGTAGTTATTTTGAGGCACTGTAGTTCATGTCCTTTAGAAAGTACAGTAGGCCTAGTTCCACAGTACTTCCTGTTGTTCAAGGAGATGGTCTGAACTCTTATGCGTGTCTGTCTATGAAAACTCCATTCTGGACTGAACATAGGCTTAGTTATTGAAAGCAGCTAGCTTGTGACACTGCACAAATGAGGTGTGTGTGTGTGTGATGTGCAGCAAATCATAATAGATGGCAGGCAAGATCCAGTGACCCTCTCTCGAGCTCTCTCTCGCAAGCTTGCTCTTTCCCTCGCTCGCCCTCTCTCACTCGTGCCCTCTCTCCTTGCTCTCTGTTGATGATGCTTAGCTCAGACAAGTATGGTTGCTATTAGACCCGCTGCTTTGTCTCGCTCTCTGAAATTCGTGCAAGACCGAGAGATGCAGATCCCCCTTTGTTTGTTTGCCACGTTGTCTCGAGATTAAAATATACATCTACCACATGTGGCGTGCAAGTCTTTGTGTGTGCAGGGATGGAATTGTTTATTGAATTTAAGGGGCATTTCTGCACCCTCTGACTTGTATAACCGGGTGGGTAGGTGAGTGTACATTTGCTTGATTTTTATGTGTGGTTGCGTGGGTATGTGTGTTATGGTTGCCCACTGTGTGTGACCTCATTCTGAATGTAATCTCTCCGTGTGTGACATTCTGAATGTTTTACTTCAATAATAAGGAAGGCTAGTTCCTTCCCGCCATATAGCAGCAAAAACACGCAACACAACAGTTAGGCTACTGCCAGGGATCGCATGATGATGTAGTGACCAAACGCCAATCTCAACTAACAATGATGACTTGGCATTTGGCAAAATTTTTAACATAATGGAAATATTTAACCAGGTGTGGTTATGGTGAGTATGTTTAGTGTGGTTGTTGGCAAGTAGGATCTTGTTTTACACACACACACACACACACACACACACACACACACACACACACGGATGTGACAAATGGAGCAATTTTCTTAACGTTTAAACTGACCTTAAAAAAATATATATAATAAAATATATTTAAAAAAATATATATATATATATATATATACTGCTCAAAAAAATAAAGGGAACACTAAAATAACACATCATAGATCTGAATGAATGAAATAATCTTATTAAATACTTTTTTCTTTACATAGTTGAATGTGCTGACAACAAAATCACACAAAAATGATCAATGGAAATCAAATTTATCAACCCATGGAGGTCTGGATTTGGAGTCACAGTCAAAATTAAAGTGGAAAACCACACTACAGCCTGATCCAACTTTGATGTAATGTCCTTAAAACAAGTCAAAATTAGGCTCAGTAGTGTGTGTGGCCTCCACGTGCCTGAATGACCTCCCTACAACGCCTGGGCATGCTCCTGATGAGGTGGCGGATGGTCTCCTGAGGGATCTCCTCCCAGACCTGGACTAAAGCATCCGCCAACTCCTGGACAGTCTGTGGTGCAACGTGGCGTTGGTGGATGGAGCGAGACATGATGTCCCAGATGTGCTCAATTGGATTCAGGTCTGGGGAACGGGCGGGCCAGTCCTTAGCATCAATGCCTTCCTCTTGCAGGAACTGCTGACACACTCCAGCCACATGAGGTCTAGCATTGTCTTGCATTAGGAGGAACCCAGGGCCAACCGCACCAGCATATGGTCTCACAAGGGGTCTGAGGATCTCATCTCGGTACCTAATGGCAGTCAGGCTACCTCTGGCGAGCACATGGAGGGCTGTGCGGCCCCCCAAAGAAATGCCACCCCACACCATGACTGACCCACCGCCAAACCGGTCATGCTGGAGGATGTTGCAGGCAGCAGAACGTTCTCCACGGCGTCTCCAGACTCTGTCACTTGCTCAGTGTGAACCTGCTTTCATCTGTGAAGAGCACAGGGCGCCAGTGGCGAATTTGCCAATCTTGGTGTTCTCTGGCAAATGCCAAACGTCCTGCACGGTGTTGGGCTGTAAGCACAACCCCCACTTGTGGACGTTGGGCCCTCATACCACCCTCATGGAGTCTGTTTCTGACCGTTTGAGCAGACACATGCACATTTGTGGCCTGCTGGAGGTCATTTTGCAGGGCTCTGGCAGTGCTCCTCCTTGCACAAAGGCGGAGGTAGTGGTCCTGCTGCTGGGTTGTTGCCCTCCTACGGCCTCCTCCACGTCTCCTGATGTACTGGCCTGTCTCCTGGTAGCGCCACTACGCTGACAGACACAGCAAACCTTCTTGCCACAGCTCGCATTGATGTGCCATCCTGGATGAGCTGCACTACCTGAGCCACTTGTGTGGGTTGTAGACTCCGTCTCAAGCTACCACTAGAGTGAAAGCACCGCCAGCATTCAAAAGTGACCAAAACATCAGCCAGGAAGCATAGGAACTGAGAAGTGGTCTGTGGTCACCACCTTCAGAACCACTCCTTTATTGGGGGTGTCTTGCTAATTGCCTATAATTTCCACCTGTTGTCTATTCCATTTGCACAACAGCATGTGAAATTTATTGTCAATCAGTGTTGCTTCCTAAGTGGACAGTTTGATTTCACAGAAGTGTGATTGACTTGGAGTTACATTGTGTTGTTTAAGTGTTTCCTTTTATTTTTTTGAGCAGTGTGTGTATATATATATATATAAAAAGTCATAATTCTGTGTGAATTATGTGGACAATGGAGAATATGGTCCGCTAAGGGGTAATTATATTTTTTTCGGCTGAATATCAAACTCAACATTTGGCCCCTAAGCCCTTTTATCGAGTTGCCACTCGCTTTTGTGTTCGATAGTGATCACTTGAGTCTGAAAGTGTTTTGGCCAAAATGAGCATTGAGACGATGCACACTCGATGTCCCAACTGCCACTTATCAATATTCCAACATTCTGAATCCATTCACAAGCATTGTCACCCACGACCTGTCTGGTGCATGACTCACTCACTATGAAACACGAGCACATGGGTCGACGGACACACACACACAGACACGCAATATTTCTTCCATGGCAAAAATGAAAACATGAAGCAGATAACTCTTTGGTCCTTTAAAAAAAACAAAAGCTGCTGTATTTAAAATATTGTGTGCTATAGCTTAGAAAATAAATATGTGATTCTGGATGACAACATTATGTTTTTTTCCAATATTAGGACTGTTTCCCTAAAGAAGTTGAATCTGCTTCATGTTTTGGAGTGGCTGTATGGAAAGGACTGGCTGTATAGAAAGTATGGGCTAAGTAGTGTTTCAAAAGGAGTGGCTGTATAGAAAGTATGGGCTAAGTAGTGTTTCAAAAGGAGTGGCTATATGGGCGAAGTAGTGTTTCAAAAGGAGTGGCTGTATGGGCGAAGTAGTGTTTCAAAAGGAGTGGCTGTATGGGCGAAGTAGTGTTTCAAAAGGAGTGGCTGTATGGGCGAAGTCGAGTTTCAAAAGGAGTGGCTGTATGGGCGAAGTCGTGTTTCAAAAGGAGTGGCTGTATGGGCGAAGTCGTGTTTCAAAAGGAGTGGCTGTATGGGCGAAGTCGTGTTTCAAAAGGAGTGGCTGTATGGGCGAAGTCGTGTTTCAAAAGGAGTGGCTGTATGGGAGTCGTGTTTCAAAGGAGTGGCTGTATGGCGAAGTCGTGTTTCAAAAGGAGTGGCTGTATGGGCGAAGTCGTGTTTCAAAAGGAGTGGCTGTATGGAAAGCGAATCCGCTAATTGGGCAGATTTATTGGCATTCGACAGTGGCTGGTTGCACGACGAGTCAATAAGCCAGTGCGAATGGCTAGTGCGCTGGTGTTGTATCGACATGCCTGCCGAACTGAGGTGCTTCCTATTGGGAAACTGTATCATGGTGTCGCCGCCGGCGTTACCTAACATGACACCTTTTTTTTTTTATTCCTCCCATGATTGGATTTTAAGTAGAATGGCAGCCTACACAAGAAATGACTAATATTGGTAACCATCTAGATGTTACCTTGATACATGTACAGTCTACTACTCAATGGGGAGGGTATGAATGGCAACAACGCCGGGACACAGTGCCCTTTGTTCCCCCTTGCTAAGCCCTACTGTCACCCTGATAGTGGCTACCTAATAGCCACTATCAGGGTGACAGTCACAGTAAGCACATGCATACAAGCAACAGTACACCCATCAGTACTTTGAATAAAAAATAAACAATTGTCTGTTTTATAACTGAAAATGTAAAATTATTTGTGGAAAACTAACAATGAAAATAGACTGACTGGTGCACAACATATATCTGTAGAACATAAACTGTTTGGCACTAGAATTTGACACTTTTGGGTACTTTTGTCAAATGTGTCTCCCGTCGTAAACTGAGAGGATCAAGTCTGTCTATCAGCGCAGCCGATGTCCCCACACGAGCGCACTGTGCATGCCTCTTGTCTGCTCCACGTACTTGTTGCTAGAGCTACAACTGCACTGGGAATCTGGGTTGCATCATCTCGCTTCCCACTCATGCTGCACAGAAGTTAACACACTTGAATAATTCAACGCAGCATGTAGAAATGTTGAAACTGTAGTGTTAATTACTGTTCACAAAACAATGTCCATAGAGGCCTAGAACACTTTACAAACAAGAAGATACCGGTAGCTTCCAGCTTTGTAGGCTAACTTTCCTTGCTAGTTTACAGCTGAAGCTAACATCAATTCACATCCCTGGTACTTTGTTTGTGATAATATGCAAACTATATTCTTTGTATTTTAGTTATCAGTAAAAACAGTTCTCAGAGCAGGCTCAACTTGTCATTTATGGCAGTTGGACAAGTTGTGCCTGCTCTGATATTTTTTACTGATAACAACTGAAATACAAAGAATTCAGGTACTGACCTTCCTGATCCCTCCCATATGTGTAGGTGAAAGGCAGGCAGGCTCTACTCTGTGTAAATAGCAAATTTACCTTTTCGGGCAAGTGATCATAATCTTCGGGCAACCAAAAAGTGCTCCTGAAACTGCCCTGACTTGCCTGATCTGCAAGTGCCTTTCCAACTTTTTAAAGGGATATTTCACCCAAATTTATAAAATGACATGTTGGTTTTCTTATATCTGCTTATCCTGCTGCCTCCCAAGCTTTATTGCTTTACAACTCTGCTTTCTCTCCACCAACTGGAAGGAAGTCTGGAGAAAGCAGAGGAACAATGGATGCAGTCTATGGACAAGGTATGACCGCAATCCATGCGTTGGTTTTATTTCCTTGGCACTGTTTCAAAATAACGTTTTTAGCATTTGTGGCACAAATCCTATTCAAGTCATGGGACCGAAAATTGCATTTTTCACACCATGTCCAAATCATCCAAAAGTATCTCAAATGTATTGTGAAGCTCAACAAAGTCACTTATAGATGATTTAACATCATACAAGGAAAATGCTAATATCGGTCCCATGACTTGAATGGGATTTGTGCAACCAAGGCATGCGGAAACAGTGCCAGTGAAACTAAACCAAAGCATTGATTGCTGTCTTAACTTGTCCATAGACTGCTTACAGGGTAAAGATTTGTATTTTTTTGTAATTTGAGTGAATTGTCCCTTAATGTCAATCCCTGTTCATCATAGCTTCCTCTTGACAAGCCTATTTCAATGGCAGGCAGTGCCACTAGGTGTGTGGTTTAAGTTGCCATCAACTATTGAGAGAGCTTTATCTTGTACCACATCTACAACTAACCATAACAGTCTGAGCTCAGAGCTGTACAAAACAGGTGGGCCTAGTTCAGTTTTCATTCCCCATCAAAGCAGGGCATTAGAAACTAGCACAAAGAATGTCTATATGATCACAATACCAGTGGAGCTGCTAATCATAACGCTACTCTCTATCCCCACATCAGGATTAATGCCAGGGTATGCTATTTTGTTTCCGTTCTGTTTGCTCGTCATGCTAAGTGCTCTGTCATTATGCAAATGATCCCGTAGAGCATCTGCTGCAGCTATCCAACCCAGTGGTGAATCATTACCCTCTCATTTGCAGGTCATGCCTGTGACTGAGCAGGTAGTAGCCAGGTAGCTCTGACAGGATGGCTTGGTTACTCAGTGGGGTATGGAATAGGATTCAACTCGACTTTCATTTGTTATAGCCTGAGAATTATTGAGTTCGACAACGTTTGCTGCATTTCTGTAACAAATAACAAGTATTTGTCACGTGCGCCGAATACAACAGGTTTGTGAAAGTGAAATGCTTACTTACAGGCTCTAACCAATAGTGCAAAAAAGGTATTAGGTGAACAATAGGTAAGTAAAGAAATAAGAACACCAGTGGAAAAACAACAGTAGCGAGGCTATAAAAGTAGCGAGGCTACATACAGACACCGGTTAGTCAGGCTGTATGTAGATATGGTTAAAGTGACTATGCTTATATGATCAGAGAGTAGCAGTAGCGTAAAAGAGGGGGTGGTGGGTGGCGGGACACAATGCAGATAGCCCGGTTAACCAATGTGCGGGAGCACTGGTTGGTCGGGCCAGTTGAGGTAGTATGTACATGAATGTATAGTTAAAGTGACTGTGCATATATGATAAACAGAGAGTAGCAGCAGCGTAAAAGAGGGGTTGGGGGGGCACACAATTCAAATAGTCCGGGTAGCCATTTGATTACCTGTTCAGGAGTCTTATGGCTTGGGGATAAAAACTGTTGAGAATACTTTTTGTCCTAGACTTGGCACTCCCGTACCGCTTGTCATGCGGTAGTAACGAGAACAGTCTATGACTGTGGTGGCTGGGGTCTTTCACAATTTTTAGGGCCTTCCACTGACACCGCCTGGTGTAGAGGTCCTGGATGGCAGGCAGCTTAGCCCCAGTGATGTACTGGGCCGTACGCACTACCCTCTGCCGAGCAATTGCCGTACCAGGCAGTGATGCAACCAGTCAGGATGCTGTCGATGTTGCAGCTGTAGAACCTTTTGAGGATCTCAGGACCCATGCCACATCTTTTTAGTTTCCTGAGGGGGAATAGGCTTGGTCGTTCCCTCTTCACGACTGTCTTGGTGTGTTTTGACCATTCTAGTTTGTTGGTGATGTTGACACCAAGGAACTTGAAGCTCTCAACCTGCTCCACTACAGGCCCCTCGATTTGATTGGGGGCGTGCTCGGTCCTCCTTTTCCTGTAGTCCACAATTATCTCCTTAGTCTTGGTTACGTTGAGGGATAGGTTGTTATTCTGGCACCACCCGTCCAGGTCTCTGACCTCCTCCCTGTAGGCTGTCTCGTCACTGTGTCGTCTTCAAACGTAATGATGGTGTTGGAGTCGTGCCTGGCCATGCAGTCGTGGGTGAACAGGGAGTACAGAAGGGGACTGAGCACGCACCCCTTGGGGGCTCCAGTGTTGAGGATCAGCGTGGCAGATGTGTTGCTACCTACCCTCACCACCTGGGGGTGGCCCGTCAGGAAGTCCATGATCCAGTTGCAGAAGGAGGTGTTTAGTCCCAGGATCCTTAGCTTAGTGATGAGCTTTGAAGGTACTATGGTGTTGAACGCTGAGCTGTAGTCAATGAATAGCATTCTCACATAGGTGTTCCTTTTGTCCAGGTGGGGAAGGGCAGTGTGGAGTGCAATAGAGATTGCATCATCTGTGGATCTGTTTGAGCGGTACGCAAATTGGAGTGGGTCTAGGGTTTCTGGGATAAGGGTGTTGATGTGAGCCATTACCAGCCTTTCAAAGCACTTCATGGCTACGGACGTGAGTGCTACGGGTCTGTAGTCATTTAGGCAGGTTGCCTTTGTGATCTTGGGCACAGGGACTATGGTGCTCTGCTTGAAACAACATGTTGGTATTAGACTCAATCAGGGACATGTTGAAAATGTCAGTGAAGACACCTGCCAGTTGGTCAGCACATGCCCGGAGCACACGTCCTGGTAATCCGTCTGGCCCCGCAGCCTTGTGTATGTTGACCTGTTTAAAGGTCTTACTCACGTCGGCTAAGGAGAGCGTGATCACACAGTCGTCCGGAACAGCTGATGCTCTCATGCATGTCTCAGTGTTGCTTGCCTCGAAGCGAACATAGAAGTGATTTAGCTCGTCTGGTAGGCTTCTGTCACTGGGCAGCTTGCGGCTGTGCTTCCCTCTGTAGTCTGTAATAGTTTGTAAGCCCTGCCACATAAGACGAGCGTCGGAGCCGGTGTAGTATGATTCAATCTTAGCCCTGTATTGACACTTTGCCTGCTTGATGGTTCATCGCAGGCCATAGCAGGATTTCTTGTAAGCTTCCGGGTTAGAGTCCCGGCACCTTGAAAGCGGCAGCTCTACCCTTTAGCTCAGTGCGGATGTTGCCTGTAATCCATGGCTTCTGGTTAGGGTATGTACGTACAGTCACTGTGGGGACGACGTCCTCAATGCACTTATTGATAAAGCCAGTGACTGATGTGGTGTACTCCTCAATGCCATCGGAAGAATCATGGAACATGTTCCAGTCTGTGATAGAAAAACAGTCCTGTAGTTTAGCATCTGCTTCATCTGACCACTTTTTTGTAGACCGAGTCACTGGTGCTTCCTGCTTTAATTTTTGCTTGTAAGCAGGAATCAGGAGGATAGAGTTGTGGTCGGATTTACCAAATGGAGGGCGAGGGACAGCTTTGTACGCGTGTGTGGAGTACAGGTGATCTAGATTTTTTTCCCCTCTGGTTGCACATTTAACATGTTGATAGAAATTTGGTAGAACTGATTTAAGTTTCCCTGCATTAAAGTCTCCGGCCACTAGGAGCGCCACCTCTGGGTGAGTGGTTTCCTGTTTGCTTATTTCCTTATACAGCTGACTCAGTGCGGTCTTAGTGCCAGCATCTGTCTGTGGTTGGAAATAAACAGCCACGGAAAGTATAGCTGAAAACTCTCTAGGCAAGTAGTGTGTCCTACAATTTATCACAATATACTCTACTTCAGGCGAGCAAAATCTAGAGACTTCCTTAGATTTCGTGCACCAGCTGTTGTTTACAAATATGCACAGACCGCACCCCCCTCGTCTTACCGTAGTGTGCTTTTCTATCTTGCCGGTGCAGAGTATATCCCGCTAGCTGAATATCCATGTCGTCATTCAGCGACGATTCCGTGAAACATAGGATATTACGGCAGCTTTCCAAACTCGCCTTCTGCGCGTCCTCTCGAGGCATCTGGCATTGTGTCCTCTGTATCTGCGTCTCTTCCTCTTGCAAATAACGGGGATGTTGGCCCTGTCGGGTGTTTGGAGAATGTCTTGTGCGTCCTGCTTGTTAAAGAAAACATCTTTGTCTAATCCGTGGTGAGTGATCGCTGTCCTGATATCCAGCAGCTCTTTTTTTGCCGTAAGATACGGTTGCAGAAACATTATGTACAAAATAAGTTACAAATAACACAAAAAAACCCACATAATAGCACAATTGGTTGGGTGCCCGTAAAACTGCTGCCATTTCTTCCGGGGCCATTTTTCACATCTCGTTGCCCAAAGACTTTGTCCATCTCCTTTTCAGAGACTGTTTGTAGAATAATGTCAGGATGCTTTTTGGTTACAAACACTACAGTCTCAGGATGTCTCATCTTGGGAACATACTAGAGACTGAAATACAGCTAGGCCTATACCTTATTGAACACCCCAGGCAAAGCATTAGTAGAAAATTATAGTAACTGCGTCTATCAGAGAATACAGCAGGTAAAAATTCCCCCAGCCTTTTTTACAAAGGTGCATCCTCTTTATGTAGCTTAGTTCTGCCCAGTGTTCAGAGAGAAGGTAATATGTTTTGGAGGACTATGCAAAGGCAGAACCCCTGTAACTGGTAAGTCAATCCCTCCAGGGGCAGCCAAATGTAGGCTATTGTGAAAGAGTTCAGAATGTTTCTGAAGGCAACATTTTGGCACAGCCACACCCGCAACACACACAGTTTCCTGAGAATAAAGCACACGCTTTCCTGAGGGGGGAGTTTGTTCTATGCCTACATAAAGTCTCTCAATGAGTCAGCAAGAAACCACTTACAAGTGTCACCTGCCCTTTTGGAAAACATCCTGATGGAACTTACGCAATAACCTGCCTTTCACTGCATCCCCAACCATAGAGTTCAAACTGCTTTTCATTACTCTACATTTCATAAGCTGGATTTAATTGACACACTTACCACTTGCGTTGCATAACTGGTCAGTGAACAACGACTAAGTGAGGTAGAATACTAAACTATGCTAAAGGTCATCCAGCCTCATCTGTGTGTTTAGCAAACATTTCCCTGTTTGGACATGTCGTTCCAAGCAGGTCACTCCTTGTCATGTACTTTCCTGTTTCTGTCTCTTTCCTGCGAAGCCGAGAGAGGCTAATCATCTGGGCCAGATGGTTTAGACCCTTTAAGGTTGCTGCCCCGATCATCGCCAAGCCTAACTCCAACCTTTTTAAACCTCTTAGGGAGCAGCTGCGCGCTAGCGGGCCGCTCCCGTCACTACCCGGGGAAATGTGAGGCGCCAAATTCAAAATCCAAAAGTTGAATTATTAAACATTCATCAATATACAAGTGTTGCATAGTCATCAAAAGCTCTGTTTCTTGGCAATATCACAGCGTTGTCAGATTTCAAAAAGGCTTTACGGTGAAAGCACAACATTTGATTGTTTGAGGATAGCACCCAGCATATTTTCCACATTAGCATAAATTAATATCCAGTGCGGGTCACACAAAACCCATACCAGAGCTAAAATAAATCCCTTACCTTTCGAAGAACTTCTGCTGAGAGCTTCCCAAGTGTCCAACGAAGACATCCAATGGTTATTTTGTTAGAAAAAGTCATTTATTATATTCATAAATCTTTGTTTGGTTGGCGCGTTATGTTCAGAAAATACAACGTCGAATCGCCCATTGAACCGTGAAGAGAACGCGTTCAAATATACCTATAATCTTTTCCTAAACAAATCAAAGACCATTTATAATGCATCCTTAGCTATCCTTTTATGAATATTAGCGATAATATTTAACTCGGATGGTAACCTAAACGTTATAAAGGAAAATACAGTGGGGCGCGCACACGGTCTCGCGCCCGTAAAATCTTGTTGACATCTAGTGGAAGCCATAGGTACTGCAATCTCGGAGCTGCATGCCATTGAAATCAATAGGTAGAGTATCAAACAGCAAAGGTCACAAAAAAAAAAAATCTGGATGGATTTTCCTCTGGTTTTTGCCTGCTATATCAGTTCTGTTATACTCACAGACATTATTTTAACACTTAGAAACTTCAGAGTGTTTCCTATCCAATAGTACTAATTATGTGCATATCCTATTTTCTGGGCCTGAGTGGCAGGCATTTTACTTCGGGCATGCCAGACTCCAAAACCGTCACCTCTGCTGCCGCTCCCTAAGAAGTTAACCTGTCTCCTTTCTGGGGAGGTTCCCATTGCTTGGAAGGCAGCCACGATTCGTCCTTTTATTTAAAGGGGGAGATCAAGCTGATCCTAACTACTGTTAAAAGCCTATTTCTATTTTGCCCTGTTTATCAAAAGTGTTGGAAAAACTTGGCAATAATCAACTGACTGGCTTTCTTGATGTCTATAGTATTCTCTCTGGTATACAATCTGGTTTCCGCTCAGTTTATGGATGTCACTGCAACCTTAAAGATCCTCAATGACGTCACCATTGCCCCTGATTCTGAGTAATATTGTGCTGCTTTTTGTATTGACTTGGACAAAACATTTGAAACGGTAGACCATTCCCTTCTTGTTGGCCGGCTAAGGAGTATTGGTGTCTCTGAGGGGTCTTTGGCCTGGTTTGCTAACTACCTCAGAGTGCAGTGTATAAAGTCAGAAAATCTGCTGTCTCAGCCACTGCCTGTCACCAAGGGAGTGCCCCAAGGCTCGATCCTAGGCCCCACGCTCTTCTCAATTTACATCAACAACATAGCTCAGGCAGTAGGAAGCTCTCTCATCCATTTATATGCAGATGATAGTCATACTCAGCTGGCCCCTCCCCGGATCTTGTGTTAAATGCTCTACAACAAAGCTTTCTTAGTGTCCTACAAGCTTTCTCTACCCTTAACCTTGTTCTGAACACCTCCAAAACAAAGGAGGTAAGAATAATGCCCCTCTTCCCACAGGTGTTATTACTACCTCTGAGGGTTTAGAGCTTGAGGTAGTCACCCTATATAAGTACTTGGGAGTATGGCTAGACGGTGCACTGTCCTTCTCTCAACACATATCAAAGCTGCAGACTAAAGTTAAATCTAGACTTGGTTTCCTCTATCGTAATCGCTCCTCTTTCGCCCCAGCTGCCAACCTAACCCTGATTCAGATGACCATCCTACCCATGCTAGATTACAGAGATAACGTTTATAGATCTGCAGGTAAGGGTGCTCTCAAGCAGCTAATGTTTGTTTTACCATTCGGCCACCAATGCTCCTTATAGGACACGTCACTGCACTCTATACTCCTCTGTAAACTGGCCATCTCTGTATACCTGTCGCAAGACCCACTGGTTGATGCTTATTTATAAAACCCTCTTAGGCCTCACTCCCCCCTATCTGAGATATCTACTGCAGCCCACATCCTCCACATACAACACCAGTTCTGCCAGTCACATTCTGTTAAAGGTCCCCAAAGCACACACATCCCTGGGTCTCTCCTCTTTTCAGTTCGCTGCAGCTAGCAACTGGAACGAGCTGCAACAAACACTAAAACTGGACAGTTTTATCTCTTCGTTCAGAGACTCAATCATGGACACTCTTACTGACAGTTGTGGCTGCTTTGTGTGATGTATTGTTGTCTCTACCTTCTTGCCCTTTGTGCTGTTGTCTGTGCCCAATAATGTTTGTACCATGTTGTGTTGCTGCCTTGCTATGTTGTTGTCTTAGCTCTCTTATGTTGTGCTGTCTCTCTTGTCGTGATGTGTGTTTTTGTCCTATATTTATATTGTATTTTTATTAATTTTTTATCCCAGGCCCTGTCCCCGCAGGAGGCCTTTTGGTAGCCCGTCATTGTAAATAAGAATTTGCTCTTAACTGACTTGCCTAGTTAAATAAAATAATCTGTCAGCCAGGCTCAGTCCAACCAGGCAGGAATCAAGTTGTGTTCACTCTCTCTGTCTGTTCTCTCCTCTCATCCCAACACCCCCAGTCGGTCGCTGACCTTCTCATGCTACCCATGTCTTTTCACTTGGATGGGGGTAATTGAGTGTATTGCATGTGTCGGTGGATTTTACTACTAAGACATTTGGAAGGATTTCACGCCCACATGCACAAATGCAAGGCTTTGATTTTGTTCCACTGTGAGCACATCTTGCCCAAATAATGTGAGAAACAACTTGAGAACATGACAACAAATACATAACAGCTTTCACTGTGTTTAACAAACAAATTATATCAGTCACGGTAAGTTCAAGCCTTGCCTTTTGTGCTATGCAATTAAGTGCAATGAGAATGCGATCAAACATAATGTTGACAAAGCTCTGAATCCATAGACTATAGATTAAAAAGTAATTAATATCTTCTGCTTAAGGTCACTAAGGCTGCTGTTTTAATGGGCTAAGCGCATAGTAATTGATACTTTTCAGTAATGCTTGATATTAGCTTGCTCATTGGCTAACTAGCCTGCTTAATACTTTTCACTCTGTCCTGAAAATGCAGCGTTCAGTGCTTTCTTTCTTTTACATATCAGATGGGCAATTCCATGGTAACGGAATAGCTCTGAGACTCAAGATTTTTCACTTAGTGTCTGCCAAACAAAAACCATGATTTCAAAGTTTAACAAACCATACAACTCTCTGCACAAGGACTACTTTTTAACAATTTACAAAAACACATTTACTGGATGTACTATGCAGATGCAAGTTTAGTAACAGAATTTCTGTAAAATGTCCCTCTGTTTATTTGTCCAAAAAGAAAAATTGAGTTTTCCATAAGAATACATAAATGACGTCAGCGACATCGGTATCTACTGGTTTTAATGTCTATGGTCCCTGTAGTATGATCTGTGTTATGTTGACACTCAGTTTAAAACTGGAAGATTGAGTTGAGACTACCATTAGCCTAGACAAGGAGTGTTGAACTGTCTTCTAGGGCATAGGCTGGTCTAAAGCAGTGTTGTGGTTTTTGACTGATGGGCTGATGTCAGTGCTGATGAGCTTCAACATGAGGGCACCAGACATGGAGGTTTCTCTGTTTGCCACCTTTCACCAGTCTGCTCGCGGTAAACATACGATGGAGCCAATATGTCAAACATGGAACTGTTTACGTCTGGGAGAAGCTATTCAAGCTCCGAAACCCAAATAAACACTCTCCTCATATGGTACGCAGCAGTGGACAATCCTAAATCACATCATCCTCCATCCCGTTCAAGCCTGTGAGCTCTGCTCAACTGTGGAGCTGTAAGATTGAATGAGCAGTGGGCTAACTTGCATTAATTAGGCTATAATGTAACATATGGTTTTGTTCAGTTTACTTTAAGACTGCACATATTTCTCTTTCTCACTAATGCGTCAGTGTAATATTCTTAGGCTAATTGCCATCCTTATGGGCAGAGCTGTCTAATTATTATACAGTATTTTGAGTTTCAGCTCATTAGTTTGGGGAAATTGATTACCCTGAAGTTCAATTATCTTTAATCAGGACTAACATTTTTGGGGGACGATAAGAAAAAGATTTAATCAAGACTGTCAGTGAAGTTCTATTACAGCTATTTTGAGCTTTTATGGTCAGAAAATGTAGTTGCATAGAATTTTGTTGTTGTTGTAATTTGTCATCTATCATGTTAGACAGTCACATGTCAAGCCTTTGAAAATGTGAAAAATATATGGTCCCTTCCTGCATTCCTACAGTGAAGAAGAAGCAGAACTGTCTGACTTGGAATTCCTTAGGTCACTCTCTGATTGGTTGGTTCCACTTGTTGACAACTACACCAGTAGAAATGTACTGACAGCTACATCTCACCACTTATGGCTTCGCTTCCCCTGAACAAAGGCCCAGAGTCAGAATCTAGGCTATGCCCTGAAATGCTATGTCTTAGTTCTTCATCCTTTACTTTTAGTAAAGTAAAGAGATTCTGTGGAGGGATTCATATTCAATAGTCAGGCAGGTTCATGAACTTCAAATCTTCTACTTCATGCTTTTTTTCTATTCTCTGTCTTTGGCCAGTTCATAGTCCCTGGTTATGAATAGCAATTTCCTCTGTACAAAGTTTTTCTTTTTGGTGGGGGGAACCCTCAGTTGCTTTGTGATACATATACAGATTTAAATGTTATTGTTTGTCATGGATTGGATTGCAAATTCCTCAAAAGCCAGTGTATTACCACACTAATCTTAGCCTGTTAAAACCTTCTACTGCTTTTTACTAATTTGACAGCCCACAGCTATTAGTCAAGCCACAGGCTCAGAGAACTTGAAGCCCAAATCCTCTGCACTAACTAGTTTATTCTGGTTAGCTTCTTTGGTTGTCTATCTCAGAATTATGTGGATTAACCCAATGGTAGTGGGCTTTCCGGCATTTAAAAGAGAAAGAAATACCTCCATAACAATTTGGCTAAACCTCCAGATTGCGCGTTGGTTCGCCTCACCAATTACCAGCCCTTGCGGTGGGCTCTGAGAAAGAGCTGGGGAATGTGCAAGCTGAGAGGGCTCTGTGGGTGTCCCTTTTCTTCTGGTACGCTGTTCATTTGACCAACAAAAACCATTTTTACGGATGGAATATTTCCCTCCCTATAAAGTAGGTCAGTGCAATAATACCCAGGTGTGTGTGTGTGTGTGTGAGAGAAAGCAGCTTGACCCTAAAGCCAAGAGCAGTGGAAGCCAGTAAAAAAAAAAAAAATGGAAAAATAGCTACCATGGCAGGGCCAGGGGAAATTTACGATTAGTAGTTGAGGCTTGGTGCCTCATGCTTGGCGGGAGATGTGGAATATCATACCCCGGAACTGTAGTCCAGTTTAATAACCCGTTCAAAGACTGTCAGGAAGCACCATGTCTGACCCTGACACAGTTTGCCATCAGATCTCATGACACCAGATTTAATAATGCCTGAAATCATTGTTTTATTTGCTTTTGTGAGGTCTCTCTTAAGCACTTGAAAGGATTGGTAAAGGATTCAGTGACACTGCCTTGAGCTACTCTGGGCAATGAGATTGCTGGTTTGGACTGGACTAGGGTGGCCTAGCTACAGTATGTGGCAATTCTTTGAATTTGGTTTTTACAACTGCAGTGCTGGACTGGGTCCTCGGCATGTTGGTAGAAAATGCCAAGATGGACTAATCTTCTGAGTCACCATAGTTGCAGACGCAATGCTATTGTACCATAGATGTGTTCTAATTGGAGACATGCTGGTGAGGGGGTGGACAGCACGACACAATGCAGTAACAAGACTGAGACTGAAATGTCAAGACAGTCATTGTGTCCGCAAATGCCAGTGGGCCATCGTCTCTTTATGACCTCAGCATGTTTATGACCAGCTTATTTGTCCAACCCCACCCCCATGCTGATCACTACTTTCTGTAATAAAGGGCTGTTACCTCAACAACGGTGCCATTCTCCAATTGACTAAAGTTCCATAATGCTCCATTCATTCAGTGATATTGTGTCCTGTCATGACTGTCAATTCATCAATAACCGTGCTGTGAAACAGTCCAGTTTGAGTAATAGGTCATAAGTGCTTACACAAACATGTCAAAGGGGACTGTTATCACACATGCACAATTGCATGTAGGCTACTACATACTGTACACGACTAGGGAGTGTCCTTCTGGACCCAGTCTCTCAGCTGGAATGAGTGCTTGTCCCTAGGAAACATGGTCTGTTCTTGCCCTGCCAATGTCTACCCTGCCATCTTTCATCCCAGTGGGATGGGATGTGATGTGAACACCTGAGCCCTGCAAGAGAAAGGTTTTGCTGCTCTGGTCAAAATGGACCAACTGCTTCAGTAAGTCTTTGCTATCACTGACCTCTGCACACACTGATCACGTAGGCCAAGAAACAGGTTAACCCTTTCCTGCACAGAATTTGATACGTGACCCAGTTTATTTTTGTATTCTCTGTTTCGGTTTGTCAGTCATAACTTCATGCAAGGCAGAACATTGTCCCACGGTTGGAAATGTTTTATTTCTATTCCCAGAGCACTCATGTAAAGAAATACAGGAACTTTGGGCTACTTGGACATTCTTTTCTGGTTTATTGGTATGAGAAACCAAATTCAGTAGGCCTAGACTGCATGAGACAGTGGACCTTTATGGTGATCATTGTTGTTCTTGGGTTTGAAATATCCTAGACCACTGCAGACCAAGAACCAATATTAGATCAACTCAAGAGTTATAGAGACATGTTTAGAAGGGAAAGGGAGTACCTAGTCAATTGTACAACTGAATGCATTCAACCAAAATGTGTCTTCTGCATTTAACCCAACCCCTCTGAATCAGTGCGGGGGGGGGGGCTGCCTTAAATTGACATGCATGTCTTAGGTGTCCGGGGAACAGTGGGTTAACTGCCTTGCTCAGGGGCAGAACAACTGATTTTTACCTTGTCAGCTCGGGGATTCCATCCAGCAACCTTTCGGTTACTGGCCCATTGCTCTAACCACTAGGCCACCTGCCGTCCCCATAGCATATCACTGTAAGGAACGTAAGCTGGGTGTGGTGCTGGCATATCACCCTGAGGCTACGTCATATAGTAAGTAACGCACAAAACAACTGTCAGTCGTCAGACTGCAGTGATGTTTACCAGATTTCTGTGTACTGTGTAATGACGTGACAGGGAAACAGTAACTCAATTCCCTTTGTGTTAACCCACATAAAAAAAACATGTCTTGGATATTTTTTAACTGAAAAGGGTAAAGATAGATGCCAAGATATAATAGAATTAATAAAAAGACATCCCCCATTCAAACCGCAAGCCAAATTCTCTCCCTACGCTGTAAAGACTTCCATATTGTTTGCTGCCACAATTTCAATATAAAAGCTAAACCTGAATTCAAGGACTCTGCCCCTTCAACAGGATGGTTTGTTGGAATGAAAAAGATTTTAATGAATTTCATCATGCATTCTCCATCGTACGGCTTTTCACCCATACTTTTCTTCTTTGACGTTGCTGTCAGTTCAATCGTGTGGTTGTTTCCACGGCAACCACTTTTCCACTGGATATTGTCAGTCTCCATGGCAACAGTATGCTAAACCTAAGTTCTGGTTTAATAGAGAGAAACAGTAATGGCGTCTTTTTATAGGCACTAACTCCGCCATGGTTCTTTGGACATAGCCTATGGGGAAATTATTTGTGTTTTTGTGGGGGTTTTGAATAAATGCAGAAAATAAGGTCTATGGTAAACAAGCTTAGGAGATCTTATACGTTTTGCTCTATGGGATAATCTTCATCGGCTAACTTCACTTTTTGTGATAAGTATTTTTGTAGTCAAAAAGCACAAAGCTTCATAATTCATAAAGGAAATGTTAACTTACTGATACAGTATTCTCATAGAACAAAATATATAATATCTCCTACGCCTGTTTAAACCTCAAACCTTATTCCAAAACTATTCTTTCCCCATAGGGATGGCTAAACGAACCAGAGGTAACTCATTTCCGGGTTTTAGGACTACAAGCTCTATTCAGAGTTTGGCACTGAACTGATAGGTGAGGAATGGTGCAGAAATGTGCCATTATAAGAAATAGCCCATTATAAAGGTCCTGGCCTTCATCAGTCACCCTTGTATCATTTAGATTAGCCAATTCTCCAGAAAGATAATTTAACTTGTATAGCACTTTTCATTACAAAAAAATGAGATCAAAGCACATAAAAAGCAAAACAAACAAAGAACAAATTTAAATTGAGATGGAGATTTGAATGTCACTATTTGAAAGGCTGGTAGATGAGGCAGTTTTGGATTGGAAAGGTAGTATAGCTTTAGCAGAGGGGGCTTCGATGGTACAGCCAGAGAAACAAAGACAGTCTGCCAAACAGGCACGGAGTGCTTCATCAGTGCACCACATCTGCTTCTCCGGTGGTCAGTTCCTCCACAGGACCCGCTCCTCTGTAGGTACTGGTCCTCCATTGCCCAACATGTAGCACCCACCTGGAGGATGACATGGCTGCTGAAAAGCTCACAAAATTCACCACATCTTGGCAGTGGTTAAAAACAGTCCCTGAGCCTCTAATGCCACTAGACACAGCATGCAGTGCTTCTTGTCATTCTTACCGACAGATTAAACAATAAAGCCGGGGATGCATTATTTGAATCCAAACCGCTAGCTAGCTATAAGCCAAAGACATGCCTTTTCATCCCAATTCTGTAACTCTGAGAGTCAAGACCACTCATTCAAGGGCTTCTCTGTATTTCACTATTATTCTACAATGTAGAAAGAAGAAGGCATCACAACTATGAAATGGAACATATGGAATCATGTAGTAAACAAAACATTTGAGATTTCAAAACTTCAAAGTAGCCACCTTTTGCCTTGATGTCAGCTTTGCACACTCTTGGCATTCCCTCAACCAGCTTCACCTGGAATGCTTTTGAAGGTGTTTCCACATATACTGAGCACTTGTTGGCTGCTCATCCCAAACCATCTCAATTGGGTTGAGGTAGGGTGATTGTGGAGGCCAGGTCATCTGATGCAGCAATCCATCACTCTCCTTCTTGGTCAAACAGTCCGTAGACAGCCTGGAGGTGTGTTGGGCCATTGTCTTGTTGAAAAACAAATGAACCACACATGCGGATATCATCCGTTCACTGACTCTGCGTCTCACAGACATGGTGGTTGGAGAAAAGAAATCTCACATTTGGACTCCACCGGTCTAATGTCCATTGCTCGTATTTCTTGGCCCAAGCAAGTCTCTTCTTATTATTGGTGTCTTTTAGTAGTGGTTTCTTTGCAGCAATTCAACCATGAAGGCCTGATTCACACAGTCTCTGAACAGTTGATATTGAGATGTGTCTGTTACTTGAAGTCTGAAGCATTCATTTGGGCTGCAATTTCTGAGGCTGGTAACTCTAATGAATATTCTCTGGGTATTCCTTTCCTGTGGTGGTCCTCATGAGAGCCAGTTTCATCATTGCGCTTGATGGTTTTTGCGACTGCACTTTTTAAAGAACTTTAAAAGTTCTTGAAGGTCAGTCAATGTGAAAAATTCCATGTATTAAAGTAATGATGGACTGTCGAATATCATTGCTTATTTGAGCTGGTCTTGCCATAATATGGACTTGATCTTTTTACGAAATCTCTTCTGTATACCACCCCTACCTTGTCACAACACAACTGATTGGCTCAAACGCATTAAGGAAAGAAATTCCACAAATTAACTTAACTACTTAGGGAGCAGTGGGGCGCCCCACTCCCGACACTACCCAGTGAAATGTGAGGCGGCAAATTCAAAATCCAAAAGTTGAATTATTAAACATTCATAAATATACAGTTGTTGCATAGTCATCAAAAGCTCTGATTCTTGGCAATATCACAGCGTTGTCAGATTTCAAAAAGGCTTTACGGCGAAAGCATAACATTTGATTGTTTGAGGGTAGCACCTTTAATATTTATGCATTAGCATAAATCCATAACCCAACACGGGTCTCACAAAACGCATAAAATCGCAATTATAAAATCGCTTACCTGTGATGAACTTCTGCTGAGGGTTTCCCAAGTGTCCAACGAAGACAATCCATGCTTCTTTGGTTAGAAAAAATAATTTATTATATCCATAAATCTCTGTTTGGTTGGTGCGTTATGATCATAAAATCCACCGTTGAGTCGCCCATTGAACCGTGAAGAGAACACGTTCAAATTATACCTATACACTTTCTACACTTTCTACAAACAAATCAAACATCATTTTTAATGTATCCTTAGATATCCTTTTGGGTATATTTGCTGTAATATTTCAACCGGACGATAACGTGAACGATAGGAAAGGAAAATAAAGTGGTGCGCGTTCACAATCTTGCGCGCGTCAAACCTTGTTTACAAAAGTGGTCGCCTGACAATTTCCTCTCCCTATCCGTTCTGGTCACTGCTAGAATTCCCAGTCTTTGACTGTTGACTGCTGACATCTAGTGGAAGCCATAGGTACTGCAGTCTCAGTCCTACATAAGATTGTATGCAATAGGCACATTAGAGAATATGCTCATTTACAAAACAAACTGCAAATCCGGATGGATTTTCCTCTGGTTTTTGCCTGCTATATCACTTCTGTTATACTCACATACATTATTTTAACACTCTTAGAAACTTCAATGTTTCCTATCCAATAGTACTAAGTATGTGCATATCCTATTTTCTGGGCCTGAGTGGCGTGCATTTTACTTTGGGCACGCCAGACTCTCCAAAACCGTCACCTCGGGAGCCGCTCCCTAAGAAGTTAACAAGGCACACGTGTTAATTGAAATGCATTCCAGGTGACTACCTCATGAAGCTAGTTGAGAGAATGCCAAGAGTGTGCAAAGCTGTCATCAAGGCAAAGAATCCCAAATATAAATATATTTTAATTTAACACTTTTTGGTTACTACATGATTCCATATGTGTGTTATTTCATAGTTTTGATGTCTTCACTATTATTCTACAATGTCGAAAATAGTGAAAATAGAGAAAAAACCTGGAATGTGTAGGTGTGTCCTAACTTTTGACTGGTACTGTAAGTGATCAAACCCCACATTAGTATGAAAATACAACAAAAAAACACAAAAATATCAGCCCCCCCGCAATATTTACAGAGCTCTCTGCTTAGGTGACCTCACGGAGAAGATGACCCCTCAATATGTCCAAGGCTGATGCAGGCTACAATTAAACATTTATGTCTTATGACTCTTTTTAAGGGTGTTGTCACACTTGGTCCCTTTTCAGCCAATTTTTGTGAACTCCGTGCGGTTCGCTCAACCCCATCAAACACCTTTGGGATGAATTGGAACACCGATTGAGAGCCAGGCCTAATCACCCAACATCAGTGCCCGACCTCACTAATGCTCTTGTGGCTGAATGGAAGCAAATCCCGCAGCAATGGAGGCTGTTATAACAGAAAAGGGGGGGACCTACTCCATATTAATGCTCATGATTTTGGAATGAGATGTTCAACATGCAGGTGTTCACATACCTTTAGTCATATAGTGTTCTGATTACAATTTTTCTCATATTTTAACTAAATGCTATCTATTAACTTCCAAAATGTAAGTAGGTATATCTATCTGTCTGATAACACATTCTGATTAAATGGCTTGTCCTGCACTTTGTAAAAACCCAAAGGGCAGGTTGGAAAAAGATCTTGGTTTCTTTCTAAACATAGCAATGTGAAAGCAAAGAGGACTCGGCCCACAAAATAGGTGAACTGGCTAAAGAGTTGAGTCCTCATTCAAAGGCATGTACAAAGACAATTTATTTTGTATTTATTTTGTACCCCGGAGTTCACTTTAGAGGACTATATGTGAAAACACCCTAAATTGGTGTTAACAGACCTGCAGTAGCCTAGACATAGCACCATCGATCCATGTCTGTGGGGAAAGTGAAGGCCTGATGTAGAATGTTCTGCCCTCCTTAATGGACTCAGTTTGGAACCTCTGTCCGTCTCCATGACCTCGTCACCTCTTAACACACCTGACTGTTTCTCCATTATATTTGGCTTGTCACCCAGCGCCAGAGTGTATTAGATGCGTTAGGGATGCACATTGCTTCACTGGCTGTCAGTAAACTTTGCATTTAAGGAGAAAACACATCGCACTGAATTACGCTCTTCCGTTCGTTCGCAGTTCATTCGCTTGCTGACAGTGCAGTGTGTTTAAAGCCCCCATGCAGTCTTTGTAATTGTATATTTAATCACTGTATGTCTAATAAATCACTGTGTAAATCACTGCGTGAAGAGTGCCTCCTTTTGACCATGCAAAACCTTTAAAATGCCCAATCTGTCATCTGCAGTGGTCGTACAGCATTTACTGTGATACGGCCTCTGTAGAATTCAGGGCAATCATCCTTCTTGCGCTTCGCGGAGCAGAGCTGATTTAAAAAATATTTCACCTTTTATTTAAGCAGGTAAACTAGTTGAGAACAGGTTCTCATTTACAACTGCGACCTGGCCAAGATAAAGCAAAGCAGTGCGACACAAACAACAACACAGAGTAACACATGGAATAAACAAGCGTACATTCAATAACACAATAGAAAAAAAGAAAGTCTATGTACAGCGTGTGCGCAAAAGGCGTGAGGAGGTAGGCAATAAATAGGCCATAGTAGCGAAGTAATTACAATTTAGCAGATTAACACTGGTGTGCAAAAGAGCAGAAAGTAAATAAAAACAGTATGGGGATGAGGTAGGTAGATTGGGTGGGTTATTTACAGATGGACTATGTGCAGCGATCGTTTAGATGCTCAGATAGCTGATGTTTAAAGTTAGTGAGGGAAATATAACTCTCGAGTGAGTGAGGGAAATATAACTTAGTGAGGGAAATATAACTATTTTTGCAATTCGTTCCAGTCACTGGCAGCAGAGAGCTGTAAGGAAAGGCGGCCAAAGGAGGTGTTGGCTTTGGGGATGACCAGTGAGATATACCTGCTGGAGCGCGTGCTGCGGGTGAGTGTTGTTATCGTGACCAGTGAGCTGAGATAAGGCAGAGCTTTACCTAGCATAGACTTATAGATGACCTGGAGCTAGTGGGTCTGACGACGAATATGTAGCGAGGGCCAGCCGACTAGAGCATACAGGTCGCAGTAGTGGATGGTATATGGGGCTTTGGTAACAAAACGGGTGGCACTTGTGAAGGAAGTTGTCAAGGAAGTGAGTTTCTGTTTATACAGGACCTCCCACTCCCACCTACCGTTAACCAACCATATCAATGTGGAGCTACACTGAGCCATCTGTATTGTTACAACATTTTGGAGGCGCTCAGTGATGCGGTACAGAGCTCGATTTGGGCTACGTAAGCCTCCGGAGGTGCTGCAATTGCAGCGCACACTCCGTACAGAGTCTCCAGATCCCAATCCGGAGAAAGCATAAATTGGCTTTTTGGAAGCAAATTTGAAAATATTTACATACACAGCATTGATTGGCTGATAGGATGTTCTAGAGCCAAACACCTTACCCAGATGAACAGTCATTGGTCTATTATAATCCGATCACATTGTGACGTGGGCAAAAAGTTCCATCCTATTTTTTTTTCAAACTGCTCTTACACAAAAGGGCATTATCATGATTTTCAAAATGTTTTTTGAAACTGTGTGGAAATAGGCTTTTTTTTTTTAAAGCAAGAAACTCGGTTTACACTTGGTTTGCAAATGACTGCCGGCTAAGTACTCTCGGCCGGCAAACTACCGGTGTGTCCATGCCTTTAATCTAAACAGTCAGGAGAGAGTTCATGGTTTGAGATGGTCTTTTTTTTTTGCAACTAATCTTGCATACAAATTGCATTACGCAGCCTCCTAGATTAGGAAAAGTTGATATCTAGGCCTAAGTGGATCCTGAAATTACTTTCATAAAAGTCAATGTTGGATCGATCTACCCACAAATGATTAAAACACCTAACCAGCGTATAGGCTAGGCTAAAGAAGAGACATTTCTCGTCCTGCATTTGGCATCAATTCTTACCTCGACATGCTAAGCACTCGAGCCGATGCAGGCTTGCCTTGCTCCCTTAACCATGCTTTCATATTAATATTAATTATATTTCGCGATACTTGGCCTTAAGTGGTTGGAATTCAATACAATTCAAAGATAGAACAAACTGTCCAAGGTTGGTTGTTTGTGGTGGTTTGGCCAACAGCCTACAGTCTGTAAAAGCTTGAAAAGCTTGACACCCTCTGGCTGTCCTTTTGGTCAGAAAACTATGAACACTTTTGACATAAAAATTAGAGTAGAAATGCTTTCAAATTCCAAAATAAGTCTTAAGATGAGACATTGACTACTTGAAAGCTACTCCCACCTTGCTTGCAGCAATGGGCCGTGGAGATATTTCCTCACATGAGCCTTGTAAAGTGCTTCACATCTCTAGCGATTTCTCATTAGCTCTGGTAATTGCTGGATTCATCAATGTGGTATGTATGACCAATCAGACTGAATGGAAGCCAGATTGAATGGGTAGATACAAAGAGCTCCAGTAATGACATTGGACATTGATTTTTGTTTTCCTAGAGATTTGTACTTTCAGTATGCTTATTCTGGTTAAATGGACTCGCAGAGCAGGGCTTGAGTGACTGGGGGTCTTTGTCAAAACACTTTGGTCTATGTAGAGCTTTTAAATAAATTAGGCCTACCTGGTTTTACTCCTCGCTGTGATTCCCTTAACTTATGTCTTACATTTTCAGGCACCTGTCTCTTTCTAAGGCGTTGAACCGTTAAACCTTGTCCATTCCCTACAGATGAGACCAGCTCACCTTGAATGGATTTCATGTCAGGGAGATGTCACAGCAGCTCCTGTGGGGTTCCCTTCACATTAGCTGGAGCGAAACAGGCAGGGATTAGACTTGTCCAGCCTGCTGCTCAAACTACCAAGGGTGGGTGGGTGTGTGTGTGTGTGTGTGTGTGTGTGTGTGTGTGTGTGTGTGTGTGTGTGTGTGTGTGTGTGTGTGTGTGTGTAAATTGAAGCGACCAAGCCGTGCACCTGGCCTGCATTGACAGGGATATACACACAAGTGCTTAGGGCTCAGAATGCGTAATTACTCTCCATTAGTGTGTGCGCTCTCCAGAGCAACGTCAAATAGGAGCGGTAGGAACCAGAGATTCAGGTCATCTGTGAGCTGTATTAATTGCCCCACCTCTTCTTACTCACTGGCGTACTACTGGTGATGGTAGCCTATCCCAAACAATAACAGCATAACCTTAGCAGCCTCTCTGGTTTTCTGTTCAGTTTTTTCTTTATGCTCTGAGAACTAAAGTTGAGTTTTTATCCACTTTGTTTTTTCTTTTTTTTTCTTTCAATGGTGTGGATCAGCTTAATATTGCAGAACGATTGTTGCTTCCATCAATGAAATTGTCTGCATCATTTACAATCCCCCATATATATTTTTTTGGTAAATATATATATCCATATACATACACATATGCATACATTTACACCTATATACATACACCTACCTATATAGACATACATACTTTTTGTTGTTGTTGAAAATACCCTTATTATTCACCGCAAACCCTACCACCCTTCCCCCAATTGGAGTAAACTAATAAACAATAACACTTAGACTTCTACCTTCAGTTTATACATCTTATACACTTTTTACAGACACAATCTATTTTACAATAGTCATATTTTGTTTATTTGGCCTTCCTCTATTTCTTATGTCCATTCAGTTTGATTGCTATTTGTAACTGTGCTATTTCACAAAATATTGAACCTATATACATTTTACAGATCCCATATATTTTACATTAGTTATCTTGTTATTAGTCCCACCATTCAGCTCCATTCAACCCCTCCCTTCTATCTTTCAACACCATCCATTTTGGATTTCTATTTGCCATATATTTTTCAACTGTGCTGTGATGCTTCACAAAAGTACTGAACCTTTCCATTCTCATAGCTTCTACAGATTGTAAATTAAAAAGAAAAGTTTTTGATAAAATAATTATAATATTATTGATTGATTGACTATGGCTTTTCAAATCACCCAGTATTGCTATCTGCTGCGTTTAGTTCTAGGCAAATGTTACAATTCTTCATCCATTCCTGGACCTGTGACCAAAAACGAGCTACATATGGACAGTACCAAAATAAATGATCTAATGACTCTGCCTCCTCACAGCAAAATCTGCAGAGCTGGGAAGATTGTATCCCCCCATATATATAACATTCTATTGTTTGCAAGAATTCTATATAGTAATTTAAATGGAAAAATGTGAAGTTTTGAATCCAGCGTTGTTTTGCGTATCAATTCATAAACCATGTGCCATGGAATGGGTACATCAAAAATCTCTTCCCAACTATTTAGCAATTTATATGGCACAGCTATCAGTTTTCTGGTCCTTAAATGAAATTGGTATATGTATTTATTTATCACTCTTTTCTTTAACCATTTATGTTCTTTAATACAGGGCCAACATACAAGTTCCTTACTTTTTTCTCCCCTTCTACTTGCCTCATCCATTTTTGTGGTAATGCTGCAATTAGTTGGTTGTAATTTTGGGTAGAGCAGACACTTCCATATGTCTGTGTTAGCTGCATGTGTGACATAACTCCACCAGTCCTATTTATGATATCATTCCCAAAAATATACCTTTTTTAAAAATTTCTTTGAAAAATCCTGTTTCTTTATCAATTAGTATATTTGAGTTTAACCACAATATTTGTTGTATTATTTGTTCTGTCTTTTCAGGTGGATTAAACTGAAATTGTAACCAACTTTCTAAGGCTTGTTTAAAAAAATAGCGATATTTTTGAGATCATTTCCTTTTCAAACAACTAAAAATGAGCAGATGTAATCTGAATAAAGGGGAAAAAGACATTCTTGAACATAGGATGGAACGTCCTTACGAATTTACTATTTAATAATTTCTGCCCTTCGAATTCATATTCATTATATAAATAGGCCCTTTTAATTTTGTCTGGCTTGCCAGTCCAAATAAAATTAAATATTTTTTGTTCATATAATTTAAAGAGCAGGTCACTAGGTGTAGGCAAAACCATAAGCAAATAGGTAAACTGTGATATGACTAAAGAGTTAATTAGGGTGATTTTTCCACAGATAGGTATTTTTCTTTCCATGGTAGCAAGATCTTATCTATTTTTGCTAACTTTCTATAAATATTTACTGGAGTAAGATCATTTCTTTCTTTTGGGATTTGTATACCGAGTATGTCCACATCTTCGTCAGACCATTTAATTGGTAAACTACACAGTAATGTAAAATTTGAATTTTTAGTGATCCAATACGTAATATAGTACATTTATCATAATTTGGTTTTAATCCAGAGAGGATAGCAAAAGTATTTAGATCCTCTATGAGGCCGTGGAGAGATTCTAATTGTGGTCTTAAAAGAATCATCAGCGTACAATGACACCTTAGTTTTTAAGCCACGTATTTCTAATTCCTTAATATTATTATTTAATCTAATTTTAACAGCTAACATTTCGATGGCAATAATAAATAGATATGACGATAGTGGAAAACCTTGTTTTACTTCTCTAGATAGTTTAAAACTTTCTGAGATGTAGCCATTGTTTACTATTTTACACCTAGGGGTACTATACATAACTTTAACCTATTTTATAAGGGATTCCCCAAAATTGAAATATTCTAGGCATTTATATATAAACTCCAGTCGTACTTTATCAAAAGCCTTTTCAAAATCAGATATGAAAACTAGGCCTAGTGTCCCCGATATTTCATAGTATTCTATCGTTTCCAGTACTTGTCTTATATTATCTCCAATGTATCATCCATGTAAAAAACCTGTCTGGTTAGGATGAGTAATATCTGACAATACTTTTTTAATTCTATGGGCCAAGCATTTTGCTAGGATTTTTGAATCACAACACTGAAGTGTAAGAGGTCTCCAATTTCTTTAATGGACTGGATCTTTATACATACCACTTGGGTCCTGTTTCAGTAATAATGATATCAGACCTTCTTGTTGCGTGTCTGATAATCTACCATTTATATAGGAGTGGTTAAAACATGCTAATAATGGTCCTCTGAGTACATCAAAAAAGGTTTTGTATACTTCCACTGGTATGCCATCCAGCCCTGGAGTTTTTCCTGCTTTAAAGGCTTTAATTGCATCAAGAAGTTCCTCCTCTGTAATTTGGCCTTCACATGACTCTTTCTGTACAGATGTGAATTTTGCATTATTATTAGGAAAAAAATCCTAATAAATCCACTTTGTTTGATGCACTTATCTGTTCAGCTATGTGAAAAGCCTTGCTATAGTTGTCGAAATGATTGGAGTCTTTCAGTGTTTTTTTTAATGGGCTGTCTGTTGGCTACTGAATAAGTGGGCTGAATCTGTTTGGTCTCTTGTTGCTTGCCCTCCGGCAATAAAGCCAAACAAGCTGCTTATAAACAATACATTCTCTTTCGTTTTTGGAGCTCCACCATGAGCTCCACAACAGCAACTTGCGCTTTTGTGTTTTCCTCTCAGAGCCTCGCAGGGTGGATAATTTGGGCTGTGGACCTTAGCTCTCTGATAGTTTAGAGATCTATACTGTTTTACAAGCCCTGGGTGCATCCAGAGCAGAAAGGAACAATCACTCTGCTCATCCTAGCCTGGGTTAACCCTCCCACAGAGGGAGCACAGGTACTGTACCGTCCATATGATAACAGCAGAAAGACATTCAAACTAGTTTCATTCCAACTTGCTTAGTGGTTTGCATCATTAAAAGCAGGTGACACTGGATTGATGGAAACACTATTAATGGACTACTATGGTCAGAGTGAATGACCCTTAGTTCCACTCTGGCCTGCTATACTGCAGGGTCAGGGTCATGGTGGTGATGGGCTATAGATGTAAAGCCCCAGCATGACTCGGGGGATTTGGTCTGGTAATGGATTAGACCGTCAGGCATGAGCAGGCCTCTGGAATACATCTCCCTTCCTGTAATCTCTCCCCACAGGTACAGCCGTGTTCAAAACGACATGATCTCTCTTCAGACACACAGTGGTGGAGCGGGATCCACTGGGTCTGTATGAATTCATTGGGATGAGAGATTGATTATGTAATGGGTTGTCTGCATTCGTTAACCTAACGTAGTAGGCGTAAAAGAAACACCTTAGTGGCGTTTCTGGTCATGACGATAAACAAACTACTGTCGGTGGAGGATCTCTTCTGCACTCTTCAACCAATCCTGTAAATGTGGAGGAGGAGTTAAGATAGTGTCGCCTTGTTAATGTCCAAAAGTGGAAGTCTCGTCAGGGCTCTTTCCACTTCCGCTGAAAACCAGATGCATCTGGTTGATGCCGACCCGCTGAGGGTGGCATTCATAGTCGTTGGGAGAATCTCAGTTGAATACTCATCAAGCCCTCTCTCCTCGCCTCCTCCTCAAAACCCATTGGAGGATAAGGTCAGAGGGGAGGGTTTTGAGAAGGATGTGAAGAGAGAGGTCGCAAGGTGTATGCAATTGAGATTCTCCCATTGTCTCGCTTACTCCATTTCTGCGCCATCTCAAGTGCACTTAACTTGTTAGGGAGTGGCAGCTGAGGGGTCGGTTTTGGAGAGCCTGGCGTGCCCAAAGTAAAATGCCTCCCATTCAGGCCCAGAATATAGGATATGCACATATTTGGTACCATTGGATAGGAAACACTGTGACTTTTCCAAAACTGTTAACCATTTGTCTGTGAGTGAAACAGAACGCATATAGCAGGCGAAACCCCGAGGAATTTCTGTCCTGGAAAAAGTGATTTTGACACATTGCTCATTTGGGCACCCCTCCCTCATGAAAATGACCATATAAGGGCATATGAATGCAGTACCCACCGCTTCCTTTAGATGTCAACAGTCTCGAGACAGTGTAAGTTTTCATTTTGGATGAATAAGACCAGAGAATAAGAGCAAACCAGGAAGTCACTAATTTATGTCAACAGTACCCGGGGCGCGCTCCCGAGAAGTCGCGCAGTGTCTTTTTACCGTCGTTATCGATCAGTTTATATTCCGGTTGATTTATAATAGTAAATATACGTAAAAGTGTTCCTAAGGATACATTTAAAACTATGTTTGATTGTTCTTGGACAAGTTTATAGGTATAAGATGAACGAGTTCGCGTCACGTTTCAATGGACTAGTGGAGGCTGACGTTTCTGATTATAACGCGCGAACCAAATGGAGGATTTATGGATAAAATACATTACTTTTTCTAACAAAAGAACCATGGATTGTCTTCGTTGGACACCTTAGGATGACCTCAGCAGAAGTTCTTCAACAGGTAATTGATTTGTTTTCGCTGTGAAATGTGTTATGTGTGTGTGCCATGATGGCTAATCGATTCATGGCTATGGGAAAAATGTGAGGTGCTACCCTCAATCAAATGTGCTGCTTTCGCCGTAAAGCCTTTTTGAAATCTGACAACGCTGTGATATTGCCAAGAAACAGAGCTTTTGATGAGTATGGAACACTTGTATATTGGTGGATGTTTAATAATTCAACTTTTGGATTTTGAATTTGGCGCCTTACATTTTACCTGGTAGTGTCGGGAGCATCCCGCTAGCGCCCCAGTGATCCCTGAGAAGTTAATCGAGTGTGTGTGTGAGAGAGACCCTGGTTGTATCAGAGTTGGTATGCTCACCCTTGGTTGAAAGGGTCAGACTATGACCTGATACTGGTCTGTAGCTCTACCTGCTGATCTACCCTGCTCTTCCAACACATGGCTGAGGAAGAGAGAGTGCTCAGACACACAGAGGTTTTCCAGGCACACAGCAGAGCACATTCAATTTATTCCATCTCTGGTAGAACATGAACTGCAGGATATTAGTCCAGCCAGCCCTGCTATTATCCCATCAATTTGTGTCTAGAGTAGACCCCTGCTGACAGAGGTCGGACCAAGTCACCATTATTCCAGTCACAAGCAAGTCTCAAGTAGGGCTGTGGCGGTCATGAAATTCTGTTAGCCGGTGATTGTCAACCAAATAACTGCCAGTCTCAATGTAATTGACTGTTAATTAGCATAAACATATTTATCATCTCCTGGCTTCCCCACACAGCCTACAAGCTACTGATGCAGACCTTTGCAACATCTACATTTTAAAAAGTTTAATAAATCCATGTAATGTAGCCTACACCTTCACAATAAATCCACAATTTAGGTCTAAAGAAACATGATATGAAGAAATTTCAGAAGAGCAGAATAGCATACTCTGCGTTTTCTTTATGTTAGGCCCTTAGCTATGCCATATATATGGCTGTGGGCTACACTAGTTAATTTAGCAGACAAGATTTGCTTAGAATTCTGTGGCATTATTGTTTATTATTTTATAGTATAAAGAATACAGTTGAACATAGCTTAATAAAATAGAAAGGATATTTTCTCCAAAAGATTTCAAAGGAAGTGCGCACATGCGGCTATTCTATGTTGAGCGGTGTTGATTTTTAATACATTCTAAGGCTGCATGATGGGACTAATGAATATCAGAAAAAAGTCGCAAGCTGCACACACTTCATCATTCTCTCATTCACAATTTGACAAGCACTTGATAATATTCTCACCAGGCCTCGAATTTCCCGGCGGCATCCCCCTTGTGTGGCCGTAATGCTCCCTAAAAAAATCCATGCCTTTTGCGGCGAAAGTTGCCGTTGTGCCCTTGGGCTGAATATAATATGCAAATTATAATTCCTTTCTCCCGCCTGCTGTGCTCCAAAGCACTTCTCATTCACATGGCTCTCTCAGATATGCCCGTCACGTGATCGGGTCCTTCTCCCATGCATTTCAGCTAAGAAGTAGGCTACAAGTAAATGAAGACCGACACATCAGGGACGCAACTGCGCTCGTTCCTCTTATCGAATTCCCGAGGCGCATATTGAAGATGTTAGAACTGTCCACGTTTACTTTTCTTCAGCCAACAAGATGAGTAGGCCTAACGAACAGCAAAAGCACTAGCCTATGTCAATATACTATCCCCCATAGTACAAAAGTTGACCTATTCGAGAAATAAATATTCCAAAAATACTCTGGGAAAGTTGTGGTATGCGATTGATCCGAAATTAATACAACCAATCGCATTACATTTTTTTTAAAAGCAATGAGGCTGATCGTTTAGCTTAAAATGTTGATAAACTATTAGGGTATTTTTTTCACATAAAGCGTAGCCTATGTATGCCAGTTATGCTCTACACCGGTTATAAAGCGGATTCATTTGCTTAATTTTAAGAAGTTATTTGGCCACTAGTTGTGATACAAACCTTATCAAAACATATAGGCCTATGGGCTAGGATTCATGAGGTGGGACTGAAAAAGTGCTGTTTCTTACCTTAACTTCTTAGGGAGCGGCAGGTGAGGTGACGGTTTTGGAGAGTCTGGCGTGCCCAAAGCAAAATGCCTGCCACTCAGGCTCAGAAAATAGGATATGCACATAATTAGTACTATTGGATAGGAAACACTCTGAAGTTTCTAAAAGTGTTAACATAATGTCTGTGAGTATAACAGAACTCATTTAGCAGGCAAAAACCAGAGAAAAAAAAACATCCGGAAATCAGTTTCTGATGACCTTTGGCTCGGTTAGACACACGCCCTATTGAATCCATTTGTTACCAGGACTGAGACTGCAGTACCTATGGCTTCCACTAGATGTCAGCAGTCTATATACAAAGACTCAGAGAGATTGGAGTAAACACAACGAATAGGTACAGGAAATGGCATGGGGACCTGAAATGTCAACAAGTTTTCTCGGGGCGCGAGTCTGGCTGGAGCACCCCACTTTATTTTACTTATATAAGGTATAGGTGACCATCCGAGTGAAATATTATCGCTAATATTCATAAAAGGATAGCTAAGGATGCATTTTAACTGGTATTTGATTTGTTTAGGAAAAGGTTATAGGTATATTTGAACGCGTTCTCTTCACGTTTCAATGGGCGATTCGACGTTGGATTTTCTGAACATAACGCACCAACCAAACAGAGATTTATGGATATAATAAAATGACTTTTTCTAACAAAAGAACCATTGGATGTCTTCGTTGGACACTTGGGAAGCCCTCAGCAGAAGTTCTTCAAAAGGTAAGGGATTTGTTTTCGCTGTGAAATGTGTTTTGTGTGAACTGCGATGGTTTATGAATTTATGCTAATGCAGAAATATTGGAGGTGCTACCCTCAAACAATCAAATGTTGTGCTTTCACCGTAAGGCCTTTTTAAATCTGACAATGCTGTGATATTGCCAAGAATCAGAGCTTTTGATGACTATGCAACACTTGTATATTGATGAATGTTTAATAATTCAACTTTTGGATTTTGAATTTGGCGCCTCACTGCTCCCTAAGTAGTTAATGCACAAGATAGGCATCATTCACAAGTGATAATACATCAAGTGATAGGCTAATATTGTCACCCATCAAACTATTCTTCATTTAATGTTGACTTTACATATACTAAATAATACATGTGTGAAATTTGTTTTGATTTAGTATTGACCGTTATCTCGGAACAGGGGCATGGGGAACAAAATATATGTAATCTATACACTTAAATAGCGAATGGAGGACTATGCACTTAAATAGCGAATGGAGGACTATGCACTTAAATAGCGAATGGAGGATTATGCACTCAAATAGTGAATTCATATCCATAGCATAATAGCATAAATTCATATCCAGCGCGGGTCACACAAAACCCATATAAGAGCTTAAAAATATCACTTACCTTTCGAAGAACTTCTGCTGAGGGCTTCCCAAGTGTCCAACGAAGACATCCAATGGTTCTGTTGTTAGAAAAAGTCATTTGGTTGGCGTTATGATCATAAAATCCACCATTGAGTCACCCATTGATCCGTGAAGAGAACACGTTCAAATTATACCTATAAACTTTCTACAAACAAATCAAACATCATTTTTAATGTATCCTTTTATGTATATTTACTGTAATATTTCAACCGGACGATAACGTGAACAATAGGAAAGGAAAATAAACTGGGGCGCGCTCACAATCTCATGCGCGTCAAACGTTGTAAACAAAAGTGGTCCCCTGTCTTCCTATCCGTTCTGCTTACTCCTAGAACTTCCAGTCTTTGTATAAAGACTGTTGACATCTAGTGGAAGTCATAGGTAGTGCAGTCTCAGTCCTAGGTAAAATACAAATGAATAGGCACAATGGAGAAGGTCATTTACAAAAAAAACTGCAAATCCGGAAGAATTTTCCTCGGGTTTTCGCCTGCTATATCAGTTCTGTTATACTCACATACATTATTTTAACACTCTTAGAAACAGTGTTCCCTATCCAATAGTACTAATTATGTGCATATCCTATTTTCTGGGCCTGAGTGGCAGGTATTTTACTTTGGGCACGCCAGACTCTCCAAAACCGTCACCTATGCTGCCTAAGAAGTTAAATAGCGAATGGAGGACGCTTTTCCCATGGTTCATTTTCAAAGTCACCATTATTAGTCAGTTGTACAACCAAATGCCTTCAACTGAAATGTGTCTTCCGCATTTAACCCAACCCCTCTGAATCAGAGAGGTGCGGGGGGCTGCCTTAATCGACATCCACGTCTTCGGCGCCCGGGGAACAGTGGGTTAACTGCCTTGTTCAGGGGCAGAATGACAGATTTCTACCTTGTCAGCTCGGGGATTCGAACTTGCAACCCTCCAGTTACAAGTCCAACGCTCTAACCACTAGGCTACCTGCCACCCCACCACTAGGCTGCATGCCAGCCAGGTAGGCTATACTCCTGTTGTAAAGTGAAGCAATGTGCTTAATATTAGGAAAGTTTATAAATAAATATAGTAGACCTATCCTTTAGAAAGCTGATGGGATCTTCCCTCTTTTTAATATAGCCATCAAAACTGTGTTTTCTCATGCAATTGCATAGCCTATAGAAATGTTGTGCAACTCATGGGCACTCATGAAGTGTTTGATTAGATTTTCTGTTACATTTGTGTTGTCAGAGTGCTTTAGAGGGACAATAGAGTGCTGAGTATCAGGCAGTTAGCAAGTGTGGTAGGCTACTAATGACCATCAGCAGCATCAGAGCTTGGAGAAGCCTAATTACCATGACTAAACGGTCACGTGGAACTTGACTGCCGTCATGAATCGTGACCACCCGGCGTGGCGGTAATACAGTCACTTTAACAGCCTTAGTCTCAAATCACAAGGTCCAAGTCTCAAGTCAAGTCCCCAGTAGAATGGGTCGAGACTTGAGTCAAGCGCGCACAAGATCCAGAAATAAATGTGCATTTTGAGCTGAAAGTCATTCATGTTAGTAGTTAATATCAGCTAGGGATATCAAGAGGAGTGACAAAACATTACAAAACCTGGCCAGATCATTTCAAGTCATCAGTCAAGTCTCAGTTATTTAATTTCTGTCAAGTTGAGTCTCAAGTCATCAAAAAACACTACCACACTGTTTCATCCACACACCTCTACGTTTAACCTCACTTTCTGTGGGAGCTCATTTTTCTCTGCAGCTCTGGGAACTTAGTGAAACGGGAGCTACTCTCACCGTATCTCTATTACTTGATCACTTTCTATAGTAGGTCCAGGTTTGGCATGTTAGCCAGCTGCAGGCAGCAACTGCTGCCCAGTTGTGGTATTAATAAAGCCTTCAGGATGTAGTGTCCCCTGGACCCTGGTAGCAGCCCCACTGAGGGATGGGAGCGTTGGAATGGGATTGGCAAGGACCAGGGTGTACCCTAGTGGCAAGCCAGCAGTCCAGGCACGCAGACACCTGATACACAGAACCGGAAAACACAGTCGGTGGATCGGAAGACCGTCACACCCGCAATCTGGCTGTCAATACACTCCTCTCACCTCCTGGCCAAGGTTCTTTTAGTTTTGGCTGCATTCATTTTGGCTAGTCGACGAAACATAATCTGAAACCTGAGATGGTTACATTTTTACCAGCCAGTGTAAGAACATTGATGGATCCTTAGCTCTACTGAGCTTCAGCTTTGGACTCCCATCCTCCACTTAAGCATCAAAGCCCAGAATGACATACTTATTAATAGTGTGGCCAGGTTGGTGGGAGTGCTGGCTCCAGTCCTGGCTCTGGCTCTGCACAGCGGGTATGGCCAGGCTTCCAAGGTGTTGCCATCTGGAGGGAGGTGATGGTGATACATTCAGGATGACTTATATCCGCTTGGAAGTAACATGCCTCTGCCATAACCCTGCTGGATAGTCAACCACCACAGCTCCCTGCTTCACAGTTTCTTTGCCTAGTATGCTATGTTTCCTGGTTCTCACATAGTGCCATAACTAACAGATGGCAAACATGACTAAAGATAGCCTACTCTCACCTCTCTTATCACATCTTAAATCCACATACGCAAAAGGATGTATGTCACCTCTCTCCCACTTGTCACTCTCAGCAACCTATCACTATCACTGCCTTTTTGAGGCCCTAGCCAGGCCTTTATGATCAAGTGTGTTTTTGCTTGGAATTGATTTTCATACAACAATCAATGAATGAGAGTAGCTTAAGTGCTCTGAACGGCAGTAATGCTTGTCCTCTCGTCACAGGCATTTTCCCCTCCTGCTGTTGAACATCATACTAATGGAATAATGGAGCCCTCTTGCCTCGCTGGACCCTGTCGCATGTCATCTAGCCTCCTCACAACAATTCCTCCTCTCTGAGAGACAATAATGCATGTTTAGGATCACTTCTCCTTCTGTGTTGTGAATGGAACCATATGGGCACAGTTCAATGTTAAGTGATTTGTTATTTGTGAATGACAGTTGTTGACGTGTGTGTGTGTGTGACTTATTAACCGTTTTTACCAGTCTGATCAGGTGAAGTCCTTCCTCCTTATATCCTTCAGTGATCATAGCACTATCTCTGCTACATCCCTGGTTATATATTATGTGGTTAACTTTCTGGATAAAAGGTAACATTGTGCTGCCTCTTCATTGATCTGTCAAAGGCCTTCAATACTGTTGATCACTCACTGCTAATTCAGAGGCTTTCCTCAATTGACCTAGACCTGGCCGCATTCAACAGTTTTCAAAATTACATGACAGAACTCAATGTTTATATACTGATGGTGTTAAATCTGGTTTTCTGGACCGAACAAAAAGTGTCCCGCCCTTGTCTATTTGTGGAAAAATCCCCCTGATTTAATTCTTTAGTCTTATCCCTATTCACTTATGGCCCTACCTACTAAAAAATGACTTTTATTATTATATGAGCAAATATTATTTATTTGGAACGGCAAGCCAGACAAAATTAAATGGGCCTATTTATGTAATGAATATGAATTCTGAGGGCAGAAATGATTAAATATTAAAGCATTGGACCTCTCACTAAAGGACTAGACTTAAATCCAAAAACTAGACTTAAATCCGCACTGGTTCTCTAGCAGATTAGTAAGAATGGCTCACCCCGTGTTTGATACTGTATATACAGTGCAGTCAGAAAGTACTCAGACCCCTTGACATTTTCCACATTTTGTTACGTTACAAATTTTCTTCATCAGTCTACACACACTACCCCATAATGACAAAGCAAAAACTGTTTTTTATTTTATTTTGCAAATGTATAAAAATAAAACCTAATTTACGTAGTGGTGGAGAGTCAACTCTTGAAGAATTTATTCCGCAACAGGGGCACAGAGAGGGGAGCGGCACAGCAGACTGAAGACTGAACACACATTTGCATCATTAGCGAAGAGAAAGGGCAGAGGTATAATCATTAGTCCAAACGAAAAACAAGAGATTCTATTGGACAAATTCAGATGCTTCGTTCCGTTTGCTTCCGTTTAAGAAATGTTTTGCAGCGTAATCGGAGTAATAAATACGCCTGAGGCGAGCCAGCACGAGGGAGAGAGAGGTGTCAGGCGTAAAAAACTGTGGTGTGCATATGTGTTGTTATTCTGTCTTGCATGCCTAAAGTTGGCCTCTTCCTCTCTGGTTTTATTTAAATTACACAACTTTCCCCAGGCCTTTATAGCCTACCGTCTACTTAGGCTATAAGATGAAAAATTATGTTTTTAGATAAGAGGTGATGAGTCTCCGTATCTATTATCTACGCTCTGCTTTGAAATGGGGCTTGGTGTGGAGGATAATTCTACCCACTTCCGACCCAACACCTTTTCCTGTCCTGCGAACATACGCCGCTGTTTCTAGTGATGGTCATGTGCTTGGCTTGGTGCAGCCTGCTTTGAATACTACAGTACACTGAAGATCTGCGTGAGTCTGACTCTGCCCCTTTCTCTCTTGTTTCTCCCCTAGCTGTCCGTTCCTGTCGATGCAGCTCACCCCAGCCATCCCAGGGATAGGGGGGGTGCTGTTTGTCTTTGTGCTGGGGACTCTCTTCAGGACCAGCTTCAGTGACCCAGGGGTCCTGCCCCGAGCAACGCCCGATGAGGCTGCTGACCTGGAGAGACAGATCGGTAAGAAGGCCTCTCTCTCTTCGCTCTTTGTGTCACATTTCCTCTTTCTCCCTTCTTCTTATTCCTCCCTCTCACACACTCCCTCCCACACGTCTCACACTCCCTTCTTCTTTTCCTCCCTCTCTCCTTCTTTCATGTTCCCTCCTCTGTACATCCACCCCTCCCTCTCTCCTTGACTTCCACCTGCTAGGCCTAGACCAGTGGTCATGTTGTTAGTTGTCTGACGGATGCCTCTCCCTCGGGCAGCTGTGTTCCATTTTGCCCCTGGCAGGTCACATACAGTGCATTCTGGAACTATTTAGACCCTTAGACTTTTTCTAAATTTTGTTACGTTACAGCCTTATTCTAAAATCGATTAAATATATGTTTTTCCTCATCAATCTACACACAATACCCCATAATGAAAAAGGGTAAAAAAAAAAATTGCAAATGTATTACAAATAAAAAACAAATACCTTATTTACATAATGTTCAGACTCTTTGCTGTGAGACTTGAAATTGAGCTCAGGTACATCCTGTTTCCATTGGTCATCCTTGATGTTGTTACAGCTTGATTAGAGTCCACCTGTAGTAAATTCAATTGATTGGACATGATTTGGAAAGGCACACACCAGTCTATATAAGGTCTCACAGTTGACAGTGCATGTCAGAGCAATAACCAAGCCATGAGGTCGAAGGAATTATCCGTAGAGCTCCTAGACAGGATTGTGTTGAGGCTCAGATCTTGGGAAGTGTACCAAAAAATGTCTGCCGCATTGAAGGTCCCCAAGAACACAGTGGCCTCCGTCATTCTTAAATGGAAGATGTTTGTAACCACCAAGACGGCCAAACTGAGCAATCGGGGGAGAAGGGCCTTGGTCAGGGAGGTGACCAAGAACCTGAAGGTCACTCTGACTGAGCTCCAGCGTTTCCTCTGTGGAGATGGGAGAACCTTCCAGAAGGACAACCATCTCTGCAGCACTCTACCAATCAGGCCTTTATGGTAGAGGGTTGAGGTTAGGGCTCTGTGCAGGCCAGAAGCCACTCCTCAGTAAAATGCACATGACAGCCCACTTGGAGTTTGCCAAAAGGCATCTAGAAACTCTCAGACCATGAGAAACAAGATTCTCTGGTCTGATGAAACCAAGATTGAATGCGTTGGCCTGAATGCTGAAGGAGGACAAGAGGGAAACCTTGCACCATCTGAAGGAAACCTTGCACCATCCCTACTGTGAAGCATGGTGGTGGCAGCATCATGCTGTGGGGATGTTTTTTCAGCGGCAGGGACTGGGAGACTATTCAGGGTCGAGGGAAAGATGAATGGAGCAAAGTACAGAGAGATCCTTGATGAAAACCTGCTCCAGAGCGCTCAGGACCTCAAACGGCGCGAAGGTTCACCTTCCAACAGGACAATGACCCTAAGTACACATGGGTGACACTGTACTGTACTGGTGTTCCGGCTTTGAACAACAGTCATTTGGGCAAATTATAAAATTATTGTTTTTAGAGAATAAACAAACTGAAGGCTGTGGGAACTTGAGCCCATTACGTCTTCAAAACGACATCTCCCATGATCCCACAGCACAGTCCCTCTATCAGCTCTGTAGTTTATTCCAGGATCACCTACCATGCCCATCATTGGCAGAATTCAAACAAACTGCCTCATGCCCAGATCCAAGGGTGTATCTGTAGTGGTGTGCCAAGCAGTGATTAGCTGCTGTCTACATCGACAGATCTTTATATTTATCTGTTCTTAATATAAACCTCTGAATCCAGCTATCACACAATGGTAATTTTAGGACCATGTTAGGGCACACTACCCATTCACCCCCAAACACAGACTGAGCACCCCTCCAGTTTGTGAAATCTCTGGTCCTGACTAATGCTGCCCATACATTAACCTGGCTAGAATACTGGCTAGAGATCCTTTGTCAGAAATGCCAGATTTAACCCACTGAGAGAAAGGTCACTGGCTTTTCCCATAGTGTGGAGAGAGAGGAAAAAGCCTCGCACACCCACGTCAGGGCTCATTCCTCACATTTACAGGCTGTATTCCTTAGGCTGTGTGTATAAGTGACTGGCTGCTCCCATCCGTCCTCAGCCCAGACAGCAATGCTCTTTTCCAGTAGCACACCCTTATATGACTTGACACACACAAGCGCACGAACACACACACACACACACAAGCGCACGAACACACACACACTGACTGCACGTCTCTGAGAAGACTAGCCTCGTCTTCAGAGGGGGCTCTCATTAGTGGAGATAAAGCGCTCTCTCTCGCTGTGCTTCACAACATTAGGAGACGTGAGTATGCGGTGTTGTCATAGCATGGTGTGTTATGTATTCTCTTTTTCACTGGGTGAATGAGCATTCTACAGCCCACTCTGCTACTGGTGTTAAAGAGATGCTTCCTTTACGGCGCATGGTGTTATTACAAAGCGTTTTTTACTGTCAGTGTTTACAGGGTTGTAACTGTGCAGACAGACTAGAGAGACTCTGGCAACTCGGCTCATGTCATCAACTCCCTCCCTGCCTGGGTTGATATTGTGGGAAAATACCAAAGTCTGGCAGTCAGTCTGTAAAAAGGCTGATACAGCCAACTCAGATTTATGTGTGTTTTTATTTTTACAAGCCTAGCAGTGTTGTTTGAAATATACTACTGGGCCTATGATAGACAACGATATCTCACCTATCCGGTGTATGTGACAATAAAATACAGTAAAAGTCATTGTTTATTTGTCCATTTGAATGGTAGTGTTGAAGGTAACGAGCTGTGGGTTCCAAGGACCAGAGCTCCTGTTGCTGTAAAAGAATGACTATAGGCATGTTAACTCATGGGACTGGTTCCTGTATAACATTGGAGAGACTGGGTCACACACACACACACACATCTCCCTGCTTCAGCGGCCTTCACAGTGTGAGGGAAGGAATTCAGATAGTTTCTGCATGTTGTGGTCAGTCGCATTTTACAGAAAGAAACACTGTCAGAGTGTCTTAGTGTACCTGTGTGGTCCTTAAAATGATACCTCCTGATGCTTGGCGTGACATCATGACGTGCACACTGTCCAATTTGATCTAAGTGCTTGTTACGTTGTCTAGCTTATAGTGTTATGAGAGTGTGGTGTAAGCTCTCCCTAACTCCTTGGAAAGATGACACAGTCAGTCAGGCTAAATTAGAATAGATCACATAGTGAAATGTTTGACCTCAACTTGAACTGGTTCCTCCTTCATTCCCAGCAGCCTTATGAATAATTAATGTTCTTATCTTCCATTCAAAGTGGTACAGGGCCTCAGTTCACCTCCGGTATTGATCTGTTGTGAAACTACAGACGGAATGGGACGGAACAAGGTGCCTTTACAACAGTGCCCTATGTCTGGGATACACTGTGTGTCCAATAACAGGAAGTGCAGTGTTGTGTTGTAGATGTTTGCTGGATGGGCACATCTGTCTATCATTAGGGGAACCACAGAGGGGAACTGTGGTTTGTTGAGAGCAGAAACTTTCTCACTCCCACTTTCTCTCACTCCCACTTTCTCTCACTCCCACTTTCTCTCACTCCCACTTTCTCTCACTCCCACTTTCTCTCACTCACTCTTTCTCTCCCTCAATAACTCTCCATCTCACTCCCAACTCCGCTGGGCTCAGTGGCTAAAGCCTGCTGTGTAAATCAATAGGCCCCTGTCCTGACTCCTGTCCCTGCTACACTACATTACCAAAACTATGTAAACACCTGCTTGTCGAACGTCTCATTCCAAAATCATGGGCATTAATATGGAGTTGGTCCCCCCCTTTGCTGCAAAGCAGCCTCCACTCTTCTGGGAAGGCTTTCTACTAGATGTTGGAACATTGCTGCAGTGACTTGCTTCCATTCAGCCACGAGCATTAGTGAGGTTGGGCACTAATGTTGGGCGATTAGGCCTGGCTCGCAGTCAGCGTTCCAATTCATCCCAAAGGTGTTTGATGGGGTTCAGGTCAGGGCTCTGTGCAGGCCAGTCACGTTCTTCCACATCGATCTCTACAAACCATTTCTGTATGGATCTCGCTTTGTGCATTTGGGCATTGTCATGCTGAAACAGGAAAGGGCCTTCCCCAAACTGTTGCTACAAAGTTGGAAGCACAGAATCCTCTAGAATGTCATTGTATGCTGTAGCGTTAAGATTTCCCTTCACTGGAACTAAGGGTCCTAGCCCTAACCATGAAAAATAGCCCCAGACCATTATTCCTCCTCCACCAAACTTTACAGTTGGCACTATGCATTCGGGCAGGTAGCGTTCCCCTGGCAACCGCTAAACACAGATGTGTCTGTCAGACTGCCAGATGGTGAAGTGTGATTCATCACTCCAGAGAACACGTTTCCACTGCTCAAAGCTCCAGAGCTTTACACCACTCCAACCGATGCTTAGCATTGTGCATGGTGATCTTAGGCTTGTGTGCGGCTACTCGGCCATGGAAACCCATTTCATGAAGCTCCCGACGAACAGTTCTTGTGTTGACGTTGCTTCCAGAGGAAGTTTGGAACTCTGTAGTGAGTGTTGCAACCGAGGGCCGACGATTTTTAAGCGCTTCAGCACTCAGCAGTCCCGTTCTGTGAGCTTGTGTGGCCTACCACTTCGCGTCTGAGCCCTTATTGCCCTTATTTCCACTTCACAATAACAGCACTTACAGTTGAACGAGGCAGCTGTAGCAGGGCAGACATTTAACAAAATGACTTGCATCCTATGACGGTGCCACGTTGAAAGTCATTGTGCTCTTCAGTAAGGCCATTCTACTGCCAATGTTTGTCTATGGAGATTGCATGGTTGTGTGGTCGATTTTATACTCCTGTCAGCAACAGGCAGTGTGATTGTGTCTGAAATAGCCAAATCCACTAATTTGAACGGGTGTCCACATACCTTTGTGTATATATAGTGTATGTGTGTACTGAATATGATAGTAGGGGAACTCTCCAGCACAGTCCCTGGGCAGAAGTGGCATCACTGCAGAGACTGGCATCCTCCAGGTGGGTGCATGCCAACTCCAAAAGCTCTCAGAAAGACATTACCAGAACGACGCAGGAGATGTCCCTTGTGGTCTCTTCTGCTGTGCGTGCCAGAGACCGAGTAATAGACGAGCCAGTAAATGTCAGGCGGATGTTTCTAAAGCCTGTGGCCATGCTAAACTCCTGCTCCTCTCCCTGCAGAGGAAATAGGTGGTGTGTGTGATGGAGAGCGATCGGCTGAGGAGGATGCACTGACATTTAGGGTTTGTTGGCTGCAGCCAGACCCTATATGATTATTAGGGTTTCCCACAAAGCTCCTGAGAAGCTAGAACAATTCAAGTGAGAACAATTCAAGAGTGTGTTTTGTGTGAGTGCATGCTGTGTGTGGTCGAGAAATGCGTCAGCAGCAGGGCCCTCCCTTATATTTCACAGCTCTTTCATTCATCTTCTATCCTCCCGCCGTTCTATCCTCCCTTCTCCTTCCTCTATCCCTCTTCTCCTGCTGCCCACACTGGCAGACAGACAGACACTCTTGTTACAGGGAGAGGAGAAGAGAGGCAGAGCAGTGGAACCAGGGTTATAGTCTCAATGCTGCTCTCTGTCTGCCTGTCATGCATGTCTTTAGTCCTCAGAGGATGTGCTCCAAACAGTTTCCTTTCCTCCTCAGGGTCACACCGTGTGACTGGCTGGGAATGCATGACTGTCTTAAAGAACATCCCAAAATAGATTGATTTCTACAGTGCTCTTTGTGTTTGACTGCCACCCAGTCTCTATCAAGATACACATTCTACTAGAATAAGGAATACTGATGATGGTGGCAACCCAATAGAACACCCTGGATATTGAACCTATTTTCTTTACTCCTGCATATTATTGGCAACATTTCGAGTTTAGTATTTCTGTGTTTGATGTCTTCTCTGGGTTTATAGAACAAGCCGTGGAAGAGCCAGTACCCTGGCATACATATTATCTGCCCACTCACTGTAAGAAGTATGAAATGTTATTCCCCTGAGATGCCAGGACAGGGAGAGAATACATCAAGCAGTGATGAGTCTGAGCAGCGTGCCACCCACCACCAGACCTGGGCCTGACTGACTGATTGCTGCTCTGGTAGTATCACCACAGAGAGGAGGAGGAGAGAGAGAGTTTAGAAACCGCTAAGACTGCCTCAGTAGCAGAGTGAGAATGTACCCTGAGTGTACAAAACATGAATCCAGGTGAATCCAGTTGAAAGCTTTGATCCCTTATTGATGTCACTTGTTAAATCAGTGCAGATAAAGGGGAGATGATGGGTAAATAATGATTTTTAAGCCTTGAGACAATTGTGATATGGATTGTGTGTGTGCCATTCAGAGGGTGAATGGGCAAGACAAAGGTTTAAGTGCCTTTGAACAGGGTATGGTAGTAGGTGCCAGGAGCACCGGTTTTTGTCAAGAACTGCAACACTGCTGGGTTTTTCACTCTCAACAGTTTCCCGTGTGTATCAAGAATGGTCCACCATCCAAAGGACATCCAGCCGACTTGTCACAACTGTGGGAAGCATTGGATTCAACAATGGCCAGCATCCCTGTGGAACGCTTTCGGCACCTTGTAAAGTCCATGCCCCCGACGAATTGAGGCTGTTCTGAGGGCAAAAATAACTCAATATCGTTAATTATTTTTTACGTTTCGTACTCTCCGTGTAGAACCTGTCCAGGGTTTAAACCACACTGAAGCAGAGTGAGAGGAAATGCTGTAAACACTCATAACCCTGGAAATAGCTGTTAAGTCCTAATGTCTCTGCCCTGCCTTCATGCACTTTTCACACACACTGATTCAACACACTTTCTCAACAGAGAGACTTTACAGAATGAGTGGTAATCTCATTAGCATTGGTTAAAACATCTGATCAGCAAGCCTTTACATTACTGTATTCCACTATAGTACTTCTATAGAACCACCTTCTACCTTGTCACATTAGAACCTGAGCAATGGCCGGTTGGAGCAGTCAAATTTTTATTTGTCACATACACATGGTTAGCAGATGTTAATGCGAGTGTAGCGAAATGCTTGTGCTTCTAGTTCCGACCATGCAGTAGTATCTAACAAGTAATCTAACAATTTCACAACAACTACCTTATACACACAGTGTAAAGGAATGAATACGAGTATATACATATAAATATATGGATGAGCGATGGCTGACCGGCATAGGCAAGATGCAGTAGATGGTATATAGTACAGTATATACATGTGAGATGAGTAGTGTAGGATATGTAAACATTATATAAATGGCATTGTTTAAAGTGGCTAGTGATACATTTATTACATCCACTTTTTAATTATTAAAGTGGCTAGAGATTTGAGTCGATGGCCGAACAACATAGGCAAGATTCAGTAGATGGTATAGAGTACTCATATCAAATGTATACACTGTAATGTCGGATATGTAAACATTATATACAAAATTGTTTAAAGTGGCTAGTGATACATTTGTTACATCCAATTTTCTATTATTTAAAGTGGCTAGAGATTTAAGTCAGTATGTTGGCAGCAGCCACTCAATGTTAGTGGTGGCTGTTTAACAGTCTGATGGCCTTGAGATAGAAGCTGTTTTTCAGTCTCTCGGTCCCACCTTTGATGCACCTGTACTGACCTCGCCTTCTGGATGATAGCGGGGTGAACAGGCAGTGGCTCGGGTGGTTGTTGTCCTTGATGATCTTTTTAGCCTTCCTGTGACATTGGGTGGTGTAGGTGTCCTGGAGGGCAGGTAGTTTACCCCCGGTGATGCGTTGTGCAGTCCTCACTACCCTCTGGAGAGCCTTACGGTTGTGGCCGGAGCAGTTGCCGTACCAGGCGGTGATACAGCCCGACAGGATGCTCTCGATTGTGCATCTGTAGAAGTTTGTGAGTGTTTTTGGTGACAAGCCGAATTTCTTCTGCCTCCTGAGGTTGCGCCTTCTTCACCACGCTGTCTGTGTGGGTGGACCATATCAGTTTGTCCGTGATGTGTACGCCGAGGAACTTTACTTTCCACATTCTCCACTACTGTCCCGTCGATGTGGGACAGTAGTGGGGTGCTCCCTCTGCTGTTTCCTGAAGTCCACGATCATCTCCTTAGTTTTGTTGACGTTGAGTGAGAGGTTATTTTCCTGACACCACATCCGAGGGCCCTCATCTCCTCCCTGTAGGCCGTCTCGTCATTGTTGGTAATCAAGCCAACCACTGTAGTGTCGTCAGCAAACTTGATGATTGAGTTGGAGGCGTGCTTGGCCACGCAGTCATGGGTGAACAGGGAGTACAGGAGAGGGCTGAGAACGCAACCTTGTGGGGCCCCAAGGTTGAGGATCAGCGGGGGTGTAGATGTTGTTTCCTACCCTCACCACTTGGGGCTGTCCCGTCAGGAAGTCCAGGACCCAGTTGCACAGGGCTGGGTCGAGACCTAGGGTCTCGAGCTTAATGATGAGTTTGGAGGGTACTATGGTGTTAAATGCTGAGCTGTAGTTGATGAACAGCATTCTTACATAGGTATTCCTCTTGTCCAGATGAGTTAGGGCAGTGTGATTGCGATTGCGTCGTCTGTGGACCTATTGGGATGGTATCAAATTGGAGTGGCTCTAGGGTGTCAGGTAGGATGGAGGTGATATGATCCTTGACTAGTCTCTCAAAGCACTTCATGATGACGGAAGTGAGTGCTACGGGGGCGATAGTCATTTAGCTCAGTTACCTTAGCTTTCTTGGGAACAGGAACAATGGTGGCCCTCTTGAAGCATGTGGGAACAGCAGACTGGGATAAGGATTTATGAAATATATCCGTAAACACACCAGCCAGCTGGTCTGCACATGCTCTGAGGACACGGCCAGGGATGCCATCTGGGCCGGCAGCCTTGCGAGGGTTAACACATTCAAATGTTTTACTCACGTTGGCTGTGGTGAAGGTGAGCCCGCAGGTTTTGGTAGCGGGCCGTGTCGGTGGCACTGTATTGTCCTCAAAGCGAGCAAAGAAGTTGTTTAGTTTGTCTGGGAGCAGGACATCGTGGTCCGCGGCGGGGCTGGTTTTCTTTTTGTAGTTCGTGATTGACTGTAGACCCTGCCACATTCTTCTCGTGTCTGAGCCGTTGAATTGTGACTCTACTTTGTCTCTATACTGATGCTTAGCTTGTTTGATTGCCTTGCGGAGGGAATAGCTACACTGTTTGTATTCAGTCATGTTTCCGATCGCCTTACCCTGGTTAAAAGCAGTGGTTCGCGCTTTCAGTTTTGTGCGAATGCTGCCATCAATCCACGGTTTCTGGTTGGGTAAGGTTTTAATAGTTGCTATGGGTACAACATCACCGATGCACTTGCTTATAAACTCGCTCACCGAATCAGAGTATACATCAATGTTGTTGTCTGATGCTATCCGGAACATATCCCAGTCCACGTGCTCGAAGCAATCTTGAAGCGTGGAATCAGATTGGTCGAACCAGCGTTGAACAGACCTGAGCACGGGCGTTTCCTGTTTTAGTTTCTGTCTATAGGCTGGGAGCAACAAAATGGAGTCGTGGTCAGACTTGCCGAAAGGAGGGCGGAGATTGGCTTTGTATTCATCACGGAAGTTGGAATAACAATGATCAAGGGTTTTACCAGCCCGGGTCACACATTCGATATGCTGATAAAATTTAGGGAGCCTTGTTTTCAGATTAGCCTTAAATCTCCAGCCACAATAAATGCAGCCTCAGGATATGTGGTTTACATAGAGTCCAATGAATTTCTTTCAGTGCCGTCTGTGTGTCAGTTTGAGGGGGGATATATGCGACTGTGACTATAATCGAGGAGAATTCTCTTGGTAGATAATGCGTCGGCATTTGATTGTAAGGAATTCTATGTCAGGTGAACGAAAGGACTTGAGTTCCTGTATGTTGTTATGATCACACCACGACTCGTTAATCATAAGACACACACCCCTGCCCTTCTTCTTACCAGATAGATGTTTATTTCTGTCGGCACGATGCGTGGAGAAACCATGTGGCTGTACCGACTCTGATAACGTGTCCTGAGTGAGCCATGTTTCCGTGAAGCAAAGAACGTTGCAGTCTCTGATGTCTCTCTGAAAGGCAATCCTTGCTTGGATTTTGTCTACCTTGTTGTCCAGAGACTGGACATTGGCAAGTAGTATAGTCGGGAGAGGTGCGCGATGTGCCCGTCTACGCAGCCTGACCAGAACACCGCCCCGTCTACCCCTTCTCCGCCGCCGCCGTTGGTGGACCAAACAGAGGATCCACTTCGGGAAAGTCGTATTCCTGGTTGTAATGTTGGTAAGTTGACGTTGCTCTTATTTATATCCAATAATTCCTCCCGGTAGTATGTAATAAAACTTAAGATTTCCCAGGGTAACAATGTAAAAAGTAATCCATAAAAAAACTAAATACTGCATAGCTTCCTGAGAACGTGAAGCGAGGCTGCCATCTTCATCTCTGTCGGCGCCGAGAGCAAGGCTCGCAGTGCTAGCTGTGCCACTAGAGATTCTGGGTTCGAGGCCAGGCTCTGTCGCAGCCGGCCGCGACCGGGAGACCCATGGGGCGGCGCACAATTGACCCAGCGTCGTTTGGGTTCGGTGAGGGTTTGGCCGGCAGGGATGTCCTTGTCCCGTTGCGCGCTAGCAACTCCTGTGGTGGGCCGGGCGCAGTGCCTGCTAACACGGTCGGCTGGTGTACGGTGTTTCCTCCAACACATTGGTGCGGCTGCCTTCCGGGTTAAGCGGGCATTGTGTCAAGAAGCAGTGTGGCTTGGTTGGGTTGTGTTTGGGAGGACGCACGGCTCTTGACCTTCGCCTCCCCCGAGTCCGTACGGGAGTTGCAGCGATGAGACAAGACTGTAACTACCAATTGGATAACACGAAATTGTGGAGAAAAAGGGGTATTAAAAAACAAAAATGCGTGGTTTGGTGATCCATGCTTATGTGTTGAGCAACCTGAAGATGTGTTAGTTTGTGTTACACGTGGTAGTTTCAAGTCTTCAACAAGGGTAGTCGTCATAAGGGTAACATGACTGACTGAGTTAAGACTGTTAGCCTGCTGTGCTAAAGCCTAGGCATTGGTCTGGTGACTTGGATGGGTCTCAAGGAGGAGGTCAAAGGGGTGGTGAAGTGTAACAGGTGATTCGGTGACCATGCTCAAACGGTAAACTGAACCTTCAGAAGCTTCTGGCGTTATAATTAAATTCGAAATAGTTTTATTTTCAGTGTTATGTTTAACTCAGGCCTTTTCATTAGTGGAGCAATGTTTTTAAAAAAAAAAAAAAAAAAAAAATTGATTTGTTTATTACTTTTTTTTACTTTGGAAAGTGTTGCATTAATGAGAGTTTTGTGGAAATTGTGGTCAAATGCATAATATCTGATAAAAAAACATAATAGTTATGAAATGGATGAGTACAGATCCTAATCTCAGTGATCCAAGAGGAAATTGTGAAAAATGACCCAGTTACGGTTGTTTACACAATCCAAAAACGTTCCATTATAAATTGTGATCTGAGTTGGGGCTGAGATGGCATTTTCCACCACCATCAACAAAACACAAAATTATGTAAGTTCTTGTGGAAAAATGGTGTTGCATCCCTCCAATTGAGTTCTACACTTGTAGAATCTATGTCAAGGCACATTGAAACTGTTCTGGCGGCCTGTGGTGGCCCAACGCCCTATTAAGACACTTTGTTACCTGTACACTGAGTATACCAAACATGAGGAACACCTTTCTAATGCTGATTGGCTGACAGCCGTGGCATATCAGACTGTATACCACGGGTATGACAAAACATTTATTTTTACTGCTCTAATTACATTGGTAGCCAGTTTATAATAGCAATAAGGCACCTCTGGGATTTGTGCTGTATGGCAAATATACCACGGCTAAGGGCTGTATCCAGGCATTATATTGGCCATATACCACACCTCCTCGTGCCTTATTTCTTAAATGTAGCCTATACTGTATCTTTTAATTCAGTCATCTCGGTTCTCATTTGAATACTTTTTTTAAACCTTTGGTCGTTTGTTACAATTGCAAAGACATTGAAAAATTGTATTTAGTCAACTTCGTTCTGAAGATATCGGCGGTCACAGAGAGACAGATAAACATCTTGATTCAATGTTTAGCTGAGATCTTATGTGTATAAAGTGACGTTAAAGGGCAAAAAAGCATCTAACGACGCACTTAGCTGTTCTACGAGTGGTCTGAGGCAGTTGGTAAATACATTTCAAGTGCAACTTTAGATGGTTTTGGGAAACAGTTCAGAGATTTAACTATGCTCCTACGAAGGTTCTAATGATGAAATTAGCCTTAAGATGCTTTCGGGAAATCGGGCCCTGATCAAGTGAGTTTGTGGAGCTCTTTACACCCACGCTCGATCAATCCATTGTAGCTCCTCTCTCCCTCCCTCTACAGCACTCTGAGGGAAGGGGAGAGAGAGATGCGCACTCAGGGAGATCGGACTCATAGGAGCTCTCTGTCATCCTAGGAGCTCTGTCATCCACAACCGTCTCTTTCCTCTCAGCCTCAGTGCATTATGCAGGTAGGATTACATTATCCACTGACTGACATCCCCATGGTGGAATGTGGATTCAGAGGAATCCAACTAATATATCTTCTACCTGTCAGAATTCTCCAGGGTTCCGTTGCCATGGGTACCATGTGTACACTGTTGCTTCACACTTGATGTCTTTACATGTTGTCTGCACATCTCTGTGCTAACATCAAACAGTTTGTTCATGATGTCCTTGAAATGGAAGGAGATCATGTTCTGTTGCAGAATGTCAATGGACCTACGGGACTACTCTCCCAGTGTGAAGGTGTTCTTTAATTGAACGTTCATCATTCCACAGTAGATAGATAGATCTGAGGGGACTTGCCTGGTATGCCACAGGCTCCAAAACCACCTGGGCATGATGCTGATTGACAGAACTCTTTGCGTCCTTGTGTTACTGTTGGTATCCAGGCTGCTTGCGTATCATATCAAAATGCAGATTTGCAAGTCAATGGTAACTATTTTAGCATTTTTCGCTCACACAAACACATCCACTTGTAGCATCTTTGTTTAGGGAATGTATAGTTTATTATTTAGCTTATGTTTTGTAAATCATTTTAATTAGTTGAACACCCATATTGATTTGGTTGTTGTGATCTATGTCTCTCCCCCCTCCCTGTTAGTCGATGAACTCTACTCCCCGGATGTTTCTGAAAGGTCCACATAATGGCTATTAACTCTGACCCCATTCCCACTCCATTACCCAATTAACTACAGTCAGCTGGCACTGGCTCTGTTGGGACCATACTATTTCCCCACCTTAACCAGGGTTTTGGGCCACATTTTGGTGCTTTTCTATTGAGACTTACCCTACACCAGTGGGCTGCTGGTATTTTATGTTAATGGAAGCTCTGGTGTTATTGTGTTTCCATCAGGAGTGTGACACTAAATACTTGTGGCGAGCAGAATCAACAACCTCTGCATCATTCAAGACCTGTGCTTTGTGAGAAGGTGTTCAAGTTCACAGTTAGCCATTATTATGTAAATTAAAGCTACAAAAAGTACCCAGGGCCTTGCCTTGGCTCCAAGTCAGAGCAGGACCACCGGAGCCATGGCTCAGTGAGTCACGGGTGCCGGCCCGTGTAGATGGATGGGAAGTCTGAACCTTTTGGGTTAAACACTGGGGTAAATCTTCATTGGAAATGCCCCAACATAGACCTGCATTACTCACACACCACACAATGTGAATACTTTAACTGTGCACTTTCTATAATTCCTACTTAACGATTTCTTGGATCAGACAGACTTGGGCAGGTTTCTATCATAATGCTTCCACCAGTCCTATCACTTGAGATCAGTTAGGCTGTAAGCCTACAATGTCGAGAAATGGGGGAAAAGGAGGAATATAGGCCTGCAGGGATTGACACGGATGCCCTATTGCCTGGGGCAAGTGAATTTATACTTTTTTACTGCTAACCAAAATTCTAATAATTCCAGTACTGATCTTTCTGGTTCCTCCCCAATGTGTAGGTGAAAGGCAGGCAACATATGGCACTTGTGTGTGTAAATAGATCATTTACATTTTCGGACAAGTGTTCACAATCTTCAGGCAACCAAAAAGTACATCCCTCAGTTTTTCGCTGGTAACTAACGGAGCTAGCAAGGGTGGAAATGAATATCAGGATGTGTTCGTCATAGTCAACCAGGAGCAGAAAGATCAGTGAACCCTTTTGGCTGAGTATTCATTTCAAAACAGTCCAGAGAAAAAGCCTTTTGCCCAGTAACTCAGCCCTACTTTACAGAGCTGTTTTTTCACTTCAGGAAAGTTCATCTCATTTAATTGTAGTACTTTTCCCCGTGAAATCTAGTCATGGAAAACATGAACTGTAATCTCTAAAATCCTTTTTTATCCATTTAATTTTACAATGGCAGTTGGATATAACAGTGAGGTTGGCACACACTGCAATCTGTGTCCCAGTGCCCTAGGGCTAGGCGGAATACCGTATTTTACTATATACCGGTATTGATGCAGGGACCGGTTTGGGTTTTTACTTTGGTTTGTTAAATGTGATACGCCGTGTGTAACGTACATTTTTATAGTTTACTTCGCTACTTGAGTCATCTCTCTCTCTCTCTCTCTCTCTCTCTCTCTCTCTCTCTCTCTCTCTCTCTCTCTCTCTCTCTCTCTCTCTCTCTCTCTCTCTCTCTCTCTCTCTCTCTCTCTCTCTCTCTCTCTCTCTCTCTCTCTATGCCGCTTTCTCTCTCCATGCCGCTTTCCACACAGACCTAGTCCCACCCCCTGTCACTCAAGGAGCGCATTTGTTGTTCCTCGACCACGACACACTTGGGTTCAGTCTGCATGGTCGATGCAGCACATGCAACAATGTTGATGACAACAATGCTGTTTTCACTTTGCTTCTTAATATAAATCCACTAGCGTTCTATAATGACACTTAGTTTGTGTTTCACATCTGCAAACGGCTAGTTTGTCTTTAGCAAGTTGGGCTGAAATTGTGTTAGCCGCTAATACTAATCGCTAGATAGCTAGCTAATAAATGCTAGCTATATACAGCCTGATAATACCAGTGATGGTGTAAGCCTAAATCAGCTTGTTTGTGCAACAGTATCTTCTAAGTCAAAGAGGAATACACAAAGCAAGAATATTTTACCTACATGAAGTAGCTAAGAGAAAACATTATAGGGTCCCCTAGGAAACACTTATCGACACTTTGGTTCCTACCCTGTCACAATACCCTGTCACATTTTAACTTGTTGTCATGTCAAACAAAACTGTATTCAAAGTGTCTACTATTATATTCTAACTATAGAATTAGAATAATCATTATATTTCCATGATTCCAACAGCTCACCCAAGTGTTGCTCTAAATCTAAAGTCACATCGCAATTGCAACATTTGGTTAAAAATAAGGCCTGGATTGTTTGCCTAGGGTGTGTGCCTGCAGCCTGGGGCAATAGGAAGTATATGTGTGTGTGTCATAGTAGATGCATAGTGTTATCACCTTATGGAAACTCACTTTTGTTACCCACTGAAGTGAAAGTGCCCCTCAACTAACAGTTTATCTGTCTGTGGAAGACTCGACATCCAGGACAGGAGTTATGTAATCAGCATTCATGCACACATACTCACAGTAACCCTCCCCCCACACACACACTCAAACAACATTTTATTAAAACCTACCCTACCTGATGTTTCTCCAATTTGATAGCCTATTTTTGCATTTCAATCCCTTTTTGTCCGGCCAGCGTTGGTTTCCTCTGGGAGATGGTTTCCGGTCTCTCAGGTCTTTTGTTGGCTTGTCTTGAGGATTATGATTAGTCCCCCTGACGGGGAGATAAAAGGCTGTGTGATGAGGCCTTGTAGATGGAGCCGCATGGCACCTGAATAGAGCTGCTGCTAGGACAGTAATTGCAGCCAGTTGAATTTACCAAATGGGTCCAGACAAAGAAAGAAAGAAAGCAAAACTTGTCGAGCAATTAGTGGCCTGGGTTGGCCCCTGCTGTTACTGATGGCCACCTGCCTTCTGTATGCCTCTGCATACTGGACACACACACGGACCACTGTACAGTATGCCTCTGCATGTGTCTGAGTTGTCCTGGTCTCCCTGTGGGGCCCATCGGCCTCATTACCTCTCATCATGCAGACAGACGTACAGGAACCAACAGCAGCTGCCGGGACATCCTGTCCTGTACAGAGAATGCTCCTACATAATCACAAATAGCAGGGTGTCTTCTCCTTGTCCCTCATCTGCACTGATGTGAAAGGCACATTCACAGAAGGCATCCACCATATAGATGGAAAGTCTCCTTTTAAAGCAGTCTCCCTGAGGATTTAAGTTGACACCAACTGCTTAGGGCACACAACTCCAGACTGACAAACTTATCCAGATTGACAGTCTTACAGGGGCTTGTTGGGACCGTTGCCTGAGTGGTGCCGAGCCCTGGAGCCCCCTGAAGAGAGAACAGTCTGACCTGAGTGTGGCTGGCACACACACACACACACACAGTCTGAAATATGGAGGATGGCCTGTCAAGATGAGATGGGGTCTGGAGTGTTTGGCTTGCTCCCCAGGGGTGTGAAAATAATGGACCTAATAATAGCCTATTGTGATGTTGACTTGACTTTCAGAGGTAAGCAATTGTGTGTAGGCTACCCTTCTCTTTGTGTCGTTTAAGTCCAGAATCTTAAGTCCGGTGTCTCAGGTCATGGTCTTATTAAGCCTGAGGTAAGTGTTCTGTTGTGTTGTCAGTGAGTGAAGGTCCATCTGCTCATGTCCTGTTCTCATCCTCTACCTATCACCTCCCTATCCCTGCAGGATAGCAATTACATTCTCTTTATACCCCGTCGAGATGGGCCTGTGCCGGGCAGACGCTTTGGCCGACATTGAATCCTCCTTTAGTCTCTCCTACTTTATGCCTCTCTGTGTGCTGGTTAGCTGTACCACTTCCCTCATCAACCCCTCTTATCACTACCGTCCTCCTTCCAGCTCCATCCTAGATCCAAACTGGCCTAGATCCAAACTGTGAAATCTGGAATATTCTGCTAGTTTCCTCGGGGTGTCTGGAGTAGAGGTCGACCGATTAATCGGCATTGCCGAATAATTAGGGCCGATTTTCAAGTTTTCATAACAATCGGTTAGCAGCCTTTTTGGACGCCGATTACATTGCAATCCACAAGGAAACCATGGCATAAGTTGATAGCTAGCATTGAAGTTATCTTCTAAAAAAACTATCAATCTTCACATAATCACCAGTTAACTACACATGGTTGACAATATTACTAGGTTAACTAGCTTGTCCTGCGTTGCATATAATCAATGCGGTGCCTGTTAAATTATCATCGAATCACAGCCTACTTCAACTTCGCTAAGCGGGTGATGATTTAACAAAAGCGCATTAACAAAAAATGTACCTAACCATAAACATCAATGCCTTTCTTAAAATAAATACACAGAAGTATATTTTTTCTAAACCTGCATATTTAGTTATAATAAATTCATGTTAGCAGGCAATATTAACTAGGGAAATTGTCACTTCTCTTGCGTTCAGTGCAAGCAGAGTCAGGGTATATGCAACAGTTTGGGCCGCCTGGCTCGTTGCGAACTGTGAACTAATTTGCCAGAATTTTACATCATTATGACATAACATTGAAGGTTGTGCAATGTAACAGCAATATTTAGGCTCAGGGTTGCCACCCGTTTGATAAAATGCGGAACGGTTCCGTATTTCACTGAAAGAATAAACGTTTTGTTTTCCAAATGATAGTTTCCGGATTTGACCATATTAATGACCAAAGGCTCGTATTTCTGTGTTTATTATATTATAATTAAGTATATGATTTGATAGAGCAGTCTGACTGGGCGGTGGTAGGCAGCAGCAGGCTCGTAAGCATTCATTCAAACAGCACTTTACTGCGTTTTCCCAGAAGCTCTTAGCAATGCTTGAAGCATAGCGCAGTTTATGACTTTAAGCCTATCAACTCACGAGATTAGGCTGGCAATGCTAAAGTGCCTATAAGAACATCCAATAGTCAAAGGTATATGAAATACAAATGGTACAGAGAGAAATAGTCAACACGTCATAATTCCTATAATAACTACAACCTAAAACTTCTTAACTGGGAATATTGAAGAACTGGGAATATTGAACCACCAGCTTTCATATGTTCTCATGTTCTGAGCAAGGAACTTAAACGTTAGCACATATTGCACTTTTACTTCTCCAACACTGTGTTTATTTGAGACTAAATAGATTTTATTTATGTATTATATTAAGTTAAAATAAGTGTTCATTGTTCATTCAGTATTATAAAATTCATATATATAAAAATCGGCCGATTTTAATCGGTATCTGCTTTTTTGGTCCTCCAATTATCAGTATCGAAAAATCTGATTACCAGGACGTGTACTCCAAGCATGCGGTGACCAACTGGCAAGTGTCTTCACTGACATTTTCAACCTCTCCCTGTCTGAGTCTGTAATACCAACATGTTTCAAGCAGACAACCATAGTTACTAAGCTAACCTGCCTAAATGACTACCGACTGGTTGCACTCACATCTGTAGCCATGAAGTGCTTTGAAAGGCTGCTCATGGCTCACACCAACACCAACATCCCAGAAACCCTAGACCCACTCCAATTTGCGTACCGCCACAACAGATCCACAGATGATGCAATCTCTGCCCTTTCACACCTGGACAAAAGGAACACCTATGTGAGAATGCTATTCATTGACTACAGCTCAGCGTTCAACACCATAGTGCCCTCAAAGCTCATCACTAAGCTACGTCAAAGTCACCATTATTAGTCAGTTGTACAACCGAATGCCTTCAACTGAAATGTGTCTTCCGCATTTAACCCAACCCCTCTGAATCAGAGAGGTGCGGGGGGGGCTGCCTTAATCAAGATCCACGTCTTCAGCGCCCGGGGAACAGTGGGTCAACTGCCTTGTTCAGGGGCAGAACGACAGATTTTTACCTTGTCAGCTCGGGGATTTGAACTTGCAACCCTCCGGTTACAAGTCCAACGCTCTAACCTCTAGGCTACTTGCCGCCCCTTGCAGTGTGAGTGATTGTACCACACGTAGTATGAATGGTATGCAGTTCAGCTCAGCCTCTTCTGGGCTTTCTACTCTCTCTGTTGGAAGCGCTCTTTGATGGATGTTGAGATACTAATTCTCCTCCTGCTCATTCACTCACTCCGTGTTTGACTCTATCCCTCGTTCTGTACAGAGGAGGAGAGGGTGATGAGGCTGCGTTGATCGCACTGAACATGGGCTGAAAAGAGACCCATTTACTATTCCTGCTGAGTTGCGTGCACACACACACACATACACACCACTCCAGCTCTGCCACTGGGATCAGAGGCACACCATGATCTATACTCAGACACACACACACACACAGACACAGAAACGAGCATGGCAGTAATGGGGAATTGGTTATACCTTTTGTGCTTTTCAATTGACCATAATCATCCGCCCAACAACATCTCCCCTCATCATGTCAATCATCCTCTCTGTTACAAAGCTGTTTGACACCACTCTGAGGGGAAAAGCATGCGTTTCTGCGGAGAAAACAACCAGTTTGCTTGCCAAATTGGGTATCCCTCCGGCTGAGACATTCACCAGAGAGCAGAGAGAGGGGCATGTTGCTCTGAGCAGGTCAGGACAGTCACAGTGTGACGTTGTGAGAGAAGGTGCCGAGCAGTTAGACTTCTCTGGCTCTTTCTGCTTTCAGAGCCAGACATGAATGAACCAACATATTTTAAAAGGCTTTTCACTTCTGCTTTTCACATGACCAGTACTATACGAACCATTAGGTCTACTTGACAGTCACAGTTCCATTTTGACTTCACTTTGGTTCCTGTACCGCTCTACAGTGCCAGCTCTGTGCTAGATAGTACTACCCTCCTCCCATACTGTGTAACTAGCCAACTCTTCAATAGCATAATTTGGCATGACAATGAATGAGGCTGGGATTGCAACATATTGTTTGCCAAATGTAATATCCATGTGATTTAAGGCTAACCCACTTCTTCTCCCTGACAGACGTAGCCAACGGTTCCAGTTCGGGTTACCGGCCGCCCCCCAGGACGAGAGAGGTGGTCATCAATGGGCAGACGGTCAAGCTCAAGTACTGCTTCACGTGTAAGATCTTCAGACCACCGCGTGCCTCTCACTGCAGCCTTTGTGACAACTGTGTCGGTAAGTCATCTTGTTAGGACCGCACACATGCTGGAACTGTGTGTGTGTGTGTGTGTGTGTGTGTGTGTGTGTGTGTGTGTGTGTGTGTGTGTATAACATTTATTTCACCTTTATTTAACCTGGTAGGCCAGTTGAGAACAAGTTCTCATTTATAACTGCGACCTGGCCAAGATAAAGCAACGACAAAAACATCAACAGTTACACATAAACAAACGTACAGTCAATAACACAATAGAAAAGAAAAATAGAAAAATATATGTACTGTGTGTGCAAATGTAGGGAGGTAGGCAATAAATAGGCCATAGAGGCGAAATAATTACAATTTAGCATTAATACTGGAGTGATAGATGTGCAGATGATGATGTGCAAGTAGATATACTGGGTTGCAAAAGAGCAAGAGGGTAAGTAATAATATGGGGATGAGGTAGTTGGGTGTGCTATTTACAGATTGGCTGTGTACAGGTACAGTGATCAGTAAGCTGCTCTGACAGCTTGTGCTTAAAGTTAGAGAGGGAGATATACAGTGAGGGGAAAAAGTATTTGATCCCCTGCTGATTTTGTACGTTTGCCCACTGACAAAAAAATTATCAGTCTATAATTTTAATGGTAGGTTTATTTGAACAATGACAACAAAACAATCCTGAAAAACGCATGTGAAAAATGTTATAAATTGATTTGCATTTTAACGAGAGAAATAAGTATTTGACCCCTCTGCAAAACATGACTTAGTACTTGATGGCAAAACCCTTGTTGGCAATCACAGAGGTCAGACGTTTCTTGTAGTTGGCCACCAGGTTTGCACACATCTCAGGAGGGATTTTGTCCCACTCCTCTTTGCAGATCTTCTCCAAGTCATTAAGGTTTCGAGGCTGACGTTTGGCAACTCGAACCTTCAGCTCCCTCCACAGATTTTCTATGGGATTAAGGTCTGGAGACTGGCTAGGCCACTCCAGGACCTTAATGTGCTTCTTCTTGAGCCACTCCTTTGTTGTCTTGGCCGTGTGTTTTGGGTCATTGTCATGCTGGAATACCCATCCACGACCCATTTTCAATGCCCTGCCTGAGGGAAGGAGGTTCTCACCCAAGATTTGACGGTACATGGCCCTGTCCATCGTCCCTTTGATGCGGTGAAGTTGTCCTGTCCCCTTAGCAGAAAAACACCCCCAAAGCATAATGTTTCCACCTCCATGTTTGATGGTGTTCTTGGGGTCATAGGCAGCATTCCTCCTCCAAACACGGCGAGTTGAGTTGATGCCAAAGAGCTCCATTTTGGTCTCATCTGACCACAACACTTTCACCCAGTTGTCCTCTGAATCATTCAGATGTTCATTGGCAAACTTCAGACGGGCATGTATATGTGCTTTTTGAGCAGGGGGACCCTTGCGGGCGCTGCAGGATTTCAGTCCTTCACGGCGTAGTGTGTTACCAATTGTTTTCTTGGTGACTATGGTTCCAGTTGCCTTGAGATCATTGACAAGATCCTCCCGTGTAGTTCTGGGCTGATTCCTCACCGTTCTCATGATCATTGCAACTCCTTGAGGTGAGATCTTGCATGGAGCCCCAGGCCGAGGGAGATTGACAGTTCTTTTGTGTTTCTTCCGTTTGCGAATAATCGCACCAACTGTTGTCACCTTCTCATTGAGCTGCTTGGTGATGGTCTTGTAGCCCATTCCAGCCTTGTGTAAGTCTACAATCTTGTCCCTGACATCCTTGGAGAGCTCTTTGGTCTTGGCCATGCTGGAGAGTTTGGAATCTGATTGATTGGTTCTGTGGACAGGTGTCTTTTATACAGGTAACAAGCTGAGATTAGGAGCACTCCCTTTAAGAGTGTGCTCCTAATCTCATGTCGTTACCTGTATAAAAGACACCTTGGAGCCAGAAATCTTTCTGATTGAGAGGGGGTCAAATACTTATTTCCCTCATTAAATTGCAAATCATTTTACAACATTTTTCACATTAGTTTTTCTGGATTTTTTTGTTGTTATTCTGTCTCTCACTGTTCAAATAAACCTACCATTAAAATTATAGACTGATCATTTCTTTGTCAGTGGGCAAACGTACAAATCAGCAGGGGATCCATCACTGTAAGACTCCATCACTGTAAGACTACAGCTTCAGTGATTTTTGCAATTCGTTCCAGTCATTGGCAGCAGACAACTGGAAGGAAAGGCGGCCAAAGAAAGTGTTGGTTTTGGGGATGACCAGTGCAATATACCTGTTGGAGCGCGTGCTACGGGGGGATGTTGCTATGGTGACCAGTGAGCTGAGATAAGGCAGGGCTTTACCTAGCAAAGACTTATAGATGACCTGGAGCCAGTGGGTTTGGCGATGGATATGTAGTGAGGGCCATCCAACAAGAGCATACAGGTCACAGTTGTGGGTGGTATATGGGGCTTTGGTGACAAAATGGATGGCACTGTGATAGACTACATCCAATTTGCTGAGTAGAGTGTTGGAGGCTATTTTGTAAATCGCCAAAGTCAAGGATCGGTAGGATAGTCAGTTTTACGAGGGTATGTTTGGCAGCACGAGTGAAGGAGTCTTTGTTGCGAAATAGGAAGCCGATTCTAGATTTAATTTTGTATTGGAGATGCTTAATGTGAGTCTGGAAGGAGAGTTACAGTATAGTTGTCCCCATATTCTAAGTCAGAACCGTCCAGAGTAGTGATGCTGGTCGGGCGGGAGGGTTTGGGCAGCAATCGGTTGAAGAGCATGCACTTAGCTTTACCAGCATTTAAAAGCAGTTGTAGGCCACAGAAGGAGTTTTGTATGGCGTTGAAGCTCGTTTGGAGGTTTGTTAGCACAGTGTCCAAAGAAGGGCCAGATGTATACAGAATGTTGTCGTCTGCGTAGAGGTGAATCAGAGAATCACCAGCAGCAAGAGCAACATCATTGATATATACAGAGAAGAGAGTCGGCCCGAGAATTGAACCCTGAGGCACCCCCATAGACTGCCAGAGGTCCGGACAACAAACCCTCCGATTTGACACACTGAACTCTATCTGAGAAGTAGTTGGTGAACCAGGCGAGGCAGTCATTTGAGAAGCCAAGGCCATTGAGTCTGCCGATTTAAGAATGCAGTGATTGACAGAGTCGAAAGCCTTATCAGGTCGATGAAGACTGCTGCACAGTACTGTCTTTTATGGATGGCGGTTATGATATTGTTTAGGACCGTGAGCGTGGCTGAGGTGCACCCATGACCAGCTCGGAAACCAGATTGCATAGTGGGGAAGGTACGGTGGGATTCGAAATGGTCGGTGATCTATTTATTAACTTCTTGGGGAGCAGCAAGGTGATTTGGGGGCGCTAGCGCCCCACTCCCGACACTACCAGGGGGAATGCAAGGGAAAATCACAAAATTGAATTATTAAAAATGCACCAATATACAAGTGTTTCATACTCATCAAAAGCTCTGCTTCTTGGCAATATCACAGCGTTGTCGGATTTCAAAAAGGCTTTACGGCGAAAGCACTACATTTGATTGTTTGAGGGTAGCACCTTCAATATTTTCCATAACCATGAAATCTCTAGCCAGCGCGGTCGATAGAAAATGCATTTCACAGGGAAAACCTGTGCCTTACCTTTTGTAGAACTTCTGCAGAGGTCTTCCTAAGTGTCCAACGAAGACAATCCATGGGTATTTGGTTAGAAAAAGTAATTTATTATATCCTTAAATCTCCGTTTGGTTGGCACCTTGTGTTCAGAAAATACAATGTGAAGAGAACGCGTTTATTTAAACCTATAAACTTTACCTCAACAAAACAAAAACCAATTAAAATGCATCCTTAGCTTATCTTTTATGAATAAAAGTGATAATCTTTCACTTGGATGGTCACCTAAACTTTATATAAGTCAAATAAAGTGGACCGCTCAGCCAAACGTGCGCCCAAAAACGCAACTGAAACTGAAAAATAGCTCCCCCAACTAAAACCTCTACCGATTGAACACATTGGTTCCGATTGCCTTTACACTTTACCTATACACTGCTGACATCCAGTGGAAGCAATAGGTACTACATTCAGTGTCCTGGTATAAATACTTTTCAATAGGCAGTCTCTCTAAGTGAGCCATAAGCCACCAGAATGACATTTACGGATGGAAAATTCTCTGGTTTTTGCCTGCCACATGAGTTCTATTACACTCACAGACAAAATGTTAACACTTTTGGAAACCTCAGTGTTTCCTATCCAATAGTACTAATTATGTGCATATCCTATTTTCTGAGCCTGAGTGGCAAGCATTCTACTTTAGGCATGCCAGACTCTCCAAAACCGACCCCTCAGCTGCTACTCCCTAACAAGTTAACTTGGCTTTCAAAGATTTTAGAAAGGCAGGGCAGGATGGATATAGGTCTAAAAGTTTTGGTCTAGAGTGTCTTCCCCTTTGAAGAGGGGGATGACCGCGGCAGTTTTCCAATCTTTGGGGATCTCAGACGATACGAAATAGAAGTTGAATAGGCTAGTAATAGGGGTTGCAACAATTTCAGCTGATAATTTTAGAGAGGTTCTAGATTGTCTAGCCCAGCTGATTTGTAGGGATCCAGATTTTCCAGCTCTTTCAGAACGTAAGCTGTCTGGATTTGGGTGAAGGAGAAGCAGGATTTGGGCAAGTTGCTGCAGCAGGGGGTGCTGAGATGTTGGCCGGGGTAGCCAGGTGGAAAGCGTGGCCAGCCGTAGAAAAATGCTTATTGAAATTATTGATTATCGTAGATTTATCGGTAGTGACAGTGTTTCCTATCCTCAGTGCAGTGGGCAGCTGGGAGGACATGCTCTTATTCTCCATGGACTTAACAGTGTCCCAAAACTTTTTGGAATTAGTGCTACAGGAAGCAAATTTCTGTTTGAAAAAGCTAGCCTTAGCTTTTCTAACTGACTGTGTGTATTGGTTCCTGACTTCCCTGAAAAGTTGCATATCGCGTGGGCTATTCGAGTCTAATGCAGATTGCCACAGGATGTTTTTGTGCTGGTCAAGGGCAGTCAAGTCTGGAGTGAACCAAGGGCTATATCTGTTCTTAGTTCTACATTTTTTGAATGGGACATGCTTATTTAAGATGGAGAGGAAAGCACTTTTTAAGAGCAACCAGGCATCCTCTACTGTCGCGTTGAGGTCAATATCCTTCCAGGATACCCGGGCCAGGTCGATTAGAAAGCCTGCTCGCTGAAGTGTTTTAGGGGGCGTTTGACAGTGATGAGGGGTGGTCGTTTGACCGCGGACCCATTACACACGCAGGCAGTGATTGCTGAGATCCTGGTTGAAGACAGCAGAGGTGTATTTAGATGGCAAGTTTGTCAGGATGATATCTATGAGGTTGACCATGTTTTACGGATTTAGGGTTGTACCTGGTAGGTTCCTTGATAATTTGGGGGAGATTGAGGGCATCTAGCTTAGATTGTAGGACGGCCGGGGTGTTAACTTCTTAGGCAGTGGTGGGGCGCTAGCACCCCAATCCCGACACTACCAGGTAGTGGCAAGGCGCCAAATTCAAAATCCAAAAGTTGAATTATTAAACATGCACCAATATACAAGTGTTTCATACTCATCAAAAGCTCTGTTTCTTGGCAATATCACAGCATTGTCAGATTTCAAAAAGGCTTTACGGCGAAAGCACCACATTTGATTGTTTGAGGGTAGCACCTTTTACTATTTTTCCCATTACCATGAATTCATTAGCCTTCACGGTTCACACAAAACACATTTCACAGCGAAAACAAATCAATTACCTGTTGAAGAACTTCTACTGATGGCTTCCAAAGTGTCCAACGAAGACAATCCATGGTCCTTTTGTTAGAAAAAGTAATGTATTATATCCATAAATCTCAGTTTGGTTCGCGCGTTATAATCAGAAACTACAGCCGCCACTCCTCCATTGAAACGTGAAGAGAACTCGTTCAACTTATACCTATAAACTTGTCCAAGAACAATCAAAAATCATTTTAAATGTATCCTTAGGAACACTTTTATGTATATTTACTATAATAAATCAACCGGAATATAAACTGGGCTATAAGAACGAGAAAAAACACAGAGCGTGCCTTCTCGGGAGCGCGCGTCCTCTCCTATTGACATCCAAGGGGACACTTCCTGATTTCTCTTCTTCTCTGCTCTAATAGCATCCCAAAAAAATCTGAACACTGTCTCGAGACTGTTGACATCCAGAGGAAGCGATAGGTACTGCATTCATATGCCCTTATATGGGCATTTTCATAAGGGAGGGGTTCCAAATGAGGCACTCTGTCAAAACCACTTTTTCCAGGACAGAAATTCCTCGGGGTTTCGCCTGCCATATCCGTTCTGTTTTTTACTCACAGACAAATGGTTAACACTTTTATGTGCATATCCTATTTTCTGGGCCTGAATGGGAGGCATTTTACTTTCTCTATAACAAGCGGCAATGGTGAGAGACTTGTTTCTGGAAAGGTGGATTTTTAAAAGTAGAAGCTCGAGTTGTTTGGGCACAGACCTGGATAGAATGACAGAACTCTGCAGGCTATCTCTGCAGTAGATTGCAACTCCGCCCCCTTTGGCAGTTCTATCTTGTCGGAAAATGTTATAGTTAGGGTGGCCTTCCTAATCCAAGATACAGACACGGCTAGGACATCGGGTTGGCGGAGTGTGCTAAAGCAGTGAATAAAACTAACGTAGAGAGGAGGCTTCTGATATTAACATGCATGAAACCAATGCTTTTACGGTTACGGAACAAATGAGAGCGCCTGGGGAATGGGAGTGATGCTGGTGGCTGCTGGGCCTAACTGGTGCTTGCTTTGGGACAGAGACGTTAGCCAGGAGTAGGCACTCGGATAGCAGCTAGCTACCTGCGATGATCCGGAGTAGGAATCCAGAGATGTGGTAGAGAAAAAGCAGTCCGGTATGCTCTGGGTTGATATCGCGCTGTGCAGACTGGCAGGAATTGACTGGGCTAAGGCTGGCAGAGTTAACGGTGATGACAGCTAGCAGTGGCTAACTGACTACTTGCTAGTAGCTAGTTAGCTGGTTATCTTCTGAAGGGGGTTCCGGTTCAGTCCGTAGATGGAAATTGAGATAAAAAATATATATACAAAGAAAAAGGATATATACACGGGACGGGACAAGACAATCAAAACAGACATCCCACTGCTACGCCATCTTGGATACATATTGGATATATATTTCTGTGTCACTTTGTGTTTGTGTGCTCTCCATGTACACGTAGCTAAAAGCTGTGTCATGTCACAGGGACATCCCTCCATAGGAATGTTTATAGAGCTATCTACTGCTAGGGTGTTCCACCGATCAACCATGGGCCTCCCAGCCCCCCCTCCAGGCCCGCCTGAGACTCAGTAATCACTGCTCAGCCTCCACAGAGCCACAGCCTCCCTCCTGTTGTGTTCTCCTTTCCTGTTCCCAGAGAAGATTCCCATATGGCCAGGGATTTATGGGCTCATTAATGCCTAGCAGAGCCGAGGAAGATAGATGATAGAACCTTTATTATGAGAACAGACCTCCCTGCTTTCATAACTCACTGTGTGAATCACCCACCGTGGCGTGTTCTGTTGTGGGAGGTTGGAGCTGCATGTACCCACTGAACAACAACTTTCTCTGCTTCCTTCTCTAGCTCCCTCTATCCATCCTTCTCCACCCACCTGCAGTGCAGTCTGTCTCTCCTCTGTCTGTCATTCTGACTGTGGCAGAAAAAACAGGCCACTCCCCGTGGGCAGTGGAGGAAGCAGCAAGGGGATTTGCTTCTCTCTTCCACGTGAGCAGTGAGCCTGCTCTCTCTAGGCTTCTTCTCTTTCTGTCTGGCCTGCCTGAGATTCCGTGACTGGCCTAGGGGTCTTCTCAACCTCCTCGACACAGAACACATGGCTGTGAGGAGAAGCCCTGCCAACTCCTGTCTTCCTCTCCTACTCTACCCAGCTCCCTTCCTCCACTAATACCTCCTCATAACATTCTCTGTTTTTCTCTCTTCCATAATCTTCTCTCCCAGTTCCCTGATACAGCATGCAAATTCTTGATCATCTTGACATAGCTTGTAGCATGGAGATTTAAATGGCAGGTATCGCAGAGCTGTGTATTTGATTTGTGTTCCAAATATAGAGTATTTACACAACAGTTTAAACCTCTGAAGCAGTCAGCCTGGCAATAGTACTGAGTGGTGTCTGCAGCAGTCAGCCTGGTAACACTATGGAGTGGTGTCTGAAGCAGTCAGCCTGGTAACACTACGGAGTGGTGTCTGAAGCAGTCAGCCTGGTAACACTACGGAGTGGTGTCTGAAGCAGTCAGCCTGGTAACACTACGGAGTGGTGTCTGAAGCAGTCAGCCTGGTAACACTACGGAGTGGTGTCTGAAGCAGTCAGCCTGGTAACACTACGGAGTGGTGTCTGAAGCAGTCAGCCTGGTAACACTACGGAGTGGTGTCTGAAGCAGTCAGCCTGGTAACACTACTGAGTGGTGTCTGAAGCAGTCAGCCTGGTAACACTACTGAGTGGTGTCTGAAGCAGTCAGCCTGGTAACAGCACCGGCACATTGGACTCCATTATAATGGTCCTCTCCATCTTGTCAGCTCCAAGTCCTCACACAGTCACTCAAGTCCCTAATGGAGGTCTCATAGGATGCTATTATCCAAGTGTCCACAGTCTCACTCATTCACAGACCAACTCAACTCAGCAGTAGAGTTTGGATATGGGCAGCGTCCCTCCCTCTCCTCTGTGTAATAAGTTGTGTTTGAATAGGCAGCAGAAGCAGTCTGAAAGAGTAGCTAATCATGCCAGGGCTCAAAGGGAATGCTTACTTCCTGAAATGTACATGTAATGTGGATCACTTCCATTATAATCACAGTTCACATTCTGCCTGGGAGGTTTAGGTAGGAGTGTAGTTGAGTCAGGTGCTGTCTGTGTGTGACAGGCACTTGTAACTCAAAATAACAACCTTTTAATTTGGCAACAGTAAACTGTGTGTGGGCATGGTTTAAACTTTACATACTGTGTGTGTCTGTGGTGCTTTGAAATTGACTACTGTTTTCAGAGGCATGCCTTTACCTGCCTTCGTACCTGCAGCCAGCTTCCTCTCACTGGCAGGTTGGCAGTGACTCAAAACTCTAGTAAACTCTGTTAATATTCCAGCTACAGCTTATTCTCTCTCTCTCTCTCTCTCTCTCTCTCTCTCTCTCTCTCTCTCTCTCTCTCTCTCTCTCTCTCTCTCTCTCTCTCTCTCTCTCTCTCTCTCTCTCTCTCTCCACCCTCCCCTTTTCCCGCTGTGTATTTCTTTCCCAATTGTTGTTGCACTTGCTTAATGTGTCTTTAATGCAAGTCTATCTCTCTCGCTCTTTCTCTCCCTCTCTCCGCAGAGCGTTTCGACCACCACTGTCCGTGGGTGGGGAACTGTGTTGGGAAGAGGAACTACCGTTTCTTCTACATGTTCATCCTCTCCCTCTCCTTCCTCACGATCTTTATCTTCGCCTTTGTCATCACACACATCATCCTGCGTAAGTAGTGACCGATAAAGAGCGCACACACACACCTCTTCCTCTTCATCCGGTCCTGGTTGTGTTGGAGCAGCCAGCCAGCAGGCTTTAAGTGGGCGTTGTGAAGCCCAGCAGTATTCTGGCTCCTTACCATCTCCCCCAAGTGTGAGATGATGTGTGGGTGGGAGAGTGGGTGGATGTGTGCTGGGCTGGGAAAACGAACAGAAGAAAAGAAAGACCCGTTCATCAAGAGAATATTCTCTTCACGTTTCTTTTGTATCCTTCTCTAGACTGTGAAATATTGACTTTGTGGGCATGGGTGGAATAGAAATAAAACTCTCCTTCTTTCAGAGACGTCTTCTCTGTTAGATTGTGTCAGCCCCCATCTGGACAACAAGGTTAACAAGCCTCTCTCCTGTACAGCCCATATACTTACCGTCATCCTCTCAGAGGAGCTGTGGAGGGTACCCAGCTAGAAACACCTGTCACTGTTATGGATGAGACGAGAAACATGGGGATCAATATGTCTCTTGTGACCGAATTGGGCTAGACGGCCATATTGGATTGTGCTCCCTCTCCTCCCCTCTCTAGCCTCCCTTGCCCAGATGGCAGTTAAAATGTAATGGCAATTAAAGTGGGTGTGCTCTGTCTTGCTCAGCCTCGGCATACTTGCTGATGTCGCCCATTTGGTTTGAAGAGAGAAGCTACCGAGTGTTTATGGCGTATGATATCCAATCCACCCTGCACTATTCGATGGAAACCTAGACACACAGAACACTCTGAAGGTTTATCACTCTGTTAGGTGCCAATACAGGCAGGTGCCCTCCTTTCCGCTGCTCTCGGCACATTCCCAAACCTAGCCTATCAGTCAGAGCATTTCACTGTAGACTAACGGTGTAGTCTCTTTTTGAGAGAGGCTCTCCCTCCCTGGCATTGTGTGAGATTCAGATATTGTAGGTGTTTAGTAGTTTGACCTTCATACTGGTATGTTGTATGTAGTCAGCTTTGAGGGTATTAGGCCCTATCCTCTACAAGCCTACAGTGCATCTGATTCGCTCCGTTCAAAGCCAAGCTCTGTGGCTGACCTAATTGCCAGCCGTGATTCACCAGCTAATTTGCCAGTGGTTTGATTGAGAGGAGGACGATTTTAAAGTTTCTTTGAGTTTTTTTTTTTTATTAAGATGAACTGTCATTAAACTCTCTCCTCTTGTCTCTCTCTGCAGGATCCCATCGATATGGGTTCCTCATCACACTCAAAGACAGTCCTGCCAGATATCCTTTCTCGCAGTACTGATCTATATGCAAATTGTGTGTGTGTGTGTATATCATGTTACCCTTGATCTCAGGCCTGTGCCATTCCCTGGCAATTCCAGTTGCTAAGTGCAAGTGCCAACTTCCACTCCCTGTCTCTGCCATGCTGTGACCTGTTCTGTTCCTCAGCTCTGCTGTGCATGACAGTTGTCCCCGATGACTCCTACTCTGATAGGCTTACACAGCCTCTGTCTCCCTGGCTTTCTCTCTCTCCCCCTCCCTCTTCATCTACAGTATATCTCTCTGTACAGTATGTCTCCCTCCATCCTCCCTCAAGCGGTGCTGCGTTCCAAACAGCCGGATTTGTAGTGTTGTGTCCTCCCAGAGGTTGACCGCTGCCTGGGGTGGAGAGGACGAGGAGGGTGACTAGCTGACCCTGTGGTTGACCCTGATGTCACTACTGTCCGAAAGGCTGCAGAAGCTAGCTAACCCGTAGTCTGCACAACAGTACTGGGACCAATTTGGTCACGTCACATAATGTATTTTTAGAATGCTTTTTAGTTACGAATCGTCTTATGGAAAGCCTCACTATTGAGCTCTTCTACAACTCTTCTGTAACCTCTATTAACGCGAGGTCATAGTCCCCCCTCCATGCCGCTTATCTATCAGACGCCTGTAGACTCTATTCTCCATTTCAGTGTCGCCAATAAGCTGCCAGCCAGGCTGCTTGATGTGCGAGCGTCTGTCCCTCAGTCTGCAGGGTGTCATTTGTCTATGCGGGCATGCTGCTACTCTCTCTGTGAGATACGGAGCACGCCGTGCCTGCTGGAGAGGGACCGCGTGCCGGGCTCAGCTGATAACACGGCAGCCTCGTCTCCTACAGCAGCACAGAGCTTTCAAGATGAGGCCTGATAACATCTCACCAGTCTCCCATATGTGAATGGTGACCTCTCTGCTTGTCCTTGAGAGAGAGACAGAGAGAGAGAGGAGGTGGCATGAGAAAGTAATCCTGGAGTAGACAGTCATTTGATTAACTCTGTATTGCCCGATGTCAGTAAGCCTCTGGCTGTATGTGTATGCAGAATGACATCGGCAGCCCAGGGGAAGCACCGTGACAACTCCTCTCGTCCTGATCTACCACTGCTCCTTATTCTGATCATGCTATTTGATGATACTGTTTCGCTGTGCTACCACTGCTGTTTCCAGTCAAATGGACATAGGGCCAGGACAGGCGTTGGCAGCAGGTCAATCCATAGCTGTTGGTACTACGTGTAGGCTTGTGTTCTTTCTTCTACTCTGCGTTTGTTTGACGTCTGTGAGGGAGAGAGAGCGGATGTGTTTTTGACTCTCAGCTGTAGCATATTGACTGAGTGTGTGTGTGTTTGTTCCTTAACCCTTTGGTCACTGTGCTGGAGGTGGTGGTGTGTTTCTTCTCTGTCTGGTCCATAGTGGGCCTCTCTGGATTCCACACGTACCTGATCAGCTCCAACCAGACCACAAACGAAGATGTGAGTACATGTACACAACGCACACACGCTGTGTCACAAGTTAAGAGGATTGGTCGGTGTTTAAGTGGATTTCTCTTAAATTTGCGGAAGTTCTTGTCTGTAAGACATTCAGTGCCTACAGGGTTCCTCCATTCCCCCAGCCTTCTCCTGTCTCCTACCAGATTACACATAGACACTGCTAGACCACCATCCTTCTCCTGTCTCCTACCAGATTACACATAGACACTGCTAGAGCCCCAGCCTTCTCCTGTCTCCTACCAGATTACACATAGACACTGCTAGACCACCATCCTTCTCCTGTCTCCTACCAGATTACACATAGACACTGCTAGAGCCCCAGCCTTCTCCTGTCTCCTACCAGATTACACATAGACACTGCTAGACCACCATCCTTCTCCTGTCTCCTACCAGATTACACATAGACACTGCTAGAGCCCCAGCCTTCTCCTGTCTCCTACCAGATTACACATAGACACTGCTAGAGCCCCAGCCTTCTCCTGTCTCCTACCAGATTACACATAGACACTGCTAGAGCCCCAGCCTTCTCCTGTCTCCTACCAGATTACACATAGACACTGCTAGAGCCCCAGCCTTCTCCTGTCTCCTACCAGATTACACATAGACACTGCTAGACCACCATCCTTCTCCTGTCTCCTACCAGATTACACATAGACACTGCTAGAGCCCCAGCCTTCTCCTGTCTCCTACCAGATTACACATAGACACTGCTAGAGCCCCAGCCTTCTCCTGTCTCCTACCAGATTACACATAGACACTGCTAGAGCCCCAGCCTTCTCCTGTCTCCTACCAGATTACACATAGACACTGCTAGAGCCCCAGCCTTCTCCTGTCTCCTACCAGATTACACATAGACACTGCTAGAGCCCCAGCCTTCTCCTGTCTCCTACCAGATTACACATAGACAGCCAGATCTCTTAGCTTAGACCATTTATTTCCAAGCAGTTTGCCTCATCACTCACCCCTTTGTTAAAGTTGTAAGCGCTCCGTCAGCTCTCTGTGACTGTTGTGTTTCTGTTTCAGATAAAAGGCTCGTGGTCGTCTAAAAGGGGGAAAGGCAATTATAACCCCTACAGCTACGGAAACATATTCACCAACTGCTGTGCAGCGCTGTGTGGACCCCTACCACCCAGGTAAGGACGGGCCTGTGTGTGTGTGCTTGCCTATGGTACTCTGGCATTCTTTTTTTACTTACTAAAAATGTAACATATGGCCAGGGTTTGGTAGGTTACTTTCTAAATGAAATCAGTTAGTTACTATTTACCTGTCCAAAATTGTAATCAGTAATGTAACTTTTGGATTCCGCAATGTAATCTGATTACTTTCCTATTAAAGCCCCTATGCAGTCTTTTGTAATTGTATTTTTACATCACTGTATGTCTAATTAATCACTGTGTTTGTTTAATGAAATAGTTTATTTCCCTGAGCCTTTAGCCTGTCTGATCGTGTGGGAGTTAGGAAACAAATCTGAAGATGTTTACATACACAGCCCTGATTGGCTGATAGGATGGTCTAGAGCCCACCCCCTTACCCAGATGAACAGACTGTTATAATCTGATCATTGTGATGTCATGATGGGGGCCGAAGGTTTCATCCTGAGCAGGCTGAAATTCCAGGCCTTTTTTCCCCAAACAGCTCTTACTCAAAAAGGCACTGTCATAATTTTCACAATTTCAGAGTGTTATTTGAACCTAGTGTTGAAATGTAATGTTTTTAACTGCACTGCCCCTTTAAGAGGCATTAGAAGAAGACAAAAAGGATCCATCAAACTCATGTGGTGTGTCATCATAGTGGTCTCTGACTTATGGTCAGACTCATTCAGGTGGAGAGAAAAAATAAGTAATTTCCTGCGTTGTCAGAAAGCTAAAATAGGCCCGTCACAAAGAGTTTATCTTGATGTCGCAGGACTAGAGAGCTGTTGCCTGCTGTGAAATCATCTGGCCTCCAACGTTTCTCATTCAGACCTCTGACAGTACTGAGGATTTCAGCACCTCCCAGTGAGATCAAACTATGCAGATGGATAACAGATGTAGTAATCATAGTATCTATAGAATCTCTGCCGATCTTGGATTGATTGCTTATTAACTGGTCTCATTCAACACTTCATAGCTAAAACCCCATTCCATGACTATTCAGACCTGTGGTCTGCTTCTGTCCCACTCCCAACACCCTACGTGCCTCCCCTCACGTTCTACACACTCTCTCTGTGGTGAAGGCTCTGGTTCTACACACTCTCTGTGGTGGAGGACTGGTTCTACACACTCTCTGTGGTGGAGGCTCTGGTTCTACACACTCTCTGTGGTGGAGGCTCTGGTTCTACACGCTCTCTCTGTGGTGAAGGATCTGGTTCTACACACACTCTGTAGTGGAGGCTCTGGTTCTACACACTCTCTCTGTGGTGGAGGCTCTGGTTCTACACACTCTCTCTGTGGTGAAGGCTCTGGTTCTACACACTCTCTCTGTGGTGGAGGCTCTGGTTCTACACACTCTCTGTGGTGAAGGCTTTGGTTCTACACGCTCTCTCTGTGGTGGAGGCTCTGGTTCTACACGCTCTCTCTGTGGTGGAGGCTCTGGTTCTACACGCTCTCTCTGTGGTGGAGGCTCTGGTTCTACACGCTCTCTCTGTGGTGGAGGCTCTGGTTCTACACGCTCTCATTGTGGTGGAGGCTCTGGTTCTACACGCTCTCTCTGTGGTGGAGGCTCTGGTTCTACACACTCTCTCTGTGGTGGAGGCTCTGGTTCTACACACTCTCTCTGTGGTGGAGGCTCTGGTTCTACACACTCTCTGTGGTGGAGGCTCTGGTTCTACACGCTCTCTCTGTGGTGGAGGCTCTGGTTCTACATGCTCTCTCTGTGGTGGAGGCTCTGGTTCTACACACTCTCTCTGTGGTGGAGGCTCTGGTTCTACACGCTCTCATTGTGGTGGAGGCTCTGGTTCTACACGCTCTCTCTGTGGTGGAGGCTCTGGTTCTACACACTCTCTGTGGTGGAGGCTCTGGTTCTACACACTCTGTGGTGGAGGCTCTGGTTCTACACGCTCTCTCTGTGGTGGAGGCTCTGGTTCTACACGCTCTCATTGTGGTGGAGGCTCTGGTTCTACACGCTCTCTCTGTGGTGGAGGCTCTGGTTCTACACACTCTCTGTGGTGGAGGCTCTGGTTCTACACACTCTGTGGTGGAGGCTCTGGTTCTACACACTCTCTCTGTGGTGAAGGCTCTGGTTCTACACGCTCTTTCTGTGGTGGAGGCTCTGGTTCTACACGCTCTCTCTGTGGTGGAGGCTCTAGTTCTACACGCTCTCTCTGTGGTGGAGGCTCTGGTTCTACACGCTCTCTCTGTGGTGGAGGCTCTGGTTCTACACGCTCTCTCTGTGGTGGAGGCTCTAGTTCTACACGCTCTCTCTGTGGTGGAGGCTCTAGTTCTACACGCTCTCTCTGTGGTGGAGGCTCTAGTTCTACACGCTCTCTCTGTGGTGGAGGCTCTATCTCCCCTTATCTTTACATTCCAGTTTTCCCCTCTCTGACGAGACAACACAACACGCAGCAGCTCCTCTGTGGCTTGACTGTGTGGTTAACTCTAAGGCTCCATTTCAAAAGGTACCCTATTTCCTATGTAGTGCACTACATTGACCAGGGCTTAGGCATAGGGTTCTGGTCAAAAGTAGGGACCTATATAGGGAATAGGGTGCCATTTTGGACATGCATAAAGGCATGGTACAGTGCGTCAGTAGCAGGTCATTAACAGTGAGACGAGAAAGTCTCTCCTTGGTAAAACACATGTACAGACAAGGGGGAAACGGAATAAACAGGGCAGAGTGGTTAAAGAGGCTTTTAGCCCAGGGGTTGTCAGTGTGTTTAACTGCACTCTGTGTGAGTCCCAACCCAGCCTCCACTGCCCACAGCATTACTCGCTGGTAATGACTCTACTGGTTGGCAGGGGGAGATCCTCTATGGGCAGGTGGTGGGCAAGGGGGGCGGAGTGTGTTAGTGTGTCTGTTTCTCTTCTTCAGTTCACCTCCATTGAATTCCTGTAAGAGACTGGATTTCTCAGAGTCAACAGGCTCTCTGTTACTGATTACCCTACACACACACACACACACACACACACACACACACACACACAGGCCTTCCTCAGAGCTGTGTTTCACACTGGAAGAGCTGTTTGTATTCCGTTAGAGCTGAGCTGTGTCACTGTTTCATATCATCACACGGCCCCTCCATGGTGATGAATGGACGTCGTCACACACGGTTAGCCCATGACTTCTCTCTCTATGTGCTTACACATAACCACACGCACCCTTATACAATCACACACGTGCGTTCAGACACACACTATAAGACAATCATGTTGCTTAGCAGGTTCCTGCCTAACCAGCCATGTCTCAGCCCAGCAACGGTAGTGATCGAACAGAAATAAGGATTCACTCCACTGATCTTTGCATGACCTCAATGATTGACTACCAGGAGAAGCGCGCCTGCATACAGAGTGAAACATTAGGCAGAGCACAACTCTCCCCTTCTGGGGTTCTCTGGTGTCTGTCTATGGCAGCTGTGTAGATTAGGCCCTCCTATTCTTTCACAATATTGACTCTGAGACAGTAATTCGATCTGTGTTCTGCATCCTCTTAACATTGAGTTACATTGTGTAAGGATATCTGCCAAGGATTTGAAATAAGAGTATTCAAGGAAATCAAAGCATTTCATTCACAAAATCTCTGTTCATAACAATAATGGACACTCTTACTGACAGTTGTGGCTGCTTTGTGTGATGTATCGTTGTCTCTACCTTCTTGCCTTTTGTGCTGTTGTCTGTGCCCAATAATGTTTGTACCCTGTTTTGTTCTGCTACCATGTTGTGTTGCTACCATGCTGTGTTGTCATGTGTTGCTGCCATGCTATGTTGTTGTCTTAGGTCTCTCTTTATGTAGTGTTGTGTTGTCTCTCTTGATGTAGTGTTGTGTTGTCTCTCTTTATGTAGTGTTGTGTTCTCTCTTTATGCAGTGTTGTGTTGTCTCTCTTTATGTAGTGTTGTGTTGTCTCTCTTGTCATGATGTGTGTTTTGTCCTATATTTTTATTTAATTTTATTTTTAATCCCAGCCCCCGTCCCCGCAGGAGGCCTTTTGCCTTTTGGTAGGCCGTCACTGTAAATAAGAATTTGTTCTTAACTGACTTGCCTAGTTAAGTAAAATACAAATAAATGTAATTTCGTCAGGATCACTGCAAAATAAATATACAGTTTCAGTCTTGCTTCAAAGTACAGTGTTGAAATAGACTTGGACCTAAGCCTTATTCATTTGTTGACGATGTAGAACCCTATAAAATCAGTTAGAATTTTTTGCCTGATTCAGTTTAGTTTTTCCCCACATTCTGTTTGGCTATTGGATTGATGCAAATAATCATGATATCATTCTGCCAGGTAGGCATAGGCTACTTTGTAGTTAACATTTCATTGAGAAGATTTTTGGGAAAACTTTTCCATCTCTACCAGTAGAAGGTATTAGCGTCATCGCTAACGGCTACACGAAGTGTAGACATATGCACGCACTGCGCGCACACACACACCACACACAGAGATAAGACCGGGGCATTCCACAATATAATTGAATGGTTACCTCAGATATTTCTCTCTCTCCTCAGTCTCATCGACAGAAGAGGCTTTGTCCAATCAGACACGCTGCAGCCCATCTCGCCAACCAATGGCATCACCATGTACGGATCCACCCAATCACAGAGCCACATGGTAAGCCATTCTCCACTCAATCTTTTCCAAACCTACTTATGGTCATAATGTCTGTGCAAACCCTCAAACTCAGACCCTGGTCATCTTAATATGGCTTATGTATTGCCTTCATTACCACATGTACTGAACAGAAATATAAAATGTCCACCAGAGTGTCCACCAGAGCTGTTGCCAGAGAACTGAATGTTCATTTCTCTACCATAAGCCACCTCCAACGTATATTTTAGAGAATTTGGCAGTATGTCCAACCGGCCACACAACCGCAGACCACGTGTAACCATGCCAACCCATGACCTCCACATCCGGCTTCTTCTTCACCTTCTTCTTCTTCTTCTTCATCCTTCTTCTTCTTCACCTGCGGGGATCGTCTGAGACCAGCCACCCAGACAGCTGATGAAACTGAGGAGTGTTTCTGTCTGTAATAAAGCCCTTTTGTGGGGAAAACCCATTCTGATTGGCTGGGCTTGGCTCCACGGTGAGTGGGCCTGGCTCCCAAGTGGGTGGGCCTATGCCCTCCCAGACCCACCCATGGCTGCGCCCCTTCCCAGTCATATGAAATCCATAGATCAGGGCCTAATTTATTTATTTCAATTGTCTGATTTCCTTATATGAACTGTAACTCAGTAAAATCATTTGAAATTATTGCATTTATATTTTTGTTCTGAGTATATAGTGCATTCGGAAAGTATTCAGACCCCTTGACCTTTTCCACATTTTGTTACGTTACAGCCTTATTCTAAAATTGATTTAAAAAAAATCCTCATTCAACCTACACACAATACCCCATAATGACAAAGCAAAAACAGTTTTTTAGAAATATCACATTTACATAAGTATTCAGACTCTTTACTCAGTACTTTGTTGAAGCAGCTTTGGCAGTGTTTACAGTCTTCTTGGTCTTCTTGGGTATGACGCCACAAGCTCGGCACACCTGTATTTGGGGAGTTTCTCCCATTCTTCTCTGCAGATCCTCTCAAGCTCTGTCAGGTTGGATGGGGAGCGTCGCTGCCCAGCTATTTTCAGGTCTCCAGAGATGTTCAATCGGGTTCAAGTCCGGGCTCTGACTGGGCCTCTCAAGGACATTCAGAGACTTGTCCCGAAGCCACTACTGCGTTGTCTTGGCTGTGTGCTTTGGGTCATTGTCCTGTTGGAAGGTGAACCTTTGCCCCAGTCTGAGGTCCTGAGTGCTCTGGAGCAGGTTTTCATCAAGGATCTCTCTGTACTTTGCTCCGTTCATCTTTCTCTCAATCCTGATTATTCTCCCAGTCCTTGCCGCTGAAAAACATCCCCACAGCATGATGCTCCCACCACCATGCTTCACCGTAGGGATGATGCCAGGTTTCTCCAGATGTGGCACTTGGCATACAGGCCAAAGAGTTAAATATTTTCATCAGATCAGAGAATCTTGTTTCTCATGGTCTGAGAGTCCTTTAGTGGTCTTTGGGCAAACTCTAAACGGGCTGTCATGTGCCTTTTTACTGAAGAGTGGCCACTGCCATAAAGGCCTGATTGGTGAAGTACTGCAGAGATGGTTGTCCTTTTGGAAGGTTCTCCCATCTCCACAGAGGATTGCCGAACAGTGACCCATCTTTGGCTGACTCACCCTGGGAAACCCAGGACACGGTATTGCAGCAGCTGCTGTGCCTGGCCCTGATTGCGTAGCAATGCCAGCCTCTCCAGCTCTCCACTCATAGTAGCCTGGTTTTTCAGCTGTTGTCTTATATCCTGCACCTTATTTCATCTGTAAACAACGGCTCAACTGTCAGCCCTGCAAACTAGATGGAGAAACTATCCCAAACAATTATGATGACCAGCTGCATTATGGTGTTTTATTGCAAAATCATCAACATTGGTACTTGGTTTAGGCAAGGGCAGGGTAGGGTCTCTCTTTTCTCTTTCTCCCTCCCTCTGTATACCAATTCTCTCTCTCTCTCTCTCTAGAGGTGTTCCGGAGAAGAAGCTGTGCAAGATCTCAGTTAGGATAGACTAACATTGCTTCTCCCCTCATCATCCCATGCTAGAAAGCCCACAAACAAGGCTGTTTATCTGTTTTATCTTTGTCTCTCTCAATCCAAATCTATTTAGCCAATCTCATTTCCATCTCTGGTCCACAGATTGGAGCAAATCAACTGTTGGGATTCCAATTAGGGGGTTGTTTATGTTATTATACTCACAGATTTTACCCATGATGCTCTGTGATCTGGCATTATGGCTGGGAAATAGGTCAGCAGGGGGAGGAGGGGCTTATGTGTGCACCGTGACAAGCAATGTCATTGTGGACTGTGGTGTGTATGACTCTATGGCTTTCCCACTGTCACAGTCCCTGTCCCCCTCTCGCAAATAAAATGACATTTGGGAACCCCAGGGAGGAATTTCTGTGCATGTGCGTGTGTGTATGTTGTGCTCATGTGTAGTGCACTCTCTCTCCCCCTCAGCTTGTAGGAATCAATCAGGCAGACTGACTGGACATGCTGACAATCTAACTCATGTTCTCAGAGGCTTTGGCGTGGCAGAAACAGATGGATAGAAAGCAAGAAATGGATGATAGGAGAGAGAGACAAACAGAGATAGGGAGCGGGAAGGAGAATACATGCTCTTTTAGAGCGAAGGCTCCTACAGTAAAATCATGGAGAGAGTCTGACTTAAACAAGGCCCTGTCAGCTGAAAGTGTAATTGGTGTCGGAGTATCAGATCAAAGGGAGTGAAGCTGCAAATGTCACTAGATGACTGACAGAGGGCACTGTTTTGAAGCCACCGCGCCTCCATCTTTGCAGTCCCCCACTAACGTAAGAAATGTTCTGGAAACTATAGATATGCATTTATTATTGTCTGCATTTGTTTTTGCTACATTTATTATATTACAGACACCTTGATTCATGTAGTTATTATGTGAGTTAAACATGTTTAAAAATCCTTAAAGTATATATTTTTTTAAGTTCTAATGTTATTATCCACACTACAACAACAAAAATACTCAAATACATGTTATTTTGTCCTTGAAACATTTAATTGGATACTTGTAGAATTCCATTCATTCCTATAGCAAACTAGTCTGTCTGGGAGTCTGGTGGCCCTTAGTGAACAAGCCATCGTTTCCCTCCTCGTGCATTCTAATGAACAGTCGCCACAGTCCTCTGAACTTGAATCCAATAGGCTCTTAGAATAATACAGACCATTTTAAAATAAGTCCTTGTTAGCAGTGTTCCTGTCCCGGTAACTCTGGTCTTATTGAATTGTTCTAAAGATGTGTCATGGCCATCTGGAATGCTTGAGCTGGTTGTTCTAGCTGGGAGACAGGTTTGACATTCCATAACTTTATCACGTGTAGAAATAGAGCCCATCTGTTAAACAGTTGTTATTATTAGTAATATACTGCAGTAATGACTTCCCACGGGGAACCATTGAATGTCACCACTAACATCATCGATCTTTAGTCACCAACTTAGAGAATGTGGTGTGTGTTTGACAAGACAAGAGAAAGAATTTACATTGCGAATAGCGGCGTTGACTCATACCTGGTCGTCATGTAAATAGTGAAAGGCAGTCTGTCAATGTACGTAGGCAAATTGGGGAATAATATTCAAGTGCAGAGAATCCAGTCCATTTACGAACATTTTTATGTATATTTTCTAAAGACATGGTAGGCTGAACAACAGAAGCCTCGACACCATGGCAACGGTGACATGTCATATCACACCATCCGTCACAGGCCCCAGTCAGGAAGTGACAGAGAGAACAGTATGTGTGAGCGAGGTGACATCTAGAAGTGGCCATGACCTCTAGTTAAAATACCATCCTCTTTGTTCTTCCTCTCGCTCTGTCCATGTTCTCTGTAATACTTACCAGCACATCTTTATCTCATTTCCCCCCCTCCTTTTCTGTGGTAGCTGGCAGCTATTTCTACACAGCAGAGGGTTTACAGATATAGATTCTGACTTTGGACTGTTTCAACTTGATAGCTTCTTCTTGAGTAATGGATGATGACACACAGAACTCATTTTGGACTCTCCCTTTCTCTTCAGTATCTCAGCGGTGTCTGCTTGACGTGGGATTGTTAATTCATTAGACGGATGACCAATATTGCTCACCTATGTGCCAAACTCATTTAGCGTGAACAGCCCTAAAATGAATCAATGTTTACACAGCCGTCATCATTTTATTGCCTGAATCACTTAAGATAAATGCTGAAAATTCAATCAGCACATGCCACAGTCAGCCGTGATGAAGATCCAGATTAGACGTGCAGGGTTTCGTTCAGGCTAGGTCAGGGTTGGTTGGTTTCCTCTCTCCCTGGCAAGGTGCGAGCTGCTCTTCCTGTAGCCTGCTGAGCTGATGAAAGGTTTACGACCGGGGCTAAACTTATCAGAACTGAACTTCACTACCTCACAGGCTCATAGCACAGTGAAGCATGCCAATATGGGTAATGACAGCTGGCTCATCTTCCCCCTGTTCCTTCACCCACACCTGGTCAGAACAGTGGGTAGCAGTCCCAGACCCAACCTTGTCCAGCAACTCAACCTCTAAAGTAATTACAGCCAAGGAGATATTCCAAGCTTATTAGTAAATAATACCATGCCTCTTTTTCCAGAGGGCAGTATGGAGCTGACACTTTAAATGCTTTTAGAAAGTAACTTTTGGAATGCAGCTTTGCCAAAGAAGGACCTGGGACGGCAGGTAGCCTAGCAGGGAGTGTTGGGCCACAAACTCAAAGGTTGCTAGTTTGAATCCCCCGAGCTGACTAGGTGAAAAATGTGTCTGTGCCCTTGTGTCTGCTAAATGACTAAAATGTAAAAATGATTAGATTAGGAGCAGTGATCGGATTGTGGGGCTTGTGGATGTGCATTTGTCAAAGATGAGCTTTCGACTCGCTGACATTGGGATCAGGCTAAAGCTAAACTAATCACGATGCAGGTTTTCCCCGTGTTAGAGTATCTCTCCAGATTGACTTTGCTCCAGTTGTTTCATTACTATAGCTTGATGTAAATACAGCGTATTGCTTTCTTAATAGGTCCATGTTCTGTAGATACCAGCATCTCTTATCTCTCCCAACGTCTGTCTGTTCTGGTGGGGTCTGATTAGGGTTGCACATTTTGGGGAATATTCAGAGGTGGAAACTTTCCATGGGAATTAACGGGAATATATGAGAATTAACGGAAATATATGCAAATTAATATTAATACCATTTAAATGTAGATGTTTTTTGCATTGGATATATTTACCATATTATATGGAGACAAACATATACCTTTTACCTTATTATAAGTAGAAATAATTGCAAATGATTAAATCCTTCCAATAGGAAAAAAAAACAAAACTATTTAGTTACGAATTGAACTTTAATGAAATAAGTTGACTCTTCACATGGGATGATTTCACTAAACAACAAAAGGGAAAATTGAATGATCCCCAATGATCCATCGCATCTCCCAAAAAAGTTTTCAACATACATCTGTAAAATGATAGTCTACAAACTAAAGTGTTGGTTGTCTTCCTCTCAGGCTTCCATGTCTTCTCCCTGGACCTCCTCAATGTCCACCTCTTGAACATCAGACTCTGAGGCCTCATCTTCACTGTCACTTTCCAACCTTGTTGAGGATGGCTCGTTGTCAGGCTCAAAAAGCCAAAAATTTGCCCGGCTGGCCACCAATTTTTCAACCCTTGTATTGGTCAGCCTGTTGCGTGCTTTGGTGTGTGTCTGTTCCCAAACAAGGACCAGATGCGCTTTGAGGCGGCTGATGTTGGTGGGATTTGGAGGATGATGGAGGCAACAGGGGAAAGAGATTCAGATCCACAAAGTCCCTTCCACCAGGTGGCTGATGAGATATGTTGGCACCACTGCCATATTGCATCTCCATCCCAAAGCCCTTGCTTGGAAGTGTACTTCGCCAGACTGCCAAGAACCTTGCCCTCATCCAGGCCAAGGTGGCGAGACACGATAGTGTTGACACCATAGGCCTTGTTGATCTCTGCACCAGACAGGATGCTCTTGCCAGCATACTTGGGGTCCAACATGTACGCTGTGGCGTGTATGAACTTCAGGCAGAAGTCTTCACGCTTTTTGATGTATTTCAGAACTGCAGTTTCCTCTGCTTGGAGCAACAGTGAAGTGGGCAGGGCAGTACGGATTTCTTCTGCAAGCAGAGTCTGAACATGAGACCGGATGGCATTGTCTCCCTCAATCCGTTCAATGTCTACTGCTATAGGTTTCAGGAGTTTTAGGCTGCTTACCACTCTCTCCCAAAATACATCATCCAGGAGGATCCTCTTGATGGGGCTGTCCATATCGGCAGACTGTGATATGGCCCTTTCTTGGAGAGACTTCTTCCCCTCCAGGAGACTGTCAAACATGATCATGACAACACCACCCCAATGGGTGTTGCTGGGCAGCTTCAATGTGGTGCTCTTATTCTTCTCACTTTGCTTGGTGAGGTAGATTGCTGCTATAACTTTATGACCCTTCACATACCTAACAATTTCCTTGGCTCTCTTGTAGAGTGTATCCATTGTTTTCAGTGCCTTGATGTCCTTGAGGAGTAGATTCAATGCATGAGCAGCACAGCCAATGGGTGTGATGTGAGGGTAGGACTCCTCCACTTTAGACCAAGCAGCCTTCATGTTCGCAGCATTGTCTGTCACCAGTGCAAATACCTTCTGTGGTCCAAGGTCATTGATGACTGCCTTCAGCTCATCTGCAATGTGTCTGTTGTCCCTTGTGTCTGTGTTCTTGTAGAGTACTGGTTGAGGGGTGGCGATGATGTAGTTAATTATACCTTGCCCACAACATTCGACCACCCATCAGAGATGATTGCAATACAGTCTGCTTTCTCTATGATTTGCTTGACCTTCACTTCCTCTGAACTCTGCATCCAGCAAATGAGTAGATACAGCATGTCTGGTTGGAGGGATGTATGCTGGGCAAAGAACATTCAGAAAGCTCTTCAATACACATTGCCTGTGAGCATCAGAGGTGAACCAGTTCCATACACAGCTCGAGCAAGACATTCATCAGCATTTCTCTGACTACGTTCCTCCATTAAGTCAAAAAAACCTCTGATTCCAGGAGGACCATGAGCTGTTGCTATCTAAGGTGTCTGATTCATCATTTTCTAGAAGTAGAGGGACTTTTGTCAGAGGTTGCTTGTTGTGAGCGCTGAGGGAACTTTATGCACTTGGCCAGATGATTCTGCATCTTTGTTGCATTCTTCACATATGATTTGGCACAGTATTTGCAAATGTACACAGCTTTCCCTTCTAAATTAGTTGCAGTGAAATGTCTCCACACATCAGATAGTGCCTGTGGCATTTTCCTGTAAAGATTAGATGAGTAAAAAAAAAAAACTAATACAATTCCATGTACAGATAAATAGTTAAGCAGTTAGATTAAACAACTCATTTTGTAAGATAAATGTTTTCAAATGAAACATATATGGAAACAGGTGAATTAACACTGTTAGCAGGCTCAAGCAAGCTAAAACCCACATGGTAGCAAAAACTAACTAGCAGAAATTAACAAGTTAGAAATGATTTAAACACACTTTGCTGTAGGATACTATTTACTAGTTAACAAAAAAACAATGTATGTCATATAAAATATATTCACTCCACCCGGTAAAACTTACCAGAAAGCATGTAGTCCTTGGCTCAGACAGTGTAGTAGTGTGGGCTCAATAGCATCTCATTAGTGTGCAAGATCTTGAGAATCAGCTGTAAATGTGATGGAAGAATGCACTGCACATGTGATGGAAGAATGCACTGTGCATGCAGAGGGTTGCAATTCCATTGAATTGGGGATAGTTTAACCAAAATATGCCATAAGACCTAGAATTGCCTTGTGTGTCCCACAAAAAAGGTTCACTGTTATAAGCTAACTTTTTTTGATTCATTTAAGCAAAATTCACAAAATATTCCGGAAATTTTACCTGAAAGTTTCCCCTTTGCAACCCTAGGTCTGACTCTAATGAACCAACCCTCTCAGGCTGGAGTGTATTTCTGGCCGGCGCCCTGTACTGTGACTGTTCTGATCCCTGTGTATAACGCTCTATGAAAAGCTTATTTGTCTCCAGGCCTGGCTGGTACCAGCAGACAGACTGTATTGGAGACAGTAGGCCGGGGTTCTCGGTCAGTGAGCTCTCAGATCTCTGCTTCCTGTAGAGATGATGCGTACTGGCTGGAGCAGGCTCCTTCAGTAGCTGAGTCTCAAAGGAGAGACTAGGAGCCTGCGATGTGAGAATAGCCTCTCATGTCAGGCATCTAGTTGCAGAATGCACTGGACAATACAACTTGAGACTAATGTGAGACTACTAGCAGCTAAGTTTGAGTCCAGGGGTTGAGTTTGTCTCTGAGTCACTATGAAAGAAGCCAAGCTCATAAAAGAACATCAACTGATATGAAATTGATAAGAGAAACTTAAGTAGTCCTATAAACTAACACTCTTAACCTTGCTTGGCCAGACAGGTGATTTGAGATGTGAGGACCAGATTATCTTCTATATTTTAGTCTCCTGTGAACGTGCGATCTAAGAAGACCTTTCAAAGCACTAATGCCAGGTTTGTCATAGTGGATCATCAAAGGTTTACCATTAGGTCATGTGCGCTCTCTCTCTCTGTGTCTCTCTGTCTCTGTCTGTCTCTCTCTCTCTCTCTCTCTGTCTCTCTCTGTCTCTGTGAGAAAGTGCACTCTGCCTGCCTTCAGTTTTGCACTTTGCCACTACATCTGATAATTATTAGATAGGCTAGAGAAGTGCTCATCTAGTTCAATGGCTCAAACAGTGCCCTGCTGGCTCATTCCATTTAGATGTTTGATTTACATTTAAACTATTTAGGTTCCAGAGACACAGAGAGAAATCAATAGCTGACTTAATGGCCCGCTGTCTCAACTTCGTGTATTGAATTCACTATGCATTTGGGTCACTTTGAATACTGTTTTTTTTCTCTCTGGTGTTGGTTTACTCTAGCAAAGTGACTAACAACACATTTTATCTTCTTAATTAATCCACTACACTCGTCATGTTAACCTCTTGCTCCTCCTTTCTCTGTCATCTGTTTACCTTCTTCCTCTTCTATCACCCTCACATTCCCCTCTAACCCCTCCCCCTTAACATGTCTCATTACTCTCCCTACACTCATTCCTTTACTCCCCCTCTCCATCTCTCCCACCTCAGTGTGATCAAGACCAGTGCATTCAGAGCACCAAATTCGTTTTGCAGGCTGCTACCACACCCCTGCTGCAGAGTGAGCCAGTCATCCTCACAGACGAGGCGTTTCTACCGGGCAGAACATCATTAGGGGGTCCCTGCTCTGGAGCCCTGCCGCTGGGGGGCCAGCCCACACCCCCTACCTCCACCCCCAACCTCAGCTGTGACAACGACATGCTGCCTCTCCGGAACGAGCACAGCGACGGGCTACGACACCACCACACGGACGGGGGCCACCACCACTTCCTCACGCCTGAGGAAGCTCCCTCGCCACCGGGCATGCTCCCCTGCGGCAGTCCCCTGGGACACAGCCACACCATACAGGGCTTCTACAATCCAGCCAGCCAGGACTCTCTACACGAGGATTCTGTCAGAGGCCTGGTCAAACTCAGCTCTGTCTGACAGGGGGTTCACTTAAACATCCCTCCGTCCCCTAAAACGCTCCTCCCTTCCATCCACACCCGTGCCAAGCAGTGGGTCGCCCCCAACCCTGAATGCCTGTAACCAATATCCTCTCCGTCCACTAAAATCACAGGACTTGGGCCTCTAAAAGACTGTGGTACTATTTGGGAGCAGAACTGACCTGAGCTGGGACCTTTCCTTCCTCAGCCAACAACTTGCCAAACCTCTGCATCATAATGGGGGTTGTTGCTGGTGAAGGGCCCAAAGGGACTTTGCCATATTATAAACAGACACAAACGTACTGTTTTTTACTGAAGCATAGTCCAATGTCCTGGGAGGGGGACAGACAAAGGATAGGATTTGAGGAGGAAAAACAGAAGTGGTAGATGTATGGCTGTATGTCAGATATTTTAAAGCAAAAAAGTGTTGTGACAGCTATTCCTAAATAAGTTAAAGAAAAGCTGCTTTATTTCTGTCACGATTCTGGCATTTTCTTTTTTTGTACAACGGACTGTGGCCTACTTGTTGATCACTAATGGACAGTGTCTGCCTTTCTGAGGAGATTCTGGTTGACAGTTGACAGTGCAATCAGTAAACAAGAGTTAGTGTCATCATGTTGCTAGCCTTTGTGGAGTTGCCAACAACCGGATGTATCCGGTTTTCAGGGATACAGCTAATTCAACCTAGCTTCCTTTTCCGCTGAAAACCGGATGTGGAAACTCCGCTCAGGCATTTTCTTTGACGCCTGCTGCGTTAGGTTTTCATGTTGCATATCATACAATTAATGTTTTATTTTTAAATTACATGTTAAAAAGATTTGGTATTGTGTTGTGCCATACTAAGATTATTTTTTTCTCCTCACATTATACTTCCTGTGGATATTAATAAAATCACATATTTTTAAGGTACTAGATTCTCTCTGAAGCCAAGCTGCAAGGTGACCAGTTGACAGTCATGTGTTATCATCTCTGACGTCACACATGCTTTGGTAGGTCTTTAAAAAGGTAGCCTTGTGACGAGTGCCTGTGGTTACTGCAGCTAACATCACAAACGATTCAACAGTATAAAATCATTGTACATGATGTGTTGAGGGTGAGTCCTGCTGTAGGCTGCTCTCATGTAATGGTCCATTAAATCTGGGGTCGGATGCCTCTGGACTTCCAGCATCATAGAGACCGGGGGAAACAAGGGCTCTCTGTCAGCAGACATACCAAAGTCAAACGAAAGTGACTATAGCCTTTCTTCAGAAGGAACTGCATTTCCCTAAGCCACGTGGATTTGCTATTTTTAATGTGATGAAGCAAACTCCATTGGAAAACATCACCTTATAGAAAAGAGCCTTTGCCTCTGCATGTTTTGAGTGTGAAAAAAGGGCCAGTCGAACTCTGTCGTTTGTACACCTTAACTTGTAGCGCCATCTGGTGGTTGAAGAAAATGTACCTATGTTGGAGCGGTGATAAATGTGCATACTGTAGATATCACCGGTAATTGAGGACCTGGTGGACAGATGAAAAAAGACCCCAGAGGAATATTCCAATCATCATACATTTATTTAAAAGCACTTGAACTATTTATAATACATTACATACAGTAGATTCTTTATATTATGTACGTCAGGAGGAAACAGACAGCAGGCATCTACAAGGTCTCTTGCTTTGCAAATATACCCAGTCACACTTGGTGCACCACTGGAGGAAGGCCTACTGCTGGAGGATGACATCTCAGCAGTGTAACAGTAAGAAATGACAAAAAACAAATAAAATGGGTGAAATGCATGACTGAAAAATAATTTGCAGAGAGGTGGCAGAAATGACTAGCTCAAAGGGTTAGGTGACTGTGGCCAAGCAAGAAAGGAAAATGGCCATACAGTCATACAACACTAATTGATTAACACACATTTTCATCGGAATCCTCATCAACCAGTGTATTTGGTTTGACCCTGTAGTGTGCTTTGACTGAAGTACACTAGAAAAGATCATATGGTGGGTGAGCTTAGACAGTTAGATGTGGCATTTCTGTGATTGCACATAGAGTATTTGACCTTGTAATGCAGCCTTTTAGGTCACATTGCCTTTCTAAGATATGCTCTTTAAACCATTTATTGGATGAATATTGAAGCACATATTACTCGAGGCTACTTTTTTTCAGGCAGCCCAATTGTGATCTTTGTTTCACTAATTGGTCTTTTGACGTGATTGTTCAAAAGACCAATTAATGGAAAAAGATCACAATTGGGCTGCCTTTTTAAACGAAGCCTATGGGTCATAAATAGCCACACATGTTCCCTCGGGTACAGGAACGTTAAATATGGTCAGGGTTTTCATATTCCTGATAAATATATTCTGAGGGTTGCTAAGCATCACCTGTAACCATCCTATCATTTGTTTCAACACCTGAGATGGGAATGTTTATGGAATATTTTAGTAATATTAGTATTTCAGCTCCAAGAAATGTTTTAGTCAACCCCTTCCAAATCACGGTCCCTGTAGATGTAAATTGAAATTTAGTGGCCTTCCACCAATAAGCTAATAGCCCTGTTAATACCTGGTGCTAACGTGTCCTTTGTCCTGATTTTGTCCACATTCTGATTATGCCCACATTTTTTGACAGGTGTAGCCAATTAAAAGACGCATTGTGATCTGATCTTCCTGACCATTTCCAGAGGTAGTCAGACACCCTTTGTATCTGCAAATCAATCAAGTGTAAACAGTTCTGATTTTGTCCACATTCTGATTATGCCCACATTTTTTGACAGGTGTAGCCAATTAAAAGACGCATTGTGATCTGATCTTCCTGACCATTTCCAGAGGTAGTCAGACACCCTTTGTATCTGCAAATCAATCAAGTGTAAACAGTTCTGGATGGTCAAACCATTTTAAATCATCATTATACCAGCCTCTAAATCATTGACAGGTAGCACCATTGATTTACGGCATCAATAATTGTCTAAAATAAATACATGAATATTCATGGGGGGGATAGGGTGTAACCTGGCCTGTTGTCCAGAATGGGGCTTAGCGTCTATGTCCTGGGTCACCACAGCTTGACATCCATCAGCTCCAGGTCTCCCATGATCTCCAGCTGGTTGATGGTGCTCAGGTCCTGCACCCGATGCCTGTAGTCCAGCAGGTGAGAGCCGTTCACCGCCAGCTTGAACTGGTGGGGTTGGCAGAGGATCAGCATCTGTGGCAGAGAGAGTTCTTGTAGTGAAAAAGACAAGTGAGAGTTCCAATAATACAGGTGATGTGAGAACTGATAAATTAGCTTATTTTTTAAGAAAATGGAAGAAATACAAACATGTGTCTACTTTATATTAAGAGGCAGCATACCTCAAAGTACTCCCCAGGTGAGAATGGGAAGAGGGGAAGCTCCCTCTCCTCTGGTCCCCAGGACTCACTCAGGTAGGAGTTCCTTATGACCATGGCCGACTTCATCCGGGGGTTCAGGTGCAGAGCGATGTTCTCAGTGCCGTTGTTGCGGAGGTTCACAGTGAAGCTGCCAGACGGGAGTTTCATCAGACAACATGTTATGGATAGTGGGCACTGGGCAGTCCTGACCTTACACACCACCTCAAAAGGTACACAGTCCATTTTCTTGAAACATGGTTTAAATACTAAGTAGTGTCCCATTGCTTACCTGTGTGGGTACATGCTGACCTGTCCCTTGATTGTGATGTGCTGTCCTGGACTCACCCCTTTCAGTAGACTGCCTTTGTAAGGGAGGCTCTGGAAATACATCAGATTTAGGCCATGTCTGTAAACTGTTCAACATATTGATGCAATTGGTCATGTTGCCTTACATAGATTTATTCTTTATAGTTTATGGAAAATATAAAACAGCTCACCAGGTCACCTGATTCGCCTGATATTGAATATATTGCCTACAGTAGAAAATAATAATAAAGACCGTCTTTACAGAGAGAGCTGAAAACGTTTTATTCTAGTATGGATATATAGTAGAGTGATGGGGGGTACTTACTGAGTTTGGTATAAAGCCAAGGGCGTGCACCTTAACTTTCCCACATATAGAAAGTGTGTCAATCCTGTCCAGTGGGATTCTGTGCTTGTATTCTAACAAATGAGAACCATTTACTGCCACCTGCAGGTACAAAGGAGAACGGCATTCACCCGACATATAAATCCATTATACTGTATTTGCATGACTTTTGCATGATACTACTAGCTTTTTGTGACTCAACAGAAGTGAATGTGCAAGCAAATGTAGGATAGGGAGTTTTTCCTTGTACGTGGCCTAATTGAAGAAGACTTTGCTCTCAATTTTTGCTGCTTAAGTTACCTTAAACATGTATATGTATGGTAAATCCGTTTTCCCAGACATTGGTCCACTTGCCTTAAAGACGTCATCATGGACCAGGATGATCGTCTCGAAGGCTGCTCCCTGTCTGTAGGGCAGCTGCTGAAGGGTCTCTTCCCTGCCCCAACTCTCCTGCACCAGGGAGTTACACACGACGCACGGGGAGCCCTTAAAACGGGGGTTGAAGTGGAAGGCGATGTCCGCACGAGGTTTAGTACTGCTGCCACAGGACAGGTCCATCTGGAACCTGCAGTTATCACATTGGTGTGTATTAGAGTTTCACCATTTCTAAAAGCAAAAGTGGGGACTCAAGTCACACTAAATGTATCATTTTTCTGTTGAACGGAGTTGGGTAAACAATTTTATAGCAAGCTTACCATATTTTTTAGCTAGGTCAACTTATTTCTTGTGTATTATTTTGAGTTGGGTGAACTTATTTTTTCAAGTTGGGTAAGCATATTATTTTTCAGTTGAGCCTGGGTGCGGACATGAAGCTAGGGTTGTGGTTGACGGTTAGGGTTGAACCAGGATGTGGACGTGAAGCTATAATCCAAATTGCAGAGAGAAAAATAGCACATGGAATAAATACACAATGAGTAATGATAATTTGGCTATGTACACGGGGTACCAGTACCGAGTCGATGTGTAGGGGTACGAGGTAAGTAGATACAGTATGTACATATACATAGTGTCTAGGCAACAGGATAGATAATAAACAGTAGCAGCAGCGTATGTGATGAGTCAAAAGAGTGCATCAAGTTTTAATGCAGAGTTAGATGGGGTAGCTATTTACTTAAGTATTTAGTAGTCTTATGACTTGGGGGTAGAAGATGTTCAGGGTCCTGCTGGTTCCAGACGTGGTGCATCGGTACCGCTTGCCATGCAGTAACAGAGAGAACAGTCTATGATTTGGGTGGCTGGAGTCTGACTGTTTTTTTAGGGCCTTCCTCTGACACCGCCTGGTATAGAGGTCCTGAGCCATATGCACTACCCTCTGTAGTGCCTTTCTACTAGATTCCACCCACAACCACAAAGTCAAAATTGTCTGTATCATACAAATTAAGAAAAACAAAAATGTGCTTTTTGGCCAAGATAAACACAGGTGGAATAAGCGGAAGGGAGGGGTTTGGTCGAGAGTTTCCGTTTGCGAGTGAGGAGACTTCGCACAAAGATAATCACAATGACAAACTTTAGTTCGAGAATTTTACTTCTGGGTAACCAAAATTAGTGTTAGGTTGAACCGGGATGTGGACATGAAATTAGGGTTAGGGAAAACAACATAACATCATCACATACCTGTCAGCATCATTGTGAACAGTGCCCTGGATAATGACTATCTCCCCTGGGTGTAGGCCTCCAGGTATGGCCCCAGTGAACGGAATCACCTGAATGGAGAGGTAAGAGAGGCTTAATAAAGGCAACACAATCAAATATATTTTTTTTTGTGTGTGTGTGTGTGTGTGTGTGTGTGTGTGTGTGTGTGTGTGTGTGTGTGTGTGTGTGTGTGTGTGTGTGTGTGTGTGTGTGTGTGTGTGTGTGTCCTAAGCCATTAATTTATCAATCCATTAAATAACCTCTATCCCATTGATGATACACAATATCGTATAAAATCGTTAAACATGCCAACAGGATTTCGGCCTGACAATTGTAGGCTACAATGAAATGACTGCAAAACGAATGACAATATAGCTGCACAAATAAGCTACCTATTGATGACCAAAAAATACCTGCGGTAGCCTAATATGCAGGGTAGGCTATTCAATGTGTCAGAATCATTTTATTCCCATTGTTGAGAAAGGGAGAGTTTCGCTGTGAGTAGTAGAGGTAGGTTAGTGAACAAGTCTCTTACCGGATTTAGGACAGTTTGTTTCGCGTTTGCCACAGCCATTGGGCCCGTTATGCAACACTACCATACAGCGGTTACCTATACCGCTAAATGATTGCACTGAATGTAGAACGAATTGGGTCGATGTTATTTTCTGCTATATTCAGAAGGCAGTAGGCATCTTCTCTCCATCTTCTATTCAGTGTCCTACTACGTCACACACGCACTATGCGCAACCATGTGATCCAGGCTATGTGCTGTGACAGGCTGCTGCTACTGTAGTCCAAAAATCTTCAGATAACATGGACTGGAGACCAAATAAATAGCAAAACACACATCTGTAGCATATATAGCAATAGACGTAAAAGAAAGGTAGCCTACAATAAAATACAGTTCTCAAAAACAAGGCCATAGAATAAAATACAATCTTAAAAGATGTCTCTAAAGTCTAGGCTAGTAAACCAATAAAGAAATGAGCCCCTAATGCCTAAAGAATAGCTCAAAATCTTTGGAATAATTCCAAAGCGCGTAACGTTGCACACGCACGCGCACACACACAATTGAGTTGGCTCAATTACGTTGCAATTATTGACAAATTATTTTAAAAATATCTTGTATTACGATCAAAATGTAGGTTATTACAACTCAGTCTAAAATGAATGTATGGATACCGTCTGTAGCTATCATTCCACTACTTGCCAATCCTGTCATGCTAAACCTTGGGCATATGACGCGAAGTAGCCTACAATGAGTGAACGTTAACAGACTGGTACCCATGCTAGAATAGGCCTACTGAAGGTGGTCAAAGCTCGCCAGTTTCGTGGGAGATACCTTTATGGCAATTATGATGTCAGACAGATCTGTGTTAATCATGTTCGGCGCTATGGCAACGTTCCTCTTTGATTCTATCCACCTTTATTTTGCACGCCAGAAGTATCGAACCGGTCTAGGTGGATAGCACCCTAGGTCTTGTTTTTTGTGCAACAAGATGCACATCTTCTGGACTGCCATTCCCTTCAGGAGGTTTTACTCTGAGGAACCCGAGCTTATTCCTCGGGAGCTTCGCAGACCCCCTCCTTTCAAGCCTCCCCCGGACGGAGGATGGGGATGGGTGATTGTCTTATCATCGTTCCTCTATAATGTCCTGGTACTGGGATACCACAACTCCTTCGGAGTGTACCTCATCAGTCTCCTCAAAGAGTTTGGGGAGACAAGTTCTAAAACAGGCAAGTTACCTTAAGCTTCACATAATCACATAGCGTTAGGCCCGTTTATCCAACCTGGTCTCAGAGCATTTCGTATTCAACCCAACATCATAGTGCAATGTAGTATTAGGTTACACACTGTAAACTCTACTGTTGTAACTAGACATTTCAACAACTATTTTGTAATAGCTGCAAAGTGATTTTGTGATCATGCCATGAGATGTGTAAACATGAATAAACATGTTATAAACAAGTAGTTACCTAAACTGAAGGAATGACCTGCTGTTGTACCTACTGTATCACATCAATCAGAAGATTGCTTACAGATGCTATAGAATAGATACATTGAAATCTGCTAGCTACCTAACCTATCACCTACTCTCTGCTGTCCTATAGCATGGGTTGGCTCCATTAGCTATGGTTTCATCATGGTCTGTGGACCCCTGTCTGGGAAGCTGACAGTCAGGTACGGAGCCAGAGAGATATCCATCCTAGGATCCCTCATCATCATGATCTCCACAGTGTGCTCGTCCTACGCACCCAATCTAGGAACACTGTTCTTCACACACGGCTTCCTCACTGGAGTGGGCTCGAGCTTTGCCTTCACCCCAGGTTGGTACAAGGGCAGGTAGCCTAGTGGTTAGAGCGTTGGGCCAGTAACCGAAAGGTTGCTAGTTTGAATCCCCGAGCTGGCAAGGTAAACATCTGTTGTTCTGCCCTTGAACAAGGCAGTTGTTCCTAGGCCGTCATTGTAAATAAGAATTTGTTCTTAACTGACTTGCCTAGTTAAATAAAAAGGGAGGGATGGAATTAGCGAATGGTTAGTTATACTACTGCAGGGGTCGGCAACAGGTGACCTGCAAGTTATACGGTTTTTATTTTATTGAAGTAAAACCTCTCAGGAATTCAGCTAAAATGTTCCCAAGTATTCCCACAAACAAAAAAAATTGATGTGATCATGACTCAATGTAATCAAGGTATATATTTTTCCAAATACAATCTCTTTTTGGGCTTAGTTGTGGTCAATTTGCGGTGAACAAATTATTATAATTATGTTCAGGCCCCTAGACCATCCGCTCCAACAAAAACCGTCCCGCGGCTGACTCTAGTTGCCTACTCCTGCGCTATGAATTCACTAAAATTTCAAATCCATCCACAGCTTTTCTAGTTCATATTGTATTATCAAGACCAGGACAGCTAACACATTATCTCACCTCCATCTCCAATCTCCCTCCTCCTCCAATCTCATTCCTCCCGTGGGACAGGTATGATCATGGTTAGTCAGTACTTCACCACCAAGCGTTCCCTGGCCACGGGGATAGTGATGTCAGGGGGAGCAGCAGGGGCCCTGGTCCAGACTCGGCTCCATCTGTTCCTCATAGACGTCCTGGGCTGGAGGCAGAGTCTCCGAGTGTTCTCAGGTCTCATGATTATTTGTGTCATCACCGGCTTCACCTACCTGCCACTCAACCCCAAAGGTACTGCAGAACGTTCAGACCCACAATGGTTTTTATTTCTTTAGTACATTGCAGGTTACCATGTTAAATGATGAGTATACAGATATGGGACCTTCTATCACATCATCATGACTGAGTGCACAATTGATTTACCTACCTCAACTGATTTTATGTGTACGCTTTCAAACAGAAATGTAATATTAATCAAAAGCTATGTGTTACTGATGAGGTTTGAGTGATTTATATGTCAAACGTATTTGAAAGGTTACACCAGAAGTGTGGTGGATAATTTGAAGAACTCTCCCTTGAAGAAGTTTGTTGTGGACCTTGGCCTGTGGAAAGACAAAGTCTTTCTGATATGGGTTGCAGCCAATGGACTGTGTAAATTTGGATTCTTCATTCCATATGTCCACTTGGTAAGTTACATGCTGGTGTAAACAACTGAAGGCTCAGTTGAAATGGTACAACATTCTAGTTTGGAACCATTCTGTAATTTTACTCATATACAGTACATTCGGAAAGTATTCAGACCCCTTGACTTTTCGCTATGTCATTATGGGGTATTGTGTGTAGATTGATTAAATAAAACAAAAAATTAATCAATTTTAGAATAAGACTGAAAAGTAAAAAAATATGGAAAAACTTTTGACATTTTTGCTAATTTATATATAAAAAAAAAAGAAATACCTTATTTACATAAGTATTCAGACCCTTTGCTATGAGACTCGAAATTGAAATTGCTCTTGTGCATCCTGTTTCCATTGATCATTCTTGAGATGTTTCTACAACTTGATTGGAGTCCACCTGTGGTAAATTCAATTGGTTGGACATGATTTGGAAAGGCACACACCTGTCTATATAAGGTCCCACAGTTGACAGTGCATGTCAGAGCAAAAACCAAGCCATGAGGTCGAAGGAATTGTCTGTAGAGCTCCAAGACAGGATTGTGTCGAGGCACAGATCTGGGGAAGTGTACAAAAACATTTCTGTAGCATTGAAGGTCCCCAAGAACACAATGGCCCCCATCATTCTTAAATGGAAAAAGTTTGGAACCACCAAAACTCTTCCTGGAGCTGGCCGCCCGGCCAAACTGAGCAAACGGGGGAGAAGGGCCTTGGTCAGGGAGGTGACCAAGAACCCAATGGTCACTGACAGAGCTCCAGAATTCCTCTGTGGAGATTTGAGAAGGACAACCATCCAGAAGGACAACCATCTCTGCAGCACTCCACCAAATCAGGCCTTTATGGTAGAGTGGCCAGATGGAAGCACTCCTCAGTACAAGGCACATGACCGCCCGCTTGGAGTTTGCCAAAAGGCACCTAAATACTCTCAAACCATGAGAAACAAGATTCTCTGGTCTGATGAAACCAATATTGAACTCTTTGGCCTGAATTCCAAGCATCACATCTGGTGGAAACTTGGCAACATCCCTGCGGTGAAGCATGGTGGTTGCAGAATCATGCTGTGGGCATGTTTTTCAGTGGCAGGGACTGGGAGACTAGTCAGGATCGAGGCAAAGATGAACGGAGCAAAGTGAAGAGAGACCCTTGATGAAAACCTGCTCTGGAGTGCTCAGGAACTCAGACTGGGGTGAAGGTTCACCTTCCAACAGGACAACGACCTTAAGCACACAGCCAAGACAACGCAGTAGTGGCTGCGGGACAAGTCTCTGAATGTCATTGAGTGGCCCAGCCAGAGCCTGGACTTGAACCCAATCAAACATCTCTGGAGAGACCTGAAAATAGCTCTGCAGCAACGCTCCCCATCCATGCTTCAACAAAGTACTGAGTAAAGTGTCTAAATACTAAAATAAATGTAAATGTGATACATCCAGGTTTTTTTTTTATATACATTTGCTAACATTTCTAAAAACCTGTTTTTGCTTTGTCATTATGGGGTATTGTGTGCAGATTGATGAGGGGGGAAAAAACAATTTAATACATTTAAGAAGGTGGCTGTAACGTAACAAAATGTGAAAAAAGTCAAGGGGACTGAAAACTTTCAGAATGCACTGTTTCTCAAAGATGAGCGAAAGTACAGTGAGGGAAAAAAGTATTTGACCCCCTGCTGATTTTGTACATTTGCCCACTGACAAAGAAATGATCAGTCTTTAATTTTAATGGTAGGTTTATTTGAACAGTGAGAGACAGAATAACAGCAAAACAAATCCAGAAAAACACATGTGAAAAATGTTATAAATTGATTTGCATTTTAATGATGGAAATAAGTATTTGACCCCTCTGCAAAGCATTATTTAGTACTTGGTGGCAAAACCCTTGTTGGCAATCACAGAGGTCAAACGTTTCTTGTAGTTGGCCACCAGGTTTGCACACATCTCAGGAGGGATTTTGTCCCACTCCTCTTTGCAGATCTTCTCCAAGTCATTAAGGTTTCGAGGCTGACGCTGGCAACTCGAACCTTCAGCTCCTCCACAGATTTTCTATGGGATTAAGGTCTGGAGACTGGCTAGGCCACTCCAGGACCTTAATGTGCTTCTTCTTGAGCCACTCCTTTGTTGTCTTGGCCGTGTGTTTTGGGTCATTGTCATGCTGGAATACATGGCCCTGTCCATCGTCCCTTTGATGCGGTGAAGTTGTCCTGTCCCCTTAGCAGAAAAACACCCCCAAAGCATAATGTTTCCACCTCCATGTTTGATGGTGTTCTTGGGGTCATAGGCAGCATTCCTCCTCCAAACACGGCGAGTTGAGTTGATGCCAAAGAGCTCCATTTTGGTCTCATCTGACCACAACACTTTCACCCAGTTGTCCTCTGAATCATTCAGATGTTCATTGGCAAACTTCAGACGGGCATGTATATGTGCTTTTTGAGCAGGGGGACCTTCTGCGGGCGCTGCAGGATTTCAGTCCTTCACGGCGTAGTGTGTTACCAATTGTTTTCTTGGTGACTATGGTCCCAGTTGCCTTGAGATCATTGACAAGATCCTCCCGTGTAGTTCTGGGCTGATTCCTCACCGTTCTCATGATCATTGCAACTCCTTGAGGTGAAATCTTGCATGGAGCCCCAGGTCGAGGGAGATTGACAGTTCTTTTGTGTTTCTTCCGTTTGCGAATAATCGCACCAACTGTTGTCACCTTCTCATTAAGCTGCTTGGTGATGGTCTTGTAGCCCATTCCAGCCTTGTGTAGGTCTACAATCTTGTCCCTGACATCCTTGGAGAGCTCTTTGGTCTTGGCCATGCTGGAGAGTTTGGAATCTGATTGATTGATTGCTTCTGTGGACAGGTGTCTTTTATACAGGTAACAAAATGAGATTAGGAGCACTCCCTTTAAGAGTGTGCTCCTAATCTCATGTTGTTACCTGTATAAAAGACACCTTGGAGCCAGAAATCTTTCTGATTGAGAGGGGGTCAAATACTTATTTCCCTCATTAAAATGCAAATCAATTTATAACATTTTTCACATGCGTTTTTCTGGATTTTTTTGTTGTTATTCTGTCTCTCACTGTTCAAATAAACCTACCATTAAAATTATAGACTGATCATTTCTTTGTCAGCGGGCAAACTTACAAAATCAGCAGGGGATCAAATACTTTTTTCCCTCACTGTAGTTAGGTACAAAATGTGTGTGTGTGTGTGTCCTGCTCTAGGTGAAGCATGCGGTTCAGCTGGGCATCCCCGTCCACAGTGCCACTAACATCATGCTGTTCCTAGGCTTGACTAGCATGATCAGCCGGATCATCTTCGGCAGGATCTGTGACTCAGAGAGAATCAACAGGCTCTACATCAACCAGGCCTCTGTGTTCGGTGTGGGTGGGTTGGCCTTATACCTATACCTCATTGTGTCATTGTGACCATTAGTAAAGCAATACGACACGAGAGAGTGTATGTTATGGTGATTATTATCACGGCTATGCTGCAGTCAAATGTACAAGGTGAATTCTGAAGACCGTACACAACCTAACACCTGTCCCCTACGGTCTTTCCTCCTGTGTTGCCAGGTCTGCTGTACATGTTGATCCCACTGCTCCATTCCTACGGCTCTCTGGTGGCCTTTGGCCTGTTCCTGGGGATCGCTGATGCTGGCAACTACATCCTGCTCCCTGTCCTGACGTTTGACCTGATGGGGGCCGAGAAGATGCCGGTGGCCTGGGGGTTCATGCTCACGGTCAACGCTGTCAGCTGCTTGGGGCCGCCCTTTGCTGGTAGGTTCACTGCAGCTGGCGTTATTGTTGTAACAGTACTTATTCTTAAGTTGGAGGAGTGCCAGTACAGCCAAACAATGAGTGAATCGTCTCTAATGTTTTTTTTGGCAGATGTGCAGAGGTTGCATCACAGTCTTTGCATGAAGGAACATCATACAAGTAGTATGATGATAAGTCATAGTCGTCATACCTTTCTTGTTTGAAGTCTCAGTCATACACGAGTTGTTGTCCCGGTCAGGTTGGGTGAATGACATGACAGGAAGCTACAACTTGGGCTTTGTGGTTGCCGGGGCGTTGAACGTGGCAGCCTGTTTTGTCTTGGCCTTGATCCCCATAGCCAAGAGTTCAACCAGACAGACATGCAAGAGCATCATGAACGTCACCATCGATCACTCCACACAGGAAATCACGCAGTGGGCCGACAACCTGCCTCCCATCGCTGAGGTAATACACCGGTACATCGCTCTACTCACCAGAAGATGACACTGTTGTTCTTTTCTATAAGGGTTGGCAATCTAACAAGATATTTTATAATTGACGGTGCAAGTTTTTCCTGACCACGTGACTTGACCAGGAAAAGAGTTACGGTCAGGAAAAACTACTAGCCCTAATTATAAAATGTATGTTTACTCAAAATAGTTCCATTTCAAATGTCAAATAGGAGGAGCCACCAGTGTCCAAATATGTGAACTACTTCTCTACGACTACGTTCCGTAGTCCAGAGATTACTGAGAGTAGACCTGAGGTGTACAGAGGAGATGATGCCGAAACCGCAGGACCTGCTAAAGTCACCCGGCTATAGCAACACCACCAAGCATCACCACCCCTTCTGCCTCATTAGGAGAGAATAAAATGTTGTATCCTTTCACTTAGGGGAGCAAATACAATAATGTATTGATAGTGTTGGCTGGTATTCTTATAGTGAATTAATCTGTTTTCATTTAAGAGAGAAATGACAAGCACAGGACATGTTAGTCATTGTCCAGTAGGTGGCACTTCTCCATCCATACTGCAAAACACACTCTATAGAGAATGACAGTGACACTTTTCTCAGACACAAAATATTTTATTTGCAGCACTTAGTTTTGACTGAAATACATCATTAAACAGTTAGTTTGTTAGCTGTTACTTATTATATGCCATTAACAGCAAGAAAGCCTTCAACCAACACTGTACTTTCAAGCCATTCATCATTGCAATATTATGTCCAAAGCCAACAGGCCATAAGAGCTTCACTACACACTGACGCCAGCCAGTAAAATACCAAACTAATAAATCCAACCACATCCACTCTGTCACAACAGTTACAACTGCCTCTCGGAGATACTGTTAAAATGTGATCGTTGCATTTTGCTCACCAAATGAATTCCACTGAATCAAATCCCACAGATTAACAAAACTCCCCTTGATGTATTATTGCAAAAACTAAACAAATAGGTCTAATTTCTAAGAAAGAGCAATGAGATGGAATGCTATTTGACCAGATCCAATATTGTATTAAAGTGCAATAGGGATTTGGCATACCTTAGCAGAACAGATGAACAGTGAGCTAAAGTTGATGAAAAGTATGCTTCCTACTAAATGCTGTGTGGGTCAGATGATTATGCATTATAAATGGATGGAATAAAACTGGCAGGCCATGGCTAGCATAAATTATACTGAAATAGTCAAGTACTTGTGAGGCAGTTCAACAGTATCCGAAAGTGCATACTATGTATGCTAGTCACAGTCTTTCTGGCTTGCTCATCAAATACTTGTGGGAGATGACAACCTAATAGCGTTTTCATTATCGGCAGGACAAGGGCAAATTCTCCTGTCCTGCATAGGAGAAATGACTCCTCACTTCTCTGAAGAATGTTAAAGAATATTGTAGCAGCAAGTGTAGTGCCCTTGTGTCACAGCAACATTGATACATTTCTGCTAATACTATTGCTTCGTGTTGCTTGTGAATGTAAAGGTCACATCATTTTGTCTTATTTAGGAAATTACTCACCAAAATATATTTACTATAGATGTATTTACTGAAACGTCTGAAAGGGTTTGATGTGTTATTATCGGACTACATGAGACAATACCAGACTATTTTGTCTTTGGCAAATGTGATAGTCAAGGACCAGGCCCTTAAGATTGAACAGTGTGCAGTAAGAAATGTCCCTCATATCTATACGGACTCAATCCTGTAAACATCTTTGCACACCTAAGACCCGTTTCAAATCAAACTCAGTAACCTAACACGATCCCAAAGATCAGTCAAAAACACTTCTTGTGCTGCAAGAATTCACCTTCGGATTCATGTGCACCACAAAACAATGTTTGTAGTGCGTTGAAACTCAACTGTATGTAGTGTTGTCTTTGACGAAACTTGGAAGGCTGGTTATTGGTTCTGAATGAATAGGTGGGTACTGGTTCTGAATGAATAGGTGGGTACTGGTTTTGAACCTAATTCACTAATAAGTGCATTGTGCTCTTCAACATTATTCCTTGATTATCTATAATGGTAGAATAGCATTATTGTAGAATATATACAGTATGTGGCTAATTTCCTTCCTTTTTCTTTTCAATGGCCTTGTGAAGTAATGTCAATGGCAGTTCTGATATCGGGCCTTGGTGCTGTGTGAATGTTATTTCCCCTCCCCACCGTTTCTTCATAGAGCCATGTTACAGAGCATACATCACCACTGAAGCAGGCCTTGTACTGAACCAGATGAAGCTGCTTATGTGTTCGCCGGTTTCATTTAGATAGGACTTGTGCGTGCCAGCTATGTCAGTCAGAACATACTTTAACTGCCCCTGCACTCAGACAATTCCACCTCTGATGTGAGATTTTTGTCTAAATGCGACCAGCCAGCCAACAGAATTAAAAACAATATCTATTCTAACTATCTGCAAAAACAAAAATGCACAATACAAACTGAACACAGGGAAATACACACACAAAAAAAAACATCTGCACGTGTCATTATCTCATTATGTACAGTCAGATGCATTTCTGGGTGCACTCATTCAACATGTAAAAGTCATCCTTGTTAAGGCTTGTCCTGTAGATACTGTAACTGACCATGCAAAGACAACACATTCCATTACGAGCCGGTAAACTGGACAGGGAGGAAATAAAGCTGACATTTAATTTTTTTAAATTATATTTTAAAGGTCCACTATATTCTATTGATGGGCTTCTGTAATGTAGCGTCATTGGTACATGGTCACATCACATGAGTCTTCTCAGGCAGACTGAGGATGAAAGGGAAAAGTATGCCCTTAGCTTCCAGTGGTGGCCTCAGAGGTTCCTCTACAAAGTAAGAGCCGTCCTCCTCCACTACAAACTGCAGAATCTGAGTCTTGTTCACACAATAGATGCAGTTTCCGATGACGGCACACCTGAACGGCAAAGGGGTGCCCTGTCGCTGCGACACACAGTCGTGCCACATTTTCACTATAGTGTTGTACTTGAACACATTGACACCCTGGTCGCGGTTCACGTCAAACCTGTAGATGAAGCTTTTCAGGGCCACCATGTCGGTTGACTTCTTCCTGCTGTTGTTGTAGGGACACTCCTGCCACTCGTCCCTCTTGGGGTCGTATTTTAGGAGACGGAAGAACAGAGACCCTCCAGAAACATAGAGCTCTCCGTTACATGTGGTAGCTTCATGGGCCACTGCAAACGCCCCTTTGGGTAAGGGAGCCACTGTGGTCCATCTGTCAGTCCGAGGATCATACTTTTCCACTGTGAACAAACACTCCCCTCCTATGGCGTACAGGTTACCTTCCATAGACACTAGCTTGAGCTGCGACCGAGCCTGGTTGAGCGGTCGAACCTCGCTCCAGCGGTTAGTGATGGGGTTGTAACAGAACACCTTGTCTGAGACCTTGCTCTTGTCCGCGTATCCTTTTATCCCACCGGCCACAAACAGGTAGTTGTACATGGTGCAGATCCCACAGCCCTTAGTGTTAATGTCCTCCGGCATCAGAGTCAGAGGTCTCCAGTCATTGGCTGCCTCGTTGAAGTTGTAAATCATGTGGCTCTCCTCGAAGGATGCCACGGACAGAGGGCTCTGCGGTCGACTGTTGCAACGACTCGGAGGTCGGCTCCCGACGCGGTCGAACACATCGTTGATCTCAGCGACCATCAGGGACCTCTTCCCCTCCATTCTCTTCTTCAGTACCAGATCCCTCTCCGACCCAGTCAGATGTCCGTACACCGTTTGGTCCCGCAGGATCTGGAGGAAATTGTCACTCATGAAGCGATAGGCCGTCTCCTTCAGTTCGTTAAGTCGTTGCTTCTTGGCGATAGTTAGAATCTCGTAGCAGTTCTCTGCTGTGACCTGCTCTGAGATGGTATCCATAGCAGCCTGGAGGGCACATGGGATCTGTAAGATCTTAGCTCCTGTGATCACCTCTACCACATTGTCCTTGTGTACATTCATCTGAGAGGTGTAGATATAGTCTATGAGGATGGTCAGGGTCTTGTACTTCAGCCCTTTCACTTTCAGGATGTCTCTCGACTGACGAGCCTTGAAATAGTCACTCTTCTCTGCCAGAACAGACTTGTGAACACTGATTTTCTGGCCACCGACTTCAATCACTAAATCTGGCTCCTCTTTAGGCGTTGTGTTACTGACCCCACCATGGCCACTACTGTCCCTGCATCCTTGGCTCGACACAAGCCCTGTGGTGATACAATGAGTGTCAGGCGCGGAGGTTCCTTGCTCCGGGGAGGCGGTGACGTTTGTGATGTGACACTGACTCCCCACTATGCTCTCTCTGTAGAGGGACAGAGACCCTTCCGCTTCCTCTCTGGCCTCTCCCTTGAAGTATTGAGAGGGACCCACACTGCAGGGCACTTTGGCCCTCGCCCCATTCATATCCTCACTGATACCGTTTCTGCCATGGGTACAGTTCTGGTCTCTACCAGCATCATGCTTGGGTATGTGAGATGTATTTGCTTGATGAGAAAGATCAGTAATGTGAAGCTGATCTTTATTTGAGATGTATGATCCATCACCCTGTGACTGGTCAAAGTGATGATTCCCAATCACCGTACCACCATCCAACAAGTACTCCTTTGTAATTGGTGTGCTCTGTCGACAGAATCCCTGGTCGTCCAGTATGAATCCCAGGTCTGGAGCATTGGTGTTCCCCTCCTGCTTCCGTGGGAGGGGACAGACACCCCCATCCTCATCCGAGGGGGAGGAGAGGAGGTCCGAGCAGACGGGATGGTGGAAGATTACGTCTGCCTCCACCGTGTGCACTCCTCCTCCCGGTCTCTGTCTGTCATTCATCCTGTCTGATCAGAGCTAGTGGTAGTCCAGATCCTCAGTGATCATAGCGAGGAGAATCCAACAGAATCTTCTAGAATCACTCCTCCAGATCTTGGCAGGTCTCGTCCCTTGAACCTATTTGACAGGTTAGGGGAGAAGATGCATATATCAAGTCAATGAAAATCAACCCTGCTTCTATGCCATGTTTCAAATAACTACAACCTAAACTGTTGCCAGTGCTACTCAAACTCTGAGGGGCGCCCTTACTCCACAAGCAACAAATGGAACCAACTTTGGCATATCTTCAGAGCTTCGTGGAGTATCTTTTATGTTTTCTCAAAATTGACTAAACTCTATTGAAAACATAACATTATTAAATTCTACAGATATTATGGGGGTCTAATTGCACATTTGGCACTTGTTGTGCAGAAAAATATTAATTAAAGTGCTATTATTAAGAAATTAGACATAGTGAATGGAATAACAAGTGAATTATTGTTGGTATTAACTGCTAATACACATGACCTACCTATTGGATGATCATTCTAATCTGTGTTAATCGCGACCGGGTGGGAGACGGACACATAGGGCGCATGCTCAGTGGCCACTGCTCTGACTGCTAAATCCTGAATATGATGGGAGAGGAAAGCCGTTCACGCGCACATTTCGCTGTCAAATTGTGAAACCAAAATCTAGTATAATAATTTATAGAAATTGATTCATATATTAATTCATCACAATGTGAAGAAATATAAATTGGCAATTTTGCGCGCAATATAATTGTAAGGTAAGCAATTATTCAAGGCTAAATTTACAATTAAGGTATCAAAGATGAAAATGCATCTCGACTCATATAAAAAAAACATTGGCCTAAATAGCATGATGATGATTATTATTATAATAATAGTATAGCCTACTACTTACGTCTTTGTCTGTGGTGAAGCAGCAGCGCAGTTCAACAGACCGTTTTCACCAGTCTCACACACACACACACACAAAGCCCAGTTATGTAAGGTAGCCCCAAATGCAAGACAGCTCTTTTCACTCAAATATAAAGGTAATTTCGTAAATGTGAAGAAGTCCTTCATTACATGTCCTTTAGAGATATAGGCTATCACTTGGACAAATAATCTCCGGGTAAATGGATCTTTGTTATTCCTTAAAAAAATCATAAGAGAAAATCCACTGTAACTACATCGATGTCTTGGCTAAAACAAAACGCAAACAGTCATTCAAACAGGACTTCAGATTATCTATCCACGACCAATTTGTTGCCAAGTCATTTCGTCCTGCAGCTCTCCAGTGCGTCCGAGTTGAACCGTGAGCATCAAATGTCGTATTTCACCCCCACAGTTTAAAATCAGTCCAGCATAGATCAGTGTTCTCCTTCTCCGCTGCCCCGAATGTGTTAGGATTTTTTACAGTTGGCTACAGTCGGACAGTTATTGATCTAGACCACACACCCTCTACACGGATATTCCTTTAGCGTCTGCACCACGCACGCGCTGGAGGCAAACCACCGGGAAAATGCGACATTCCTTCACACGCTTTTCTGTCCGAGATGTCATGGGGGAAACTCAGCGATCATATATGACAACAAATATGTTGTTCACTAGACAACATACACATATGTGTTTCCCTAGTGGGGTATTGTAATTGTAAAAAGACTCGTGTCCACATTAAAATGTACTACGGCTACCGCCTTCTGCTTGGTATGCTACAACATCCGATCATATTTTAGTCTGAAAGGAAGAACATTGCTTCAACCTGCCCTTTAAACCAGGGTTACAGCGCATTTGGAAAGTATTCAGACATCTTGACATTTCCCACTTTGTTACGTCAGATTTATTCAAAAATGACATTTTATTTCCCCATCAATCTACTCACTACCCCATAATGACAACGCGAAAATGGGTTTTTAGAAATATTTGCAAATGCATAGAAAAACAAAAACAGAAATACCTTATTTCCATAAGTATTCAGAACCTTTGCTATGAGGTCAGGTGCATCCTGTTTCCATTGATCATCCTTGAGATGTTTATACAACTTGATTGGAGTCCACCTGGGGTAAATTATATTGATTGGACATGATTTGGAAAGGCACACACCTGTCTATATAAGGTCCCACAATTGACAGTGCATGTCAGAGCAAAAACCAAGCCGTGAGGTCGGAGGAATTGTCCGTGGAGACAGGATTGTGTCGAGGCATAGATCTGGGGAAGGGCACCAAAACATTTCTGCAGCATTGAAGGTCCCCAAGAACACAGTGGCCTCCATCATTCTTAAATGGAAGAAGTTCGTAACCACCCAAGACTCTTCCTAGAGCTGGCCGCCCGGGCCAAACAGAGAAATCGGGGGAGAAGGGCCTTGCTTGGTCAGGGAGGTGACCAAGAACCCGATGATCACTCTGACAGAGCTCCAGAGTTCCTCTGTGGAGATGGGAGAAAGTTACAGAGGGACAACCATCTCTGCAGCACTCCACCAATCAGGCCTTTATGGTAGAGAGGCCAGACAGAAGCCACTCCTCAGTAAAAGGCACGACAGCCGCTTGGAGTTTGCCAAAAGGCACCTAAAGACTCTCAGACCATGAGAAACAAGATTCTCTGGTCTGATGAAATCAAGATTGAACTCTTTGGCCTGAATGGCAAGCTTCACATCTGGAGGAAACCTGGCACCATCCCTACTGTGAAACATGGTGGTTGCAGCATCATGCTGTGGGGATGTTTTTCTATCAGCAGGGACTGGGAGACTAGTCAGGATCGAGGGAAAGATGAATGGAGCAAAGTAGAGAGATCTCAGACTGGGGCGAAGGTTCACCTTCCAACAAGACAATGACCCTAAGCACACAGCCAAGACAATGCAGGAGTGGCTTCGGGACAAGTCTCTGAATGATCTTGAGTGGCCCAGCCAGGTACCGGACTTGAACCCGATCAAACATCTCGGAGAGACCTGAAAATAGCTGTGCAGCGACGATCCCCATCCAACCTGACAAAGCTTGAGAGGATCTGCAGAGAATAATGGGAGAAACTCCCCAAATACAGGTGTGCCAAGCTGTTAGCGTCATACCCAAGAAGACTCAAAGCTGTAATCGCTTCCAAAGATGCTTAAGCAAAGTACTGAGTAAAGGGTCTGAATACTTATGTAAATGTCATATTTCAGTTTTTTATTTATAATACATTTGCAGAAATGTCTAAACCAGTTTTTGCTTTGACATTATAGGGTATTGTTTGTAGATTGATGAGGAAAAAAAACAATTTAAAGACTCATGGTGAAATCCCTGAGCGGTTTCCTTCCTCTCCGGCAACGGAGTTAGGAAGGACGTCTGTATCTTTGTAGTGTATTGATACACCATCCAAAGTGTAATTAATAAAAACATGTTTTACCCATCTACCAATATGTGCCCTTTGCGAGGCATTGGAAAACATCCCTGGTCTTTGTGGTTGAATCAGTGTTTGAAATTCACTGCTCGCCTGAGGGACCTTACAGATAATTGTATGTGTGGGGTACAGAGATGAGGTAGTTATTAAAAATCATATAAAAAAAAAAAAATATATAAATATTATTGAGTCCATACAACTTATTATGTGACTTATTAAGCACATTTTTACTCAGAATGTCAGAATAATAGTAGAGAGAATTATTTATTTCAGCTTTCATTTCTTTCATCACATTCCCAGTGGGTCAGAAGTTTCCAACACTCAGTATTTGGTAGCATTGCCTTTAAATTGTTTTAACTTGGGTCAAACGTTTCAGGTAGCCTTCCACAAGCTTCCCACAATAAGTTGGGTGAATTTTGGCCCATTCCTCCTGACAGAGCTGGTGTAACTGAGTCAGGTTTGTAGGCCTCCTTGCTCGCACACACCTTTTCAGTTCTCCCCACACATTTTCTATAGGATTGAGGTCAGGGCTTTGTGATGGCCACTCCAATACCTTGACTTTGTTGTCCTTAAGCCATTCTGCCACAACTTTGGAAGTATGCTTGGGGTCATTGTCCATTTGGAAGACCCATTTGCGACCAAGCTTTAACTTGCTGACTGATGTCTTGAGATGTTGCTTCAATATATCCACATAATTTTCCTTCCTCGTGATGCAATCTATTTTGTGAAGTGCACCAGTCCCTCCTGCAGCAAAGCACCCCCGCAACATGATGCTGCCACCCCCGTGCTTCACGGTTGGGATGGTGTTCTTCAGCTTGCAAGCCTCCCCCTTTTTCCTCCAAACATAATGATGGTCATTATGGCCAAACAGTTATATTTTTGTTTCATCAGACCATAGGACATTTCTCCAAAAAGTACAATCTTTGTCCCCATGTGCAGTTGCAAACCGTAGTCTGGCTTTTTTTTATAGCGGTTTTGGAGCAGTGGCTTCTTCCTTGCTGAGCGGCCTTTCAGGTTATGTCGATATAGGACTCGTTTTACTGTGGATATAGATACTTTTGTACTTGTTTCCTCCAACATCTTCACAAGGTCCTTTGCTGTTGTTCTGGGATTGATTTGCACTTTTTGCACCAAAGTACGTTCATCTCTAGGAGACCGAACGCGTCTCCTTCCTGAGTGGTATGACGGCTGCGTGGTCCCATGGTGTTTATACTTGTGTACTATTGTTTGTACAGATGAACGTGGTACCTTCAGGCGTTTGGAAATTGCTCCTAATAATGAACCAGACTTGTGGAGGTCTACAATTATTTTTTCCTGAGGTCTTGGCTGATTTATTTTGATTTTCCCATGATGTCAAGCAAAGAGGCACTGAGCTTGAAGGTAGGCCTTGGAATACATCCACAGGTACACTTCCAATTGATTCAAATTATGTCAATTAGCCTATCAGAAGCTTCTAAAGCCATGACATTTTGTGAAATTTTCCAAGCTGTTTAAAAGGCACAGTCAACTTAGTGTATGTAAACTTCTGATCCACTGGAATTGTGATACAGTGAATTATAAGTGAAATAATCTGTCTGTAAACAATTGTTGTAAAAATTGCACAAAGTAGATGTCCTAACCGACTTGCCAAAACTATAGTTTGTTAACAAGAAATCTGTGAGTTTTAATGACTCCAACCTAAGTGTATGTAAACTTCCGAAAGTTAAAGATCTCCCATGCTCTATCAATGCCTAGCAGTGGGAGAGCTAAAGGGCAGTGAGAGATTTAGTGTATGTATATTTAGGCTAGCCATAACAGGGGTTGAATACTTTAACTTTTAATTTTTAATTAATTTGTAAAGATTTCTAAAAACATAATTCCTCTTTGACATTGTGGGGTATAGTGTGTGGGCCAGTGACACAACATCTCAATTGAATCCATAAATTCAGGCTGTAACAAGAAAATGTGGAAAAAGTCAAGGGGTGTGAATACATTCTGAAGGCACTGTAAATAAGCCTCCCTCTCTCAAATGATTACAAATCTGGAAGAAAAAAAAAAACCTAAAACACGATCCAAATGGGAAAGCGAAAAAACTATGTGCAAACGAGTGCTTCCCTTAAATTTGTGAGAATAATAAAAAAAAAAAGGTTAAGAACCAGCAAACAACCACTACCTTCACAGAGTTTAAATAGCATAACATGTCAGTGTGTCTCATATCAGTATCCCAGTTATAGACAGAGACAGTTTTATCCAGCACCCTTATCTTCCCATTCTCTGGAGGTTACATGGCATAACCACTGGCCTTTTAGATATAAAAATAGCTGAGCCACTCTGGGCCAACACAAGGGCACCAGAGTACAATCAGCACCATGGATTACACTGCAGCATTCCTGCCTGGGACAGATGAACACAGAGAAAAAGCATGCCATAGCCACAACAAATCTTCCATGTTCAGAATATAATGCATGATTGTCCCGCAGTATTATCTTGAGGAGCAAACACATCCACACGCTGTGAGGAGAGAAATCACACTCACACACAGCCATGCTGTCACAGACCATTGACAGTTCTCCATGGAAACCATGCACGATCCGAGAAAACAAACAGTGTGCTTGCGAATCAAGGCTGTCTCCCAGTGTGATGAATGACAACAGTCAGACAGGGCACGAGCCTGGGATTGCTGCGTGGTGATAGGGCCCTGCTTTTTGCGCAATTGTGTGACATAGCAAGATTTTATCCTGTATTATATCAAGAAATGAGAATTACACCAAAAATGAAAGCAATGGTCTGAGAATGGTCCTGGACCATCTGACATAAAAATAAAAAAGGGGACAGTTGGATGAATTTTTTTTTTAAATAAAAAGGTTTAAATCCAGGCATGCCACAATTGTCCAAAAGCAGGGCTCTAGATACAGTATGTGTTATTGAGGTACTGCTGGTCTGTATACCTTCACTGGTTAATAAATACAGTCTGTAGCCTACTTAAATCACTGTGGTTGAACTTTACCCTTAAGACAGAATAGTCATCAGGACATTAGCTAAATGAGACATCCCTGTGGGGAAATGTTTGGGTTCATGATACAGCACATTAGATTAAACCAAGCTATTACTGTAATAATATGGCATAAGGGTAATCATTTGGATAAGGCAGGGACACTGAACTTCAAGTTCTAGAATATATTTGCGTTAACACAGATAATACAGTAATACATTTCAACATGATTGTGTAACACTATGTGGGCGGCATGAAACAAAGAAGATCCTGACCAGCTGAGAGAATGAGAGTACATGTTGAAATTCTCAGGAACTGCATCACCTTCAGTTCTTACTACACTCCGGGGAAAAGCTTGTCCTTACATGAATTGATAGCAGCACATCACCCAGAAGATTAGGTTAACAAAGCTTTTTCTGCAGCACATATTTCAGGGTTGGATAGGTTACTTTCTAAATGTAATCCATTACAGTTCCTAGTTACCTGTCCAAAACTGCAAATCGGTAACGTAACATTTGAATTAGCCAAAACTCAGTAACAATCTGGATTACTTTGTTGCTTTTGGATTACTTTCCCCTTAAAGGAAAACTCCACCCAAAAACTGCATCATATGGGGATGATTTCTGTATTTTGAAAGTTACATATTTAGAAAATTTGATTGCTGACAAGCAAAGCATTTTGGGATTATGTCAACAATGGACTAATGAAACAAATACCAATAGATTATTTTTGGGTGGAATTTTCCTTTAAGAGGCATTATAAGAAGACAAAAGGATCCATCAAACACATTTGGTGTGTCATCATAGTGGTCTCTGACTTGTGGTCAGACTCACTCAGGTGGAACAAACTTAAACATGTGCCTTTTTTCAATGATGAATTGAATGTCATTTAGAAAACAGAAAGGTGTCATTGTATTTTTCCACAAATGTCCTTTTTTTAATTTAAAAGTAATCCAAGAAGTAATCTACTCATCATCAATGTCATTTTTGTCATCAGATTACATGTTATCAGTTACTCCCCAACCTTGTATACCATTTCCTTGCAGTCTTTCTCCTTCATTTCTCAAAATACAAACCATACAGGATTTTTTGTTTGGTGTTGCTTTGATTGTATGGTATAGTTAGTACCTGTGTTAATCTGAAGGTCTAAACTAGTGCATTCGCAACATGTAGTTATCCAAACAATACAGAAAGACCCTTGATGTTCAGTGTGGAGAGGTGAATTTAGAGATTGGCATTGAACCAAACGCCTAAGGCTATACATCCTGGCAGCATATGTGAACTAGTGCACCTCCAGTATTTCCTTTTTGTTGATAGAAGGTGAGCAAACTGAGCGTGCATACATTAAAACAAACCTAGACATAGTATGCAAACATTCATAAAACTGTTGAATAAAACATTGTATATAGATTTGTTAATACAAAAGTATAAAGCTTTTTATCATTTTCTCTTCTTTTTTTTAATACCCTTTAGTGACAAAACATTTATTTGGGCAAGTAACAACCCCTACTTCTTTTCATCTGGTAACAGTTAGCAACTCTCCCTCCATTTAGGATCTACAGGAAACCTGGCCAGCCAGGAAGTCCCATCATACCTTTCAGAAACACTCACCCTCCATAGCCCCCTGATGGCAACTATAAGGAAACATTTAGCTTTAGTGTTCCAGTGAAATAAGGACACCATTTCAAAGCACCTCTCCCTGACCCAATAACAAACAAGTAAGCAGATCTAGAAACAGACCCAATTTATAGAACATAGACTGGCGCAATGAGATGATCATAATATCAGGGCTTTGGCCCCACAGAATATGCCTTTACCTAACAGTGGAAGTGTCAGAGAAAACATTGTTCAAAGCCACAGAGATGAAAAGGCAACTTGTCTCTCAACTTCGGTCCACATAGGAAAATGGGAATTTCTGATGTCTACGTGTCCATTTTCATACTGCACCCGCATCTGCCACGATAAAATTATTGTGCCATCAACACTGATGATCTGGCCCAACGTCTCAGTAACATAGAATATATTAGCCATGTTATAACAACTGAAGAAGACAAGTAACATTGCATCGGTCCTCTATGAAAATGACATTGTAAGAATGACATTAAGGCCATTTCAGTAGTTTTTCTACATATTCATGTTCTATTCACTGGATTCATCTTCTACCATGGTGTTAACGGTTCAGGTATTGGATGCTGTAAGCAAAGTCAGGTGCCATGAAAAAGTGGTTATAGTGTATTGATCCCTTGGCATTGACCCAATGGTAATGCCTCACATGTACATAAGGCTATAGGTTTTTGGGTGGGAGATACCATTAAAAAAAAACTCTTCAAACTGTTTATGGAATGCCCTCTGAAGATTTTTCATTCTAAGACACATGGTTGAGTTGACTGAGCCCAAAGTCCAGACAACTATGGCAATGGACATCCTTTGGAGTTGTGTCACTGACTTCAAATAGGAACTGCAGCACCCTCAGTCTTCACCCTGAAGAGACAGAGAGACAATAAGAGCATGGGGAGGAGTATGGGGAGACTTGAAAGGATTATTACTATTGTCTTATGAGTGGTTATTAAACCATTAACACTAGTGACTACTGCAGTGACTATGGTCCCACTCACCTTGCTGCACTGTGGTAGTTGGTCTTTAGTCTCTTACATGTTGAGAAGAGGGATCTGCCACACCATAATGGTGGACACAGTCTCCTCCTGGCGGGACTGTTTGCACTTCCTGTTGACCCTGCGGTGACCCAGCCCCCCCGACACCACCAGCAGAGAGCTGACGTCCACCTTCTTGACCCTCCTGCCCCTCTGGTGATTGGCTGGGTCATTTACCAGGTCATAGATGGCCCCGTCCTCAGGCCCATGCTCCAGAGAGGCCTGGGACAGAGCCAGGGAGCCACAGGAGGACGACAGGGAGTCCTGGAGGGCCATGGAGGTGCAGCCTGCCTCCCCCAGCCACACTCCCCGGCCCTGAGTATCAGCAGGACTGGGTGTGGAGCCTGGGGGTGGAGGTGGGGAGGCCTCCCCGTCCTGGGTGTCCCCTGGCTGGCTGGGTGGGCTGCTGCCTGGGCTGTCGGAGTTGCCTGAGGGCCGGTTGCACACGGCGGCTGCCATGGTGAGGAACTTCACTGGACCGTGGTGGGCATGGAAAGATACCATGCCCCGTCCTACGACATCCAAATATCCAGACACACATTACTCCATACACACATACAAATGCACTAATCAACAGCTAACGTTACTGGATAATACTGGTATTAACTACATATGTTTGAAATTGCCTGCTTTTGGCAGAAGCCTCCAGAGACTAAGAATTCTGTAGACCAGAGGCACACGGAAATTGGCTTTGAGTCATTATATCAATTAAGAGACAGTATCATTGTGAGAAAGGCTACACTAAACTAACCAGGCAGGGCTGGGACCTGAAGGATAATGACTGAGACCAATTAACCCATGTTGTGCTCCATTTATAATGACGTACTATTGGCTATCAAAGTCCTTAAAGCACCCCTTCCCCAAATCCCCTCTTTAACCCCAAATGGATGATCTGGAATAATCTTCAGAAGAAGATGCACCCACCTGTGACCTTGGGGATGCCCTGTAGTCTAGGGACAGAGAGGGCCACTGTCACCCCCAGGTTGGTCCCCACCAGCAGCAGACCATGACATACCAGCAGACTGCTCACGGAGACCCTCTGGTTTCCTATGGCCAGAAAATACACTTCATAACCTGAATCTGCAGAATATGAATTACATTCTGGAAGAAGTTGTAGAGAGCAGCAATCCAGTGGGCTGTAGTATTGCACAACATGTTCTGACCATATGGTTTGGTCAAATTATGAAAAATAAGTTGATATTTGATAATAGTTGACCTTCAAGAACGATTTCTGGAGTCACGCAGTTTGACCTCACACCATAACACAGTAGGAGATTCAGAAGTATAATCATGTCTCATAGAAATGAAAAAGAACACTGGATTGGCCCCTTCCAGTGAGCTGAGGTAGAGTACAGTTGAAGGGAGGGAGGTATTTCTGCTTAGTGTGTGGGGAGGTTACTAGGGCAATAACGCTTAACAGCCAATGGTCTCCCGGGCAACCGAAAGAGAAGCAGTAATAAAAAAATAAAAAACTTTTCACTATTCGATTATAGTTCGCTTTGAGTCACACAAACAAAACACAAAAGTATAAGAGAATGAGTGAACCGTAATGTGGTAATTAAACAAGCAACTGTGGTTCTATTCAGAAAGCCTGGAGCGCGCTGCGACAGAAAGGACTACGTGTGTCCTGTTCTTCCCCCTCAGTCACAAATCAATTCAGTATGAAATGTCACTTTGTACTGTAAACACAGTAATTGTTAAGCTAAATGCACCTTTCAGAGGACGGTGATAAAATGTGTCTTCTGACAAACAATGTTTAGGGACTTATTATGTGGAACTTGGCACTCATTTACATATTACCTTTACCATGGGAACAAGCAGCACTACAAAGAGTGAACAGACAAATGTCCAAATGCATTTTGACAAAACAATCAATACGGACAGGTATGACTCTGTTTGAGAGAGCCTGCCAAGGCTCCAGTTGTGAGTGGCACTACCCATTATACACTGCAGCTCGAGTCACCTCCCTCCCATAACCCCCCCAGGGCCTTGGCCAAATCATCCACTGATCCCTCTGCCCGACCCCCAGAGTTCACCCCTCTGAAGAACATCAGTCCCGAGTCTACAGTACCAGCTGGTCAGCCCGTCAGTCAGTCTCAGTCACTATACTACCCACCCAGCACAGAACAGAGCAGCAAAACCCATCGCTGCACATGTGCTTACAATGAGGGAGCACGGTTACCAGAAACACACACAGGGGTGCATTTCTTGACTTCCTCCTTTCATAATATTTGAAGTTCCCGACCCATAGCCCAAACCAAAATAAACCGGGACCAGCATCAACACAGTCCAGGCCTGTTCCTGATCCCACACCAGACGTCTACTTTGATCTGCACCTATCCCCCACAACTAGCACACTGGATTACAGCAGGGGGTGCAGATAGAACACATTATGCCTACAGTCCACACTGATATTACACTAGCAAGGCAGGGGGTGCCGATAGAAAACATTATGCCTATAGTCTACACTGATATTACACTAGCAAGGCAGGGGGTGCCGATAGAAAACATTAGGCCTATAGTCTACACTGATATTACACTAGCAAGGCAGGGGGTGCCGATAGAAAACATTATGCCTATAGTCTACACTGATATTACACTAGCAAGGCAGGGGGTGCCAATAGAAAACATTAGGCCTATAGTCTACACTGATATTACACTAGCAAGGCAGGGGGTGCCGATAGAAAACATTAGGCCTACAGTCCACACTGATATTACACTAGCAAGGCAGGGGGTGCCGATAGAACACATTATGCCTACAGTCCACACTGATATTACACTAGCAAGGCAGGGGGTGCCGATAGAACACATTATGCCTACAGTCCACACTGATATTACACTAGCAAGGCAGGGGGTGCCGATAGAACACATTATGCCTACAGTCCACACTGATATTACACTAGCAAGGCAGGGGGTGCCGATAGAACACATTATGCCTACAGTCCACACTGATATTACACTAGCAAGGCAGGGGGTGCCGATAGAAAACATTAGGCCTATAGTCCACACTGATATTACACTAGCAAGGCAGGGGGTGCCGATAGAAAACATTAGGCCTATAGTCCACACTGATATTACACTAGCAAGGCAGGGGGTGCCGATAGAAAACATTAGGCCACTTTGGTTGTGATACAAACCTCAAAACATATAGGCCTATGGGGGATGCAACTAATATGGTCTTTACATATACTAAATAATATTTGGGAAATTAGTTTTGATTTAGAATGGACCATTATCATGGACCGGTCTCGGAACAGGGGCATGGGGAAAATACATGTCATCTATGCACTTAAATAGCGAATGGAGGACGCTTTTCCTGTGGTTTATTTTAATTCCAGCCAGGTAGGCTATACTCCTGTTGTAAAGCAAAGCAATGTGCTTAATATTAAGAAAGTTGATGAATAAATATAGTAGACTTAGCCTATAGAAAGCTCATGGGATCCTCCTATTTTTAAAAGGCCATCAAAACTCTAGTTTCTCACACAATTACATAGCCAGTAGAAATGTTGCGCAACATGAGCTCATGGGCTCTTATGACGTGTTTGATTTGAGTACATTTGCATTGATGGCAAGTAGGGGGTGGGTTAAATATTAAACACTGATCCCATCTCATTAGAGAGATGGTTCATATCAGGCCAAAATCTGAGACCAAAGACAGAGATGCTACAACCCTACAATCTCTTCCTGTGTCCAGGCCGTGTCCAGGCCGTGTCCAGGCTGCTGGGTGACCATGCTGAGAGGTGAAAGACAGTCCCAGAGCTAGTGCGGTAATGAAGGGTCTGGAGGTGTTGTTTCCTGGCCTCCACATGTTTGTCCCCATTAGTGTCCGCATGGCTGTGTATTTAGGTCAGGCCGAACAAAGCCAGTGATACAGAACCTCCTCTCCTGCACTCACTACAGACCTGTCTCCTAGGGAACATCAAATACACAATGAAGAAACAAACCATATATCGAGGGTGGTTTCTGGGAGATTTTAAGGTTTTTCCAAATCGAAATTGACTAAACCAAACCCTGTAAAGGGTTAAGGAAGGGCAGAGGAGGTATTGTAAAATAATCACCAAAGCATGGGCGTTTGAGCAATCACTGTGAAATTCAAATGAAAACAGCTATAACCTAATTACACTCAGAGACCACAGTTCTCTGAAATACCAGTTCTCTTGAATTCCTCAGTGCAATCAAAGGATTTACGAGGGATCGTTCCAACATGAGCGAGCATGAGAAGGACAACCCCACCTGGACCACTGAGGACATTTCACACTCAATTCTATGCCAGCAACCGTGAACTCCCTCCAGATATTTGGTGACGTCACCCTCCCAACTAAAAACCCCTGTCTGAACATGTGTTTCCTTAAACAAACCAAACTGCAGGAGGTCTGCAATATCTCTAAACTGCTGAGAAAACTAGTTCACATAGCACACATTGTCTTACCGCTCTCTGCTAGACTTTAGTTAGTCTGTCTTGGTTCCTGTTGTTTGTTCACACAGTATGTACGGGTGCATCTGGAGTTCCATACTTAGTCTGAAATAAAACACTCCAGTTCTACCGCAACAAGCATCCATCACTCAACAGGTATTGATCGTCCGGTCCCCTACCACGCCCACCATGGCCCAGTGAAGTTCCAAACGGCTTGAATGACACTACGGTCTGAGTCAGCAGGCTCTGAAGATACAATACGTTCTCAAGACTAGTCAATCAATCTAGGAGCAGCTGCCAACAACTGAAGAATAAGTACCCGGGTGGAACATTGTGGAAAAGCCCAGACCAGGAGCCAAATCCAGGCTTGTAGGGGCATACAATACAACTCCCTCCACGGAGAGAAATCTGAACTTGACCTGACAAATCACATTCAGATGTTTAGCCAGTGCAGGCCGCCAGTTCAAACCATGGTTGAAGAGAACTGGCAAAGCGGGGGTTGGTTCAGTTGGCTGTTCCACTTTAAGGAAGGAAAACAAACAGAGTCCCATGACAGAGAGATACTGTAGATAGGGCATTAACCCAGTGCTGTTATCAGAGGAAGTCAACTTTTTGGTGATACACACAGACCGTAAGAGACCCTGCTTGGCCTAGAGGAGGAAGTCTTTCAAGTCACTGGTCGGAGGTCTCTCCATCAGAGAAACTCTGTGGTTGATGTCTCTTATTAGTTAATGGGACCACGGAGTCTTAAATTATTCCAGACTGGCTTTATCATTCACATCTGTGTTGAAAACCCTTGCTCAACCTCAGGATTGGTGTTGGGCTGAGTTTCCCAGAAGGGTAGGTGTAGGGTAGGTTTAGTTACTGACTGGATATTCAAAGCATGCTGTACTGAATGAAAGTGTACTCTCTTGCTTTTCCACAAACCACCACAAAGTGATCCCTAAGAGACCCTTAGGTTTATGCAAGCCTTGATTCGATTGCATAATCAAATACTGGTGCACTATATTCAAGCAAACCATGCACGATGGGACATATGCTAAGATTTAACACAAGGTTTGCTGTGCAACTTCAAGCCATGATATTGTCCCTTACTCTAATGCAATATATTACATGAAACTGCTTAAATTGGATATCAAATATTATCCAACTCCGATATGGTGTACTTCTTTGTGTCTAATCTCTCTTTGAAAGTAAATATTTTATAGGGTACACAAAACCTTATGGTAATATTGGATGAGGCCAGTAAAATACTCAACTATGTACACACAGTCTAGGGTTTATAAACAATGGGCAGAACTCAGCTAACGATAGCACTGTTTATTATGCTTTTAAAAGAAGACCGATTTGTTACTGTAGGTTAGTCATTACTGGTGACACACACACACACACAAACCGACTGATCCAGAGCCACAGCAGCTGTCACTATATAAAAATAAAACACTCCACAGCAGAGTCAAGTTTAAAATAATGAATTCAAACTTGAGATCAAAAACAGTCGACTGGACGGCATCTTCAAAATAATGTACAACTTCAGAGGTGAGGAACTAACTAGCTGGACAATAAACACTTCATGACAACATCACAAAAAGGAACCTCTCAAAACTTAGAGCAACCCTTATAATACGGCTGACGTTACTACAGTACAGCTTATGACAGAGGACTAGCAGCTGAAACTGACAATATACAGAATCAAGCCCCAAAAACTCAAATCAAACCAACCGAGTTGTTGTAGCAATATTAAAGAGCAGCCACCGATAGGAGAGAAAGATTATGACTAGTCCTCCAGACTGATGTAGGACAGAGCTCTGACAACAGATTACTATTCACAACACAGCTGGCTCTGATGGAGATCCGCACTCTAGTCTGCTGCTCGCCATCTGGCCGTCGCTAAGATGTTTGAGGCGAGCTTCACTACCATCAAGGACAAATCAAACGTGTCATACTGAAACAAATGATTTCACAAAATTACAGGACTCTGTAGCAATAAGTGTGTTACTATGGTAACAACAGCAATTGATGGAGCAACAGAGAAGGTAACTACATACACTATATAATTCAGTGGTGGTTGAAATTATTGACACCCCTGATAAACATGAGCAATAATGACTGTATAAAATAAATAAAAATACTGAGCTATATTAATGCTCCAAAAAATTGTGAATGATATTATTTTAAACTCTTTTTTATTTCACCTATATTTAACCAGGTAGTGTGGTACCGTGTGGTACCCCCATAGAGACTGCCAGAGGTCCGGACAACAGGCCCTCCAATTTGACACACTGAACTCTATCAGAGAAGTAGTTGGTAAACCAGGCGAGGCAGTCATTTGAGAAACGAACAGGCTGTTGAGTCTGCCGATAAGAATACGGTGATTGACAGAGTCGAAAGCCTTGGCCAGGTCGATGAAGACGGCTGCACAGTACAATCTTTTATCGATGGCGGTTATAATATCGTTTAGTACCTTGAGCGTGGCTGAGGTGCACCCGTGACCAGCTCAGAAACTGGACTGCACAGAGGAGAAGGTACGGTGGGATTCGAAATGGTCAGTGATCTGTTTATTAAATTGGCTTTCAAAGACTTTAGAAAGGCAGGGCAGGATGGATATAGGTCTATAACAGTTTGGGTCTAGAGTGTCACCCCCTTTGAAGAGGGATCTCGGACGATACGAAAGAGAGGTTGAACAGACTGGTAATAGGGGTTGCAACAATGCAACAATGATCTATGACTATCCTACTAAAACAATTGATCAGGAGAGAGATTTTGTTTAAAAGTAATGCAATTTTTTTCTCAAAAAAGGTTGGGGTCAAAATAATTGACACCTCTAAAGATTCTTATAAAATAGCAAAAAGTGTTGTATTCGGTCCCATATTCCTAGCACACAATTACTACAAGCTTGTGACTGTACAAACTTGTTGGATGCATTTGCAATTAAATTTTGGTTGTGTTTCAGATTATTTTGTGCCCTATAGAAATAAATGGTAAATAATGTATTGTGTCATATATGTTTCTAAAACACTTCTACATTCATGTGGATGCTACCATGATTAAGGATAATCCTGAATAAATCACAAATAATGATTAGTGAGAAAGTCACAGAGGGTCAAACAAAGATCACATACTTTGACCCTTAAAAGTATTACTTGTTAAACAAAACCTCTTTCTCTGAGCAATATTGTATTAGTATGAAATATAAAATTTCCACCCCAACATGTAGCATAAAATAGCTTGTATTTTAATGGTCTATTTTCTACAGTTATTATTGAAAGAAGAGGAGGGTGCGGAACCAATGTAAATTGAGGTGCAACCAATGAAGGCCATTGTAGCCTGAAACATCTTTCTTTTAACTGAAATAAAACACATTGTTAATGGTGAGCGAGTGATATGCTTTTTCCTTTACAGTTATTATTGCTCATTTTGGTCCCCACTGTACGTACATCATAGTGCTTGTATGGGATTATGACACACAATGTAGTATTAATTCCTACTGTACATACTGTTATTATAGTATGTTGACTGTAGACAACTCCTGTTGGCTGTCTCCATCCCCCCCCCAGAAGCTGAGCTAAATCCGATTCTGGATCCAAAGGGTATTACCCAAACTCAGACCCAGCGCTGGGGAAATAACACAGATTACTGTGTACTGGGAACCGTTATCCAACCCAAAGGAGCTTTACACAGTCTGACTGGTCTGTACTCGCCATTCATGACTAAACAGTCTTGCAAAATGTACCACGAACTGAGCTAACTCTGATCTATGACTATCCTACTCCTCTCTGTGTGACCGGATACAAAGACATCTCTACCTACTGATAAGCAAAGTCTGGCCTACATCTGTAAACTTATAAACAACAAAGTTTAAAGGCCCACTGCAGTCATAATGATGTTTTCTTGTGTTTTATATCACATTGTACAACAGTTGATGAAACTAACATTGTAAATATGTTATTTTCTGATAGTTGCTGGTTGAAAATATAATCTACACAGGACCTTCTAATCAGCAGGTTTGCATGGACGAGAGTTTTGGTTTTCCATGGTGACATCACCTCGCAGTAAATTGGTTAATAGACCAATAACAAAGAGAGTTCCAAAACGCTCTGCCAATAACAGCTAGTTTTCAATGTTCCCCTCCCCACTCCGACCACTCCCAGACAGTCCTCTTCTCAAGCAAGATTTTTGCAAGATTGGGGCTTGAAACTTGTATGCTACCCTCACCCACACCCCAAACAAAACCTAGTAGAGAATGAGAGGTTCTCAGGTTGTCTACCCCAGGACTCTTTGAAGAGGACCGAAACAACCAACCTGTCACAACACAACCACAGAGGACACACCTGACTGTGATGTCATCTAATTACAGACAGGCACTGTGTGAGGCAGCCCTTTGAAACGGTGTTTATCATGACAAAGACCTGCATCATCGGATAAAAACAGAGGGTATATTTGGGGAAAAACCCACCAAGTACATGACGACCGATTGTCAAAAGCGATCCACTTCTACTTTGAGAGGACTACTCTGCTTTGTTCTTGCTGAGAAATAAACTTAATTCCCAGGATCCAGTCATTGAATGACTTGGTTTAGAGGACACACAGAGAGAACAAAGACATGGGTGTTGGTAGTTTGTGCAAACAGAGTTGATGAGACCACAGTATTACCCATAAATCACAGTACTGTAGGCTGAGGGTTGGCACAGCAATGTAACTGTATACTGATATCCTGAAGGTAAGGGTCACCTTTGAGTGTGTGGCTAAGCTGTGGAGAGTGGCTTTGCTATGTGGAAAGTATGTTCTACTGCACACTAGGTTGGTGGCACCTTAATTAGGGAGGACGGGCTCATAGTAATGGCTGGAACGCAATGAAATTTAACTCATCAAATACATGGTTTCTATGGGTTTGATACCATTCCATTCACTCCATTCCAGCGATTATTATGAGCCGTCCTCCACTCAGCAGCCTCCTGCGTTCTACTGTATTAGAGAAAATGAGTTTGCAGGACCTACATTATGTCTATGTCTTACTATACTAGAGTGTCTTGTATCAGCAGCAAAGACGTTCATACTATGTGTTGAATACCATGCCAGAAAGTGCTGTTGTTGCATACAAGTGACAATTGTGATAACGATATCGTTACCAGCCAGTATGTTGTGTACAGGCGTAGCGATGTTGATGTCCTGTAGAGGCTCCAGGGTCTCCGTGTGGAACAGTCTGAGGGTAGACCCAGAGCTGAAGGCTATCCAGATGCCCACTCCAGCCACCACCATGTGGGATACAACCATGCCTTCCTCCTGATGGGCCTCCAACTGCCTCTGACAGGGGGAGAGAGGAAGACGGGAAGAAAGGATATTATACTGCACAGCCCAATGACTCATTGCTCAGTTCTTCAAATGCATTGTCTGTTTTTAGAGTAGTGGGAGAAAACCCTACTAACTTAGCCACCAACCAGGAAGAATCATATCTCTTCAACAATCTCACACAGGAAATGCCTTTTTACATGGTTGTATTTAGCATGACAGTATATTTACACATCACTGAGTCACTGAGGAGTAGTCTTAAGGTACAATACAGCTGTCCAAGTGAATTCAGAGGGTGGAGACAGACAGGAGATCATCTGCATTGTACTGTCTAAGCTGTGACAACACATTGACACACTGACAGTAAGCCTGCTAAGAGGCGGAGCCTTGTCCACATCCTAGTAATAATACAAGATCGACTATGCTACTCCAATTGACATAATAGTAAACATTAGAGAGGTGGTAATTGTGTTTTGATTTGCACGATTGTTGTAGGTAGTGCTGAGCACAATAGCGACATCAGCTTTACTCTAAATATGAGCTCTGAGGAAAGTCCTGTCTGCTTCTCATAGGTCCACAATTTGATATAAATGTGCCTTGATTTTATTTCCCTAATTTCAAAGCCAAATATGACTGAGGGAATTTCAGCTTATCCAATATGGACTACTCTGTGCCTCAGTTATACTGTTATCAGTCAGAAAGAATATCAATTGTGGATTTAGTTGTTTTTAAGTAATTTCCCTGCAATTTTCTCAGCCTAGTACCTGGGAGGCTCTACTCTACAGCCATCAACTGTGGCATGGGATCTCCCTCATCCCTGTTAATGAAGGGAAACTCTACTTGGCCAAGGACAGTCTCACAGGCCTCCCAGCAGGGTTCCAGTATTGACAACATCAAGATCAGGTATTGTGTCACTGAACCTACATACATTTGAACCTCCCAGATGACTTCTATCCTCCTTCTCTCCCTTTCCCCCCTCATTCTTTGTTTGTCTCTCCGTCCCCATTTCTATACCACTCTCTCCTTCCTCTTCACCTCAGTCTCTCCCACTCGTTCCCTTTGTGCCTGCCGCTCTTTCTTCCTATTTCTCTACCTCCATCACCCTTTCCCCATGTAGGTGCCAGGGTGTAAGCCTTCGGGGAGAACGGCAGGTGGTCCTGTAATGAGCCTAACTACACTAACTGGATTATGAGTCACTGTGTGTCAGAGGAGGGGAGGAGGGATGTTTTATTCCAGGAAGGACAGCAGGTGCTTGTGACCCCAGGACGGACAGAGAACACCACAAACGCTCCGGGCCTGGAGAGAGGGAGCGAGGGGGACAAGGAGAGAAGGAGCGAGAGACCCCTCCCAGGTTCCTCTATACCCCTCTAACGCAATTAAGCCAGAGCCTTGCCAAGTGCAGGTGATATCACAGAGATTGGGCCAAACAGAATTAATAACTTAGAAACACATAACTAGACGTGACACACCCTCCGGACAGGTTTTACATTCTAATGTTTAAGGCTCTAATCCAACTCCACCTCATCTAGTGGTTTCACAGTTAATAACAGGGAGCAACATATCCACATCAACAGTAGATAGCACTGTATCTTTAAGAGTAAAGCTACCAGAACCAGCGATGCCCTAGAGAGACTGAGCAGAGCAGATGCATGGTGTGGGATGGTAGAATATCAGAACAGAAATGTGAAGTATGCCCAGAAAATGTGATGAATGCACCAACACCCACATCTACGCAACCGCAGAAGGAAACTCCAATGAGTTATGGACAAAATCATTTCCATTTCAGTTAAACGAACAGATCAAGGTGGTCAGAGTTTATCACAATTTTCACTTCAAATCCTTCATATTTGTACAACGCCATGAGAAGACCTCTTCATTTATTTTTATAGAGACCTTGAAATATAATATTTGAATAGTAGATTGGAGCTGCAAGTTGGACCCCCCCCCCACCTTGTTACAGTTGAACTGTAATAATAGGGGTTCTCTACACCACCACGAGCGTGTCCTAAATTCCTTTTTCAGAAACCTGGGAAGCGGCTAGGATATTGAATTTGTGCTTTCTCTCTCACACATGAGCCTCAGTATCCTGAACTACACAGAGACACGGGAGACTTTGTCAGGTACAGATAAGAGTGATGAGAAAAGAAAAGGGTGAGATTACGAGATAGGAAAGGAAAGACATGTATCTCCATGACAGTGTGAATGTGTGTGTGTGTGTGTGACACCCTTCGGGTGATATAAAAGTTATGAGACAAGAGAGAGAGGCAGGGATCCATACAGGAAGTGAGATAAAGAGATGGTGTAGTTTACCTCCACAGTGTGCGTGGTAGTGCTAATGATGAAGACTTGTCCTCCAGAGGAAGCCCAGACGTGGCCCTCCACAGCTAGCATGGCCTTCACTGGCAGAACCCCAAGCTTCAGCACCTTAGGAGAGTCTGGATTCCACAAGCCATCTGAAATGCAAGCATGTCATACAAATCCTTTACAATACAGTGGCAAATCACTACAAATCTGGAAGAACCAACAACTAAAGTGGAGCAAATATCACTATGCAAGAATATGAATGTGTTTGTTAGATATGGTTGTTCAGATTATGCATACATTAGTGACAGAGAACCCCTCATAATGTCATCTGCATAATAACACTGGAGAGGCCATTGATGGTTTCACAGGATTCACAATGAATATAGATGTACTGAGGCATTAGTCATCTGTAGAGAGAACCCACACACTTCCTACATACTGCTGTCTGCCTACTGCTATACAGAGCTCAGGACTCCACTGTGAACACCCAACACACCACTCTGAAACCCAACACTGGTTACATTACAAATATAGCTAACACATTTCTCTGCAGGATTCATCTTTCTCCCTCAGTTTAGAACCCAACTGCAACAGCTCAAGAACACATATTAGTGTAGGGAGGAGTTGTAGGATTGTCATCCTTAAGAAAATTCAAGAAGCTTCGAAGTAGTGTAAAATAAGAAGTTTAATTCCGCCAGACATCCAACTACAGGAAATATCAGAGGCCTTACCAATTGTGTTTGTTTAAGGGAACTCACACAGGCAGCTATTGAAAGGTGCGGTGTCATACAGGGAGGAATGGGGGGACTTTCTGAGGTACAGTAATTACTAAGGAAGTAAGGGGCTTGGTCAATTAAAAAAATACTGCTTTGTGTTTGTTATAATAACCACAGGGTGTGTGTGTGTGTGTGTGTGTGTGTGTGTGTGTGTGTGTGTGTGTGTGTGTGCGCGCCAAGGACAGAGGGATTGAGAGTGAAATTTCAACAAGCGGAATTGTGCAGGACTAAAACAGTGCATGTGTTTAAACATCATTCTCCCTCCCAGCCAGTCTTATGTAACCTGCCTGTCATCTACAGACCCAGTTCTTTCCCCTCTACACACCAACACTCTATCATGGCAATGTTACTTCTTAAGAACAGCCAATCAGACTGCAGAGTGTGGTGTTACAATAGTAGATAGATATACCTCTAGATATAAATCTCCTACTGAAAGATAACAAAAGGACAACAAAGAGATCAAGACATAAAACCTGGCACTGATGAGGACACTCCCATTCAGCAATTGTACAAGGAAATATCAGGCTACTTCACCACATTACATAATATAGCTAGAGATGTTTCATTCCATGTCCTTATTCCCTAACTGGCTGGCAATGGCATGCAGTCTCTGCTGAGCAATTCACACACACATAAACAAAGAGAAGAACTAGCTTGGCAGAATGGGGCTGGCTGGGGGTTCAGAGAGGGCCGTGCCTACGGCATTGTGACATGATCACACACAATCACTCAGCCACAGGCAGGGCACAGCCACAGCACAGCTAAACACATGAAATTACACCTGTGGTGCTCTGGAGATACAGACAGTGCCACACACACACACATTCAAAAGTTTGGAGTTACTTAGAAATGTCCTTGTTTTTGAAAGAAACGCTACTTTTTTTTTTGTCCATTTAAAATATCAAATTGATCAGAAATACAATGTAGACATTGTTAATGTTGTAAATGACTATTGTAGCTGGAAACAGCAGATTTTTTTTAAATGGAATATCTACATAGGCATACAGAGGCCCATTATCAGCAACCATCACTCCTGTTTTCCAATGGCACGTTGTGTTAACTAATCCAAGTTTATCATTTTAAAAGGCTAATTGATCATTAGAAAACCCTTTTGCAATTATGTTAGCACAGCTGAAAACTGTTGTTCTGATTAAAGAAGCAATTAAACTAGCCTTCTTTAGACTAGTTGAGTATCTGGAGCATCAGCATGTGTGGGTTCCATTACAGGCTCAAAATGGCCAGAAACAAAGACTTTTCTTCTGAAACACGTCAGTCTATTCTTGTTCTGGGAAATGAAGGCTATTCCATGTGAGAAAATGCCAAGAAACTGAAGATCTCGTACAACGCTACGTACTACTCCCTTCACAAAACAGCGCAAACTGTCTCTAACCAGAATAGAAAGAGGAGTGAGAGGCCCTGGTGCACAACTGAGCAAGATGACAAGTACATTAGTGTCTAGTTTGAGAAACAGACGCCTCACAAGTCCTCAACTGGCAGCTTCATTAAATAGTACCCGCAAAACACCAGTCTCAACGTCAACAGTGAAGAGGAGTCTCCGGGATGCTGGCCTTCTAGGCAGATGCAAAAACAAAAGCCATATCTCAGACTGGCCAATAAAAAAAAAAAAGATTAAGACGGCCAAAAGAACACAGACACTGGACAGAGGAACTCTGCCTAGAAGGCCAAAAAGGAACTCTGCCTAGAAGGCCAAAAACAAGGACATTTCTAAGTGACCCCAAACCTTTGAACGGTAGTGTATATATAAGTCTGCAGCTTTGCAACTCTAGAATGCATTGCCATTTTGCTGTATTAGTATTTGTTACCTAATCATATAGCGTTACTTAATGCGTGTGAATGGATTTCGTTTCATAACTGAAATTAGTTTTATATTTAGGCTTATATGGAGGCGTTTATTTCTTATGGTTCCTTCTCTACCATAGCTCTTTTTAAAACGTAAATGGGACTCTAATATAAATGCTAATAGCGTCTGTGAGCCCACTCAATGTGACAAAGCACTGGAAGAGCACACAAGTTTCACCACTGAAGCTAGGATGATTCATCATTTGAAGTTCAATCTTGAGCTGACACTTCTGTCACTCATGTAGAAGAACAAGTATGCAAATGAAAGGAAACCACTTTAAATTGTCATTCATAACTACCCTGCATCTCCATCTCTTCTCTCAGTGAAAACCTTGAGGGAGCCAAAAGGATAGCGGAGAACTCCTGACATTTGTCAGGGCTGTCAACAACTCAGCTTTTCCATTGAGTCAAACCAAAGGGAACATTCACAAAGTACCCTGACAAGTCCATTGAATTGAACAATCTGCTGCATGTAGAACAAAGGAACCATCATCTGATGTTTATGGGAAAGAAATATAATGGAAACAGTGACATTCTGTTGAACAGAGATGGAACCAAAGTGGGCATTCTTTCAGCATTGCAACATTCCCTTCCAGGCTTTACCGAGCTGGTTGAGGATCAGGAGAATTCTTTCCCTTCTTACTTTCCCTCCAGCAGATACCGGTATATCCTCTATCCCTCAGCACAAAGTGCCCTGTTGGAGGGAAGGCAGCTTTCCTCAACCTGGATTTGGATTTACCACGTTTCCTTCTCACCACCTCTGAATATGTAACAAATTATTATCTGGGAATGCAATTGGAACAACTGAACCCCAGTTGCTAACTGGATTTAGTTTTTCTATTGATTGGCAGAGTAGCCTTTCCACCTTGGTTCAGCGAGCAAAATAAGTAGCTGACTGAAGCATCCCGAACTGGACTGAACCCCAGAGCTGGAAATGAGATAAAAGGTTAAGTCTGAGGCTAGTGGAACTCCATGATAAACATCTCAATGGAGATAAGTTGCGATGAGTTTTGGCAGAGTATACCTCCAACTACAGTGCATTCTGAAATAATTCAGACCCCTCGACTTTTTCCACTTTGTTACGTTACAGCCTCATTCTAAAATGGATTAAATTGTTTGTCCACATCAATCTACACACAATACCCCATAATGACAAAGCAAAAACTGTTTTTTTATAAATGTACGCACACTTATAAACACATTTTTAAAATGACATTTACTTAAGTATTCAGACCCTTCAAGGCAAGGGCTGATTTCAAGGTTTTACTGCTAACCTACAAAGCATTACATGGACTTGCTCCTACCTATCTTTCCGATTTGGTCCTGCCGTACGTACCTACACGTACGCTACGGTCACAAGACGCAGGCCTCCTTACTGTCCCTAGAATTTCTAAGCAAACAGCTGGAGGCAGGGCTTTCTCCTATAGAGCTCCATTTTTATGGAATAGTCTGCCTATCCATGTGAGAGACGCAGACTCGGTCTCAACCTTTTAAGTCTTTATTGAAGACTCATCTCTTCAGTAGGTCCTATGATTGAGTGTAGTCTGGCCCAGGAGTGTGAAGTTGAACGGAAAGGCACTGGAGCAACGAACCACCCTTGCGGTCTTTGCCTGGCCGGTTCCCCTCCACTGGGATTCTCTGCCTCTAACCCTATTACAGGGGCTGAGTCACTGGCTTACTGGTGCCGTGGCGGAGATCTTGTGGGCTATACTCGGCCTTGTCTCAGGATGGTAAGTTGGTGGTTGAAGATATCACTCTAGTGGTGTGGGGGCTGTGCTTCGGCAGAGCGGGTGGGGTTAAATCCTGCCTGTTTGGCCCTGTCCGGGGGTATCGTTGGACGGGGCCCACAGTGTCTCCCGACCCCTCCTGTCTCAGCCCCCAGTATTTATGCTGCAGTAGTTTATGTGTCGGGGGGCTAGGGTCCGTCTGTTATATCTGGAGTATTTCTCCTCTCTTATCCGGTGTCCTGTGTGAATTTAAGTATGCTCTCTCTAATTATCTCTCTTTCTTTTTTTCCCTCTCTGAGGACCTGAGCATTAGGACCATTCCTCAAGGCCTACCTGGCCTGATGACTCCTTGATGTCCCGAGTCCACCTGGCCGTGCTGCTTCTCCAGTTTCAACTGTTCTGTCTGTTTTATGAACATTTAAAAATCTTGTCCATGTTCTGTTATAATCTGCACCCGGCACAGCCAGAAGAGGGCTGGCCACCCCTCACAGCCTGGTTCCTCTCTGTTTCTTCCTAGGTTTTGTCCTTTCTAGGGAGTTTTTCCTAGCCACCGTGCTTTTACACCTGCATTGCTTGCGGTTTGGGGTTTCAGGCTGGGTTTCTGTACAGCACTCTGTGACATCAGCTGATGTAAGAAGGGCTTTCTAAATACATTTGATTTGAGTCACTCTGTACCTTGTTGAAGCACCTTTGGCAGCGATTACAGCCTCGAGTCATCTGGGGTATGCTCGGCACACCTGTATTTGGGGAGTTTCTCCTATTCTTCTCAAGCTCCGTCAGGTTGGATGGGGAGCGTTGCTGCACGGCTATTTTTCAGGTCTCTCCAGAGATGTTTGATCAGGTTCAAGTCCGGGCTCTGGCTGGGCCACTCAAGGACATTCAGAGACTTGTCCCGAAACCACTTCAGTGTTGTCTTGGCTGTGTGCTTAGGCTCGTTGTCCTGTTGGAAGATGAACCTTTGCCCCAGTCTGAGGTCCTGAGTGCTCTTGAGCAGATTTTTCATCAAGGATCTCTATGCTCCGTTCATCTCTCCCTCGATCCTGACTAGTCTCCCAGTCCCTGCCGCTGAAAAACATCCCTATAGCATAATGCTGCCACCACCATGCTTCACCGTAGGGAGGGTGCCAGGTTTCCTCCAGATGTGATGCTTGACATTCAGGCCAAAGAGTTCAATCTTGGTTTCATCAGACCAGATAATCTTGTTTCTCATGGTCTATAAGTCCATAAAGGCCTGATTGGTGGAGTGCTGCAGAGATGCTTGTCCTTCTGGAAGGTTCTCCCATCTCCACAGAGGAACTCTGGAGCTCTGTCAGAGTGACCATCGGTTTCTTGGTCACCTCCCTAACCAAGGCCCTAATCCCCCGATTGCTCCGTTTGGCTGGGCGGCCAGCTCTAGGAAGAGTCTTGGTGGTTCCAAACTTCCTCTATTTAAGAATGAGGGAGGCCACTGTGTTCTTGGGGACCTTAAATGCTGCAGAAATGTTTTGGTACCCTTCCCCAGATCTGTGCATCAACACAATCCTGTCTCAGGGCCCTAGGGACAATTCCTTCTACCTCATGGCTTGGTTTTTGCTCTGACATGTACTGCCAACTGTGGGACCTTATATAGACAGGTGTGTGCCTTTCCAAATCATGTCCAATCAATTGAATTTACCACAGGTGGACTCCAATCAAGTTGTAGAAATATCTCAAGGATGATCAATGGCAACAGGATGCACCTGAGCTCAATTTCGAGTCTCATAGCAAAGGGTCTGAATTATTTTGTAAATAAGGTATTTCTATTTGTAATAAATTTGCTAACATTTCATTGTCATTATGGGGTATTGTGTGTAGATTGATGAGGACATGTTTTTAATTAATCCATTATAGAATAAGGCTGTAACGTAACAGAAATTCCATATATATATATATTACACACACACATACACACACTTTTTTGGGGGGTTGGTAGTGGAAAACGCTGTCTCAGGCACCGTTCCAGAATCTCCATAAGTGTTGAAACGGCCATGGCATATGGTTTACATCGTTTTCATGCTCATCAACCCATTCAGTGACCACTCGTGCCCTGTGGATGGGGGCATCGGCATCCAATGGGGCATAGCCATGGTAGCAAAATAATGGCCAGCCTAGCATTTTTATACATGACCCTAAGCATGATGGGATGTTAATTGCTTAATTAACTCAGGAACCACAACTGTGTGGAAGCACCTGTATTCCTCATTTACTCATGTGTTTCCATTAAATAATTGATATTTATAAAATGATTGAGTGGCAGTGCATGTTTGAAGTCGCTAACGTCATAATCCTTTGGAAAACAGTGGATTACACAGTGCAATTTGACAGAGGTCACATAGAATCAAGTTATCAAACACTGCAGATTGCAGCACCCAAAGAAAATAACATCTTTACACATTTATTTAAATATATTTTACCTTTATTTAACTAGGCAAGTCAGTTAAGAACAAATTCTTATTTTCAATGGCGGCCTAGGAACAGTGGGTTAACTGCCTTGTACAGGGGCAGAACGACAGATTTTTACCTTGTCAGCTCAGGGATTCAATCTTGGTTACTAGTCCAACGCTCTAACCACTAGGCTACCCTGCCTGACAAACATATGTATAAGGTACGTATTAAAGAACAGACATTTTTACAAGTATTGAGTGATACCGACTCGAGGTACTCTCTGCCAAAACTCATCGCAACTAATCTCCATTGAGATATACACTACCGTTCAAAAGTTTGGGGTCACTTAGCAAAATCCTTGTTTTTGAAAGAAAAACATTTTTTTTTTTTGGTCAATTAAAAACACCAGTCTCAACGTCAACAGTGAAGAGACAATTCTGGGATGCTGGCCTTCTAGGCAGAGGTGCAAAGAAAAAGCCATATCTCAGACTGGCCAATAAAAAGAAAATATTAAGATGGGCAAATAAACAGAGACACTAGGCAAAGGAACTCTGCCTAGAAGGCCAGCATCCCAGAGTCGCCTCTTCACTGTTGACGTTGAGACTGATGTTTTGCGGGTACTATTTAATGAAGCTGCCAGTTGAGGACTTGTGAGGCGTCTGTTTCTCAAACTAGACACTACTGTACTTGTCCTCTTGCTCAGTTGTGCACTGGGGCCTCCCACTCTTTCTATTCTGGTTAGAGCGAGTTTGCTCTGTTCTGTGAAGGGAGTAGTACACAGCATTGTACGATATCTTTTTTTTTGCAATTTCTTGCATGGAATAGCCTTCATTTCTCAGAACAAGAATAGACTGACGAGTTTCAGAAGAAAGATCTTTGTTTCTGGCCATTTTGAGCCTGTAAATCGAACCCATAAATGATGATGCTCCAGATACTCAACTGGTCTAAAGAAAGCTAGTTTTATTTCTTCTTTAATCAGAACAACAGTTTTCAGCTGTGCTAACATAATTGCAAAAGGGTTTTCTAATTATCAATTTGTCTTTTAAAATGATAAACTTGGATTAGTTAACACAACGTGCCATTGGACACAGGAGTGATGGTTGCTGATAATGAGCCTCTGGGGCCTATGTAGATATTCCATTTAAAAAATCTGCCGTTTCCAGCTACAATAGTCATTTACAACATTAACAATGTCTACGTTGTATTTCTGATCAATTTGATGTTATTTTAAATGGACAAAAAGTCACTTTTCTTTCAAAAACAAGGACATTAAGTGACTCCAAACTTTTGAACGGTAGTGTGTTTACAGCGGATTTTAGTTTAGTCAGCTGGTCAGGGGCCAACCAGGGCCACAGAGAACGAGTGTCATGCAGAGTGGGCACCAACACCAACAGACAGATCTGAAAGGCACATAGACATTTCAGTCATGGAAAAAGACATCAAGGGCTTTCCTAGAGAGCCTAAGCTACAGTTCCGAGTCATGACAAGACTCGGTGAGCTGCATGTCATGCCGATGCAGACGGTGTAATTAATGTCTGGATGAGATAAACATAGCAAGCCCTTGACAATGGTAGTGTCTCACCACCGTCTTAATGTGCTCATGTTTCTGTCACTATAATCATTCAACAACAACAAGCAAAGTGTTTTCATAGTATGAGGGGAAAATACATTCAGATACAAGTACAGGCAGATAGAGAGACAGGGGAGAGAGCTAGCACTTTGTCTCTGACAGTGTGCTAGCGCTGCAGGATATTAAATGGGTCAGCGCTAGCTAGCAGATCAGCGACTTCTCCCAGGCAACCAGGCCAGGCTCCATGGAGACAGACCGCTGTGAGACCTAGTACAGCCAGCCAGAGAGAGGGAGGCCTTGGTCCCTGGAGCAGAGTTAATTCATACTGGTGATTCACCCTGTATGCCACAGGGACTGGGTCAACACACACACCGAACAACTTCTCTGTGAGTCTGCAACACAGCACCACCCAATTCCCTCTCAACTGTCTAGTTGGGAAAAGGTCAGGTCTTCCTCCGAGAGAGAGGCTGAATCTGTCCCTCTATTCATGTTTCTTGGTTGGACTGAATGCACAGTAGCAACAACAGCTTACATTTCCTTGGCCAGATCTGACCTGGCACATAATTTTAAATATACATATGCAGTCATGCGTAAATACATTTTAAGTATGGGTGGTCCAAGAAGTCAAAGTCACTATCCTGGCGTAGCGCCATGCTCTACCAACTGAGCTACAGAGCTAAATAAAACACAGAACACATACCTGGAATTAAAACAAACCTTTTCATTAAATACATTTGTATTTTAGGTTTGGTTAAGCTAATGTAGCTAGTACCATGGCTGTAAGTATACCTATTTCAATTAAACTTAACAAAAACAAACCGTTAACACTAGAACCGCCATAGGCCAACGGCCACTGACGTTTGATTTTGTAGATGAAAAAAAATGCTGCCCAAAAGATAAGCTATGTCCTGCTCCTTCCCTGACTTTCCCTACATGTTTGTATTTTACACTGCTAATTTTTCTGAATTTTGAAATTACAAACAGAAAAGTATTAAAAGTATTTAGAGCCTTCTTACTTGTAGGACGTTGGTACCCAGCCAGGCGCTAATGCGTCTCTCTCCTCACTGAATGAATGACAGATGGATGAATGGGCGATAATTGTGCACATTACTTAACAATTTAATTTAAATTAGGCCTCACTGAATGATAAGGAGGGTGAAGAGGTTGATTTCGTTTAGAAAGACAGTGTAATGATGAGTTTGTGTTATGCCTATTTATCAGCAGCAAATAATTTGACCGTGTGCCTTAAAAATAAGCTGGAGAAATGTCCTCTGGTTAGCTAGTACCATGGCTGTAAGTATACCTATTTCAATTAAATGTAACAACAAAATGCTCTACAACAAAGCTTTCTTAGTGTCCAACAAGCTTTCTCTACCCTTAACCTTGTTCTGAACACCTCCAAAACAAAGGTCATGTGGTTTGGTAAGAAGAATGCTCCTCACCCCACAGGTGTGATTACTACCTCTGAGGGTTTAGAGCTTGAGGTAGTCACCTCATACAAGTACTTGGGAGTATGGCTAGACGGTACACTGTCCTTCTCTCAGCACATATCAAAGCTGCATGCTAAAGTTAAATCTACACTTGGTTTCCTCTATCGTAATCGCTCCTCTTTCACCCCAGCTGCCAAACTAACCCTGATTCAGATGACCATCCTACCCATGCTAGATTACGAAGACATAATTTATAGATCGGCAGGTAAGGGTGCTCTCGAGTGGCTAGATGTTCTTTACCATTCGGCCATCAGATTTGCCACCAATGCTCCTTATAGGACACATCACTGCACTCTATACTCCTCTGTAAACTGGTCATCTCTGTATACCCGTCGCAAGACCCACTGGTTGATGCTTATTTATAAAACCCTCTTAGGCCTCACTCCCCTATCTGAGATATATACTGCAGCCCTCATCCTTCACATACTACACCCGTTCTGCCAGTCACATTCTGTTAAAGGTCCCCAAAGCACACACATCCCTGGGTCGCTCCTCTTTTCGCTGCAGCTAGCGACTGGAATGAGCTGCAACAAACATTCAAACTGGACAGTTTTATCTCAATCTCTTCATTCAAAGACTCAATCATGGACACTCTTACTGACAGTTGTGTCTGCTTTGTGGAATGTATTGTTGTCTCTACCTTCTTGACCTTTGTGCTGTTGACTGTGCCCAATAATGTTTGTACCATGTTTTGTGCTGCTACCATGCTGTGTTGTCATGTGTTGCTGCCTTGCTATGTTGTCGTCTTCGGTCTCTCTTTATGTAATGTTGTGTTCTCTTGTTGTGATTGTGTTTTGTCCTATATTTATATTGTATTTAAAAATATATATATATTTCAATCCCATGCCCCCCGTCCCCGCAGGAGGCCTTTTGGTAGGCCGTCACTGTAAATAAGAATTTGTTTTTAACTGACTTGCCTAGTTAAATAAAGGTCAAATAAAGGTTAAATTAAAACAGCATAGGCCAACGGCCACTGACGTTTGATTTTGTAAATTAAAAAAAAACAGCATCCAAAAAAAAGATGTCCTGCTCCTTCACCTGACTTCCTAATTGTTTGTATTTTACACTGCTCATTTGTCCCAATTTAAAAAAAAAAATCAAACAGAAAAGTATTTAAAGCCTTTTTACCAGTTTCTTTCACACCTAGTCCTAACTTTCACACCTAACCCGCCAAGTCAATGTGCTGTAGGATGTTGGTACCCAGCCAGGTGCTAATGAGTCTGTCTCTCCTCAGAATGAATGACAAAATGGATGAATGGGCGATAATTGTGCACCATACTTAACAATTTAATTTAAATTAGGCGTAACTGAATGAAAAAGAGGGTGATTTCATTTAGAAAGACAATAGTGTAATGATGAGTTTGTGTATTGCCTATTTATCCCATTCTCTTTTACGTTTTACTTTTTAAAATAATCTGTTTCAGGACTGTTTATTATAACTCTATTACTAATCCAAGTTATTGTAAGGGAAACTAACAGGAAAGGGCCTTCCCCAAACTGTTGCCACAAAGTTGGAAGCACAGAATCGTCTAGAATGTCATCGTATGCTGTAGCGTTAAGATTTCCCTTCAATGGAACTCAGGGGCCCAAACCGAATGTGAAAAACAGCTCAAGACCATTATTCCTCCTCCACCGAACTTTACAGTTGGCACTATGCATTGGGGCAGGTAGCGTTCTCCTGGCATCTGCCAAACCCAGATTAGTCTGTTGGACTGCCAGATGGTGGATGATGGTGAAGTGTGATTCATCACTCCAGAGAACGTGTTTTCACTGCTCCAGAGTCCAATGGCAGCGAGCTTTACACCACTCCAGGCGACGCTTGGCATTGCGCAAGGTGATCTTAGGCTTGTGTGCGGCTCCTCTGAATTGGAAACCCATTTCATGAAGCTCCCGACGAACAGTTATTGTGCTGACATTGCTTCTAGAGGCAGTTTGCAACCCGGTAGTGAGTGTTCCAACCGAGGACAGACAATTTTTTATGCGCTACGCGCTTCAACACTCGGCAGTCCCGTTCTGTGAGCTTGTGTGATCTACCACATTGCGGCTGAGCTGTTGTTGCTCCTAGACGTTTCCACTTCACAATAACAGCACTTACAGTTGAGCGGGGCAGCTCTAGCAGGGCAGAAATTTGACAAACTGACTTGTTGGAAAGGTGGCGTCCTATGACGGTGCCACGTTGATGTCTCGGAGCCCTTCAGTAAGGCCATTCTACTACCAATGTTAGTCTATGGAGATTGCATGGCTGTGTGCTCAATTTTATACACCTGTCAGCAACGGGTTTGTGTATTGCCTGAAAACTGTAAATATCACATTACATAAGTATTCAGACCCTTTACTCAGTACTTTGTTGAAGCACCGTTGGCAGTGATTACAGCATCAAGTCTCCTTGGGTATGACGCTACAAGCTTGGCACACCTGTATTTGGAGAGTTTCTCCCATTCTTCTCTGCAGATTCTCTCAAGCTCCGTCAAGTTGGATGAGGAGCGTTGCTGCACAGATATTTTCAGGTCTCTCCAGAGATGTTGGATCAGGTTAAAGTCCGGGTTCTGGCTGGGCCACTAAAGTACATTCAGAGACTAGTCCCGAAGCCACTCCTGCGTTGTCTTGGCTGTGTGCTTAGGGTCGTTGTCCTGTTGGAAGATGAACCTTTGCCCCAGTCTGAGGTCCTGAGTGCTCTTGAGCAGATTTTCATCAAGGATCTCTATGCTCCGTTCATCTTTCCCTCGATCCTGACTAGTCTCCCAGTCCCTGCCGCTGAAAACATCCCCATAGCATAATGCTGCCACCGCCATGCTCACCGTAGGGACAGTGCCAGGTTTCCTCCAGGCGTGAAGCTTGGCATTCAGGCCAAAGAGTTCAATCTTTCATCAGACCAGTGAATCTTGTTTCTCATGGTCTGAGAGACTTTAGGTGCCTGTTGCCAAACTCCAGGCAGGCTGTCATGTGCCTTTTTCTGAGGAGTGGCTTCTGTCTGGCCACTCTACCATAAAGGCTTGATTAGTGGAGTGCTGCAGAGATGGTTGTCCTTCTGGAAGATTCTCCCATCTCCACAGAGGAACTCTAGAGCTCTGTCCGAGTGACCATTGGGTTCTTGGTCACCTCCCTGAGCAAGGCCCTTCTTAATATATACACTGTATAGTGTAGTTTATGCACCATTTATCAAGCATCGGTGCTTATGTTTGCTGCACCTTGTGGGTTGATATGCATCTGATGCATATGCTAAAGGTAACAACCTGGCAACGTTCTCTAGCAGGTGTTTATAAGCTGAAAGGCAGTTAAGAGACCGACAGCCTTCAGAACAAGCCTCACCTTGTGCTCTGGAGTAGATGGCAACTGAGCCACTCACTAGGCCAGCGTATAAACATTGCTTCTTGTGCACCAGGCTGGTCACGGTGGACTTGTCCAGGATGAAGAAGTGTTGGAGACGCACCTTCTTGGACTGCTGGCTGCTCTTATAGACTATGATACTGCAGAGAGGCAGAGAAAGGTTGTGAGGTGATATCATGAGCTGTGTTTCTAAATCAAATACATCAAAATCGATGAGTAGATTTACTTAGCTGACAGCAGAACCCAGAGTAGGATATGACTACATCTGTTGACATTACATACCTGCCCTCCTCCATGCCCAGGCAGACAGTAGGGTTGTCACTGGCCTTCCCCACTAAGGAGAGGTTATTTTCGGGGTTCCCCACCCTATTCTCCTGGGTACTCTGCTCCATAGGTACATAGGCCATACACAGAATCCGAGACTCCACATTGAAACACTCTGTCACCTTGGGGCTGGAGTTCTGCATGGCCACGATGGCTATCTGACCCATCTGGTTGGTGCAGCTCGCCACCTAAACAGGGATAGGAATAGTAACAGTTAGGAGGAGGGCATGACCTGACCAGGAAAGACTCCATGCCCCAGCTAGGAAATACGATCCTTTCTACAGAGCTTTTTAATTCTGACCTCATCAGGGGTTGTGATACAATAGATAAAGTGGGAAAACAACAACAAACATTTACAACGCGTTTAACCACTCCAGCAGAAAGCTGTACAGCAGACTGACCAATAGGAACATAGAGTGGGAGAGAACAGCCCTCTCAATCCAGGCCAACAGTGAGTCATTTACAATGGAAAAGTGGGAGCTGTCATTGTAATGAGAACAGTCCATCACTGGAGGACATTTGGAGTCACAGAACTGTGGATGTGTTATCCCTGCCGCTGAAGTAAATACACATAGCTAAGAGGCTCTCAATAAACTGATTCGAACAGTAAACATGCCACTGGTTCAGAGTTATAGCTCATGAATGAAAGGGTTCAATATTTAATTCCGATCTCACTGGGAGTGGAAGAAAGCTATTTTTTTTTATAGGGATTTAAAGCTGATGAGTAAAATGGCTACTAGCAATATTTGGCACTGGTTACAAGCACAACAGACCTAAGCTGGCATCATTTGTAATGCAATGATGTACATACATGGATGTCCATGCTGTCCATTGACAATCTGTTTTATAACATCTATGACTTCTATTGTTGTTTAGGCCTTATTACCAAGGGTTCAAGTAAAGTGCCATCAAATGATAAAAAGCCAGGTGTCCTACTCACCCACACACAGCCGTGTCCGAGTGCAGGTGAGTCTGCTGTGCTCCCTATGTTGATGTGGGGCTCTGGGTTGTGGACCGCACACTCCACCTGACAGAGATAAAGAGAAACAGACTTACACCACTCTTCACGTTACATGTGTATGTAGATTGTACTAGTTTCCTACATGGCATTGTAACAAATGATTGATGCGGTCAAGGGATAGGTCATCTTTAGATGGAGCCATTGACACTGCCCATGGCTGACAGAGAAGGCGGTATTGGGGAGGTGATGCCCACCTTGAACTCCTGTAGTTTGGACATGACCACAGGCATCTGCCTGAGCAGGAGAGGATGTTTCTGCTTCTTGATCTGGTTACCATCATCCTCCGCAAAGAACCAGCCCTGCAGGTTGTCCTCCTCTGTTAACGCACACACAGAGTCATTTCATTTCTAAGAGGAACACTATCTCCAGTGTGGAGCACTGATCCTAAATTCAAACCGTGAAATATTACATTTCCAAATATGTTACATAACACCTAATTCCATAATCTGAACACCAGATTCAGACGTTATAACTTTACAATCCATTTTACAGTCCAATGAGCCAGGGCTGGAAAAAAGTTAATTTGAACGAATGATATTTGCTTGGTAAACACAGATTTTTAAATACCCATTGCTATGCAACTAAACCTTGAGTTTGGAAATCAGCCACGAAGCCAGTGGCAGTTTAAAATGAATCACAAGTGGAAAGGGCAGTGAGGCAGAGAGAGGCTGTCCCTCTGCATACACTCACTACAGTCCTCTATGGAACTACAACGTGACAGAGGCAGTGGGGAGAAGCAATAGGGAACACAAAATATCCAACACAAACAGACAAAGCGTGATTGTGACTGAGGCCAGACTAAGACATACCCAGAGCCAGCTTGGCCATCTGCAGGTTACTGATCCAGGACTGTTTGATGGCTGGAGAGAAGGTATTGAACACAGCAGAAAAGTATGTGGGCCTGCCAGACCTGCCAAGAGGGAGAGAGAGAGAGAGATAAATGACAGACAGCAGTGTTGAGACAGTGACAGTACCCACTACATAGAGTCTGTTGCATAGAGATTTATTCCTGGAGTGTATTAACGGTTCTGCATCACGACATTCACGTCAATTTTATTAAATAATCACCTAATAGCAGGAACAGCACAATCTAGTGGTCAGATCCTCGTAATATCAGGATGTAAGATGGGACATAAAGCCAACAACTTTAATGACTAATTTCTCTAAACAGGGGAGAAGAACATCACCAAATGTATTGAGAATACATTACATAGGATGAAGATACAGCGCCATACTACTTGTCAAATATAGAGAACTGATACTATATACTCGTTAAAAAAAAGTTTGGTCCAAATCGGATTTTAGGTACTATAATTATTGAATATTATATATATATATATATATATATATATATATATATATATATATATATATATATATATATATATATATATACACACACACACACACTATAAATAAAAAAAATGGCCAATCGGGGCACAATCAATTTGCATAATTTCTCAGAGATCAAATTATATATTATTTCAACAAAATAATGTTTCCGGAATGCTTATCTTATCCGTTTATAACTACAGAACAAATCGGAGAAAGTGGGTGTCATGGCTTGCTGTCGGGGGAGGGGAATCTGTGTGACCCTAACAGCTGAAAGGACATGTGATCCTGCTCTAGTTAGGGGCCTTTTTCATTGACAAAAGTTGAAGGAGAGGCAGCGCACTGACATTTCAATTGACATAATATGTACATTAACTTTTCAATTCATATCAACAACGGAACGTCATGTGGGTTTGGAGCTAGGCAACGAATATTTACCGTAACTATCCCTATAAAATATCCCAGTATAGGCACTGACTAGCCAGCATGCTTCAACTATGCACGTGACTTTTCATCTTAACCATATTACACGTTTGAAAAATGGAACCAAAACCACATTACACTCTTGAATAATGCAACAATACACAAGGACGTGCAGAAAATAAAGGGTTTATTTTCTCGCCTGAAGGCTACACTCATTACATTTTAGCTTCAAGACAAAAGCACAGAGTTGCTAACAGCCTGTCTCCATCAAGTAACGTTAGCCTATCAATAATGAAAAATTAGGCCTACTCATACAAATATAAAATGACAGTAGGCCTAGCTGACTTACAACATTACTTCAGCAGGCTTCATTTTTATAAATATCATGCAAATCATTTGGCAACCGTGGTAAAAGCAAACTGCGTCTGAAAATGTGGGTATAATATATATACTGTATGGGGAGCTGCGACAAGAGACGAGCTGTTTTATATGGAAGCCCATACACGCCACCTGGTCAGGGGAAATGAAGCGGTAACGTCATGTATTTTTAGCCAAATATAGGCCCATTTATTTGTGTTCTGAATAAATATGAACGTGATAAAAAAAATGTGGCTTATATTCAACTTTGGGGGCTACCTAGGCCTTTTTAATCCAAAATTATTGACTGGAATTAAATCAATCAACACAAGTGATGACATACCGTGTGAATAACTTTTTAATTACAGATACAAAGGCCTACACGATACAACTCTGCATAAAGCAAGCTCAGCCCTGTTATTAGTTATATTGTCCAATCGTAGTTGCTGTCTCTTTTTCTGTGTAAAGGACCCTCCCCCCGTTCCACTGTTCTGACCAGCAAACAACAATTCTGAGTCGGTTCAAACCCCCCAAAAGTAACAGTTTATATCGTTCCTTTTTAAACTTCTGAATTTTTTTTGGGGGGGGTACATTTAGCTTGACATTAAATTACTTGACCAATGGATAGAGCAGCTTGCTATGGAACAGGCAAGCTATGTACATGCATTGGACAGACAAGGCAAAGGGGATACCTAGTCAGCTGCACAATTGAATGCATTCAACCGGTTACTGGCCCAACGCTCCTAACCGCTAGGCTACCTGCCACCCCTATAGTGTAGTGTTGGTTGCGACTGAAATTTTGCGGGTGAGGAAAGAGCTGGGCATGAAGCACTGGGCATCTTGTTGTTAGGACATACATTATCTGAATTAGGCCCCAGAATTATACCTACGGAGGAGCGGATTCTATGAAGGAATGTTTTTGAACTTCAAAAGAGTTGGCTTGACTAACGTTGGACCAGAGCTAGCCCTTGATCATGACTCAATTCCATTTCAGTTTGAGAGCTAGACCAGAGCTAGCTAACAGGATTTTGTGTGCAGAGCGGCACCAGAATTAAAATAAAAACACGTCTTATTAACTACGAAAAGTAACTCCAATAACTCCAAATCTGGAGACAGCGCTAGAGACGTAGCAAGTTCGCAAGTCCACATTATTAAAAAAAAAGAAATAGTCGAAGGGGTATTGTCTCAAAACCTCTAGAGAGTCTGTCGTAGTGTGAAAAGGGTCTTAGAGACAGCAGACAGACAGGGCTGTGAGGTAATGGAAGTCAACTGTGTTTATAACAGCTAATATCAGCTAACGTAAATAACATCACGGGAGGATCTCTCTGGCATGCATCTTGCCTTACATTCTCTCACTCAATCTCTCTCTATGGAATGTGGTGTTTTTAGATGGAGGGATCAGAGAGGAATGACAGCAGCACAGCTGCGTCTCTAAACGTGATGCCCAGGAGTAACAGAGGTCATTTAACCAGTTAAAAACGGCAGGCAGAGTGAGAGTCAACAAGTTCAAGGTGCCAGTGGGCCATGGAAGGACCATGTGGAGGGAGTACTCTCTTATAGTAATGAGTGGATGAAACAGCTGCACTGTCTTCTCTGAGGTGAGAGACACACTGATCCACAGCAGAGAGCATTACAGACTCAAATCATACCCATGAGATCAGATTAGAACAAAGTTAAAGTTGTTTATCCACCGTGACAATAAGTCTGTGCCCATTCCTGGATGGTGAGAGGGGACAGGGAGGGAGTGAGGACATAGAGGCCTGACCTAGTGTGAGAGTGAGTGAGAGAGTGAGAGAGTGAGCGATGTGGATCAGAGATCTGTGTGTCAGAGGGAGAGGTCTGTGTGTGTGAGGAAGACAGTGATGTGGGTGAGACACTGACTTGTCCTGTTTGCCAGGCAGCTGCAGCTGGATCCTACAGCGATCTGCAGCCCGGATCTCCTCCTCCTTCTTCAGAATGAGACGCTGCAGACCCAACACCCAGTCATGGGCCACCGTAGGGTTAACGTTCTAGAGGAGAGAGGGATGGAGGGAGAGAAAAGAGAGAGTCAGATAAAGTATTAACACAAGACACTGCTTATAATGTCATCCATAATGTCGGATGAACTAGATCCATTACGGTTTTCAATCATGCCATTGGGCGAGCAGAGATTGACTCCACATACCAGCTCTTACAAGTTGACTACAAAAGCCCCCCCTGTGTTGTGTGTGTGTGAGACACATGTCTCTCTGTGTGCCTCTGGCCTGTTCTCTGCTCCCCCACCACTAAGCCCTCGGTCTCTGACAGGACTCACACATAGACAAACACTGGCTAGTTGAGTCTCACAGTCCAGCACCACACAGCGCTGTCTGGGCAAATTACTGTACACCAGACTACAGTGTTTGTCAGGACCCTCTCTCTCTCGGTCTCTGTCTCCTGGGGTCACAGCTCGACATGACACATCAAAACCTCAGGGGACATATTTACACACAGGCAAAAATATACTTGTATTTTCACTGGCAGAAAACAAGCCTTAAAATGAAATCATCGATAAATGCTGCTCACCTGGTAGTTGCCCTTGAGGCTACCGATCATGCTGGAGATCTGGTTGACCAGGCTGAGGTCGTGGATGAGGTTCTGCAGGTCCTGGTACAGCTGGCCTGGACCCATGTACAGCTTATCTGGAAAGAGAGACAATGAGAAGTTGAATAAACAAATCAGCTGCCCTGGGCCCATGTACACCTTATCTAGATCAGGACTATCCCTGTCAACAGAAGAAAAAAAAATATTACCAAGTGAAGTAAGTTGTGATTCACAAATCTGAACCCATAGCCCATATCCCATCTGAACCCATTTACCCAAGAATATGAGCCATAAATATCTCAAAGGCAATTCCTGGGCATTGAAAGCAGGAGGTCAAATAAGACCTACTGCCAGACAAAGATCAATAACAGTCAGATCAGTTTCCCACAGAGATCTGCGACATGTGTGCAAACTCACTTGGAATGGAGCTGAACCACAGTGTGTGTATGTGCTTTGTGAATGTTTTCACTTGAGTGCCGTTACCTAACAGCAGTTTCCTGTGGCCAAGCTATTCTCTGTTGTTCCGCGCACGTGTGTGTGTGTGTGTGTGTGTGTGTGTGTGTGTGTGTGTGTGTGTATATAAACGTGTGTGCGTGCGTCTTTGTAGATGTGCCTTGCCTAACCCGAACCAACGAGCCAGTGAAGTGAAGTGAGTGATTACTGTGTTTCTGTGGGTCCAGCTCAGGACAACAGACTGCTTTGTTTGTCAGCGCTCAGCCTGTAAATGACAGAGAGACAGACAGAGAGTCTGACTCATCAGAGAGAGAAAGAGAGCGAGAAAGAGAGAGGGGGGCCTCTTGTAGGCTCTGCCAGCACATAGCCTTCTCTCGAGACTGTAGCTCACATTAAACCTCCAGCATAGAGGATGACCCTCCGCGTCTTTCAGACAAGCCTGCCAACATGTCATCATACGATACAATATACACTGCTGCATACGGGACTGTTAGCTAACAAGTAAGCAGGGAAGCTCTTAAAGATAATTTCACCATATGACTTTTCAACTTATTTGTGTGTCAATTTTGTCACTCTCATAAGGCAGCAGATTGGAACTTGGAGGGGAAGGGTTCATGTGAATGGGAATCTCTGGCACCAGGATTCCTAAAGTTCCCTCTGGTTTTGACAGTCTACTTTCTGTGGGTTCTATATGGCCCTTCACACTGCCCTAGTGTTCCAGCTCCATGGCAACTGCTCCAGTCTTCCCCAGGGCTGGCCCAGGGAGGACCCTCAGAGAAACTTTCACCATGTTTGCACTTCACTAAAATGTACATACAGGAAGCTAATTCAGGGACTCGCTCTTCATCCTGTACCAAAACATTCCACGTATGAATATGTTCAGGTGACTGAGTATCACTGAACTGTTTTACTGACACAATATTTCAAATTTTCAGACAATATTTTGTTTGGTTGAAAGCATAGACAAGTGTATGATTAAAAATGATTTCTCTTTGATTCTGAAGCATGTAATGGCGTTTCCTCTATTGGGCTAATTGCCTTGTCTAATGGTGTTCAAATATTCATGCCTGATCTGTCTTAATGAAGTCTGAGTGGTTGGAACCAGGTCAGGACAGAAACGCTGAAAAAGCTTCAGAGTCGTGCTCTTTGGCTTGTCATGCATGGGAATTCCACAGGCCACGATTCATCGCCATGCTTATAAAAGGTTGTTATTATTATAATATGCTCTGACAAACACTGATACAGGATATAATAAGCCATCATGAGAGTGAGTGCAATGGACAAGTACCCTGGACTGGTGCCGCCCATCCACCTCAACCATTACTGTGCTACGTGTTACAGGTACATGGACCTACACAGCATCATGGCTGGTCATAAAGTAATGGATTATGAAAGGAGTGAAATGCAGAAGAGACTGGCTAAGCCATTACAGCGAGGGCCCAAACTCCTCAATAGGCTTTTGTGTGAAGGTCCTGGCACACTCACAAAACTTGGAAGAGCCTGTGACATCTTCAAGTAACCGGGTCTTTGGATGATCCCTCAACCTGCTATATCGCATATTCCTCAAGACTCTCAACTTCTTACAAATGTGGAACTATGACAGGCTCAGCCAGAGGAACAAAGGGCCATGGTTTATTGTTTGAAAGTCTTGGTCAATTTAACTGACCCATCTCTTTTGGTGGTCCCAATTAGCTAAGCTGAGCACAACAGACGTGAGGTAGGCACACAGACATCCAGAGCAGAGCACAAGGAACTGTGACATCATATGCTGGACTGTCTTTTCATTGCCTCTTTAGTAGGCAGGTCACCAGTGGCTTTGGCAGAACATACTGGACTATGGGGAGAGACAGAGAGAGACAGAGAGGCTGAGAGTAAGGGTTTTTCCACTTGTTAAAATGGCTAGCCAGTTCAGAGACACAGAGGACTGATTAGGGAAAATCTAAATCAGCATTGAAGAAATCCTCGGGATGAAATGGCCTGATCCATTTCTGTCTGGTGAAAATCACCATACTGTAATGTCTTCAATTCTAGTTCCATATCAAATTCAATTAGCTAACATTACTGAAGTGAACCAGATTGCTATTCAGTACATATGGATAATCTCAGGGCAATTGGTTACTGGGGGTCTAACCTAGGTCAGGACTAGACAGCTGGCTAGGAACATGCCTGCCTGTCTGTCGGTCCAGATGCTGCTGTTGACCATGCAGTTTTCAGCCCCCATCAGGCCGTCTGTGGCAGACTAGAGGGCAGATGGAGGGATAACGGGTGGGTGAGTGGGTAAAGCCTTCCGCATGCTTCGGTTCAGCTGGCAGTGCTTGTGTACTGCCTGCCTTAAAAAGACCTTCGCTTGAAAACTGAGAAAAAGCAGCAATATTATTGTTTGTGCATCTTGAGATGCCGTTGGGAGTATACACTTGTTCAAAATAGTCAACATTAATCTAAGATAGATTTTTGAGTTCTCATTCATTTTGACATCTTAGTCACGCAATCTAACTAAGATGTTTGGTTGAATGACAAAAACTAAATAGAAGAATCCCTACTGTTGACCAATCATCAACAATGGGGTGTAGACTTCTGCTACCGACTTCAGCTTGCCTTGAGAAAAAATGTTGTGTGGACAAACAGCCCAAAAAAACCTTGCCGAAGACTAAAACGAACAAAATAATGTCACAAAATTCCGTCATAATATATGCACCAACTGTTTTGGATAGAAAACATGCCCACGCCTTAAGAGGCTTGGGAGAGGAGGGGAGGCGGGGTGGCAGTTGGGCAGTCAATGAGAGAGAGGAGAGGAAAGCTTGCGTATCCCCTGGCATTTCAGTGAATAAGAGGATAAGTGGGAAAAAAAAAATAAGGAATGGCCCATATGGTCAACTCCACCCCGGGTCCTGTGCTTTAAGAATATTGATGGAGAGCAGAACAGTAGATAACTAATGGACTCTTAAATAACACAGGCTTATGCACAATTACATCCATTTACAACCTCTCACTCAACGTCAACAAAACAAAAAGGAGATGATTGTGGACTTCAGGAAACAGCAGAGGGAGCACCCCCCCTATCCACATCGAAGGGACAGTATTGGAGAAGGTGGAACATTTTAAGTTCCTCGGCGTACACATCAGACAAACTGAAATGGTCCACCCACACAGTGTGGTGAAGAAGGTGCAACAGTGCCTCTTCAACCTCAGGAGGCTGAAGAAATGTGTCTTGTCACCTAAAACCCTGACAAACGTTTATAGATGCACAATCGAGAGCCTCCTGTCGGGCTGTATCACCGCCTGGTACGGCAACTGCACCGCCCTCAACCGCAAGGCTCTCCAGAGGGTAGTGCGGTCTGCACAACGCATCACCGTGGGCAAACTACCTGCCCTCCAAGACACCTACAGCACCCGATGTCACAGGAAGGCCAAAAAGATCATCAAGGACAACAACCACCAGAGCCACTGCCTGTTCACCCCGCTACCATCCCGAAGGCGAGGTCAGTACAGGTGCATCAAATCTGGGACTGAGAGACTGAAAAACAGCTTCTATCTCAGACTGCTAAACAGCAATCACTAACTCAGAGGCTGCTGCCTACATAGAGACTAGACTCACTGGCCACTTTAATAAATGGATCACTAGTCACCTTATACAATGCACTCTAAATAATGCCACTTTAATAATGTTAACATATCTTGCATTACCATCTATTGCAGCTTGCCTATCCCGCTCAGCAATCACTCATCCATATATTAATATGAACATATTCTTATTCCATACCCTTTAGATTTGTGTGTATTAGGTAGTTGTTGGGAATTGTTAGATTACTTGTTAGATATTACTGCACTGTCAGAACTAGAAGCACAAGCATTTCTCTACACTTGCATTAACATCTGCTAACCATGTGTAAGTGACCAATACAATTTGATGTAGACGGTCATCCTCCTCTAGGCATGTGGGTCAAAAGTGCATGGCTACTAACAAACTATAGAGTCATCCAACATCACAGTGGCTAAACGTCATTGTACAGTAGAACATACCCCTGGTAATACAACTAAGAGTCAATATATCAAAGGATGTAGTGGAGTAGATCACACTGGCACTACCACAGATGGGACGGACAGAGAGCAGCAGGCATCCGAGAGCTAGGTGGAATAAAACAGTGGTAATGTCTGCTCAGCCACATCCTGCCACGCACAGAAAACCACACCTATGACTAGCATACGATAAAGTAGTTACTCCATAGCATCAGTGGAGGCTAATGAGGGGAGGACGGCTCATCATTATGGCTGGAACGGCGTAAATGGAATGGAATGGAAACCTTGGTTGCTGTATTTGATACCATGCCACCTATTCCGGTCCAACCATTACCACAAGCCCGTCCTCCCCAATTAAGGTGCCACCAATCTCCTGTGCATAACATCCTCTCTGCATTCCCCAGTGGGTGTAGGGCCTGTCACCACCTGAACACAACACTAGCTAAATGAAAAGCACACTAGCGTACCATTACATTACCCATACCTGGTTGCTAGTCAGGAGTCAGGGTGAATGTTCTGGACTAAAAACAGCAACTGCATGGCTATGACCACAAATCATACAGTCTGGTTATGATGGTTGCATGGTTGCCAATAAGGAGTTTAAAGAAACGGCCAGGCTGGACAGCTGCCAGAGCAAACCGGGGGGAAACCCAGTGGAAAGAGTGAAGTCACTGACCCTGCAGACGGTGCAGAGTGGAGTTGGCTTCTTATAGACTCAAAACACCATGCAGTCTCTCCAAGGACTAGCGCCATTTTAAAATGTCTCTCATTGGTTCGAGAGGGAAAGCCTGGCACACAGAAGATGATGGCTTTGGCGATGATGTCTGAAATGAGTCTATTATTATAAGCAACTTGGCTCGGTGTTGTTGAGTATGTTGCTGCAATGCAATAATCGTAGATGGAAAGCCCCCCCCATGACTGGTTAGTAACATAAGTGGGTCATGTAGTGCCTGTGGTGTTGATCTGAGCCCACTGAGAGCTGGCCAAGCAGGCTGCTAGATGATTACAGTAATCATCCAGAACTCATCAATATTTCAAAGCGGGTGTTGAAGTATCATCAGCAGTATGAGGAAACGGTATTGATTTTACACACAGCAGAAAACAAGTTATTTCTCCCTGTACTGTACTGTATATGCAATGTGCAGCCACTGTGCAGTAATGGCATGGTATTTCAATATAAGACCTCATATTCCCCTCTTTATGATTAGTTATGGGGTCATAAAGGAATGATTGCAACAGTCCAGACCGCCAAGCTAATAGCTAATCAAATATCAGGGTTCCGGGCCTTTGGGGCGCTCTGTACACCCCCAAACCACATCATACACCTCATACCTTATTTAATTGCACCCATTCCGATAGAAATCAGGACCCAGAAAGACCCGTGACGTACTTGGCTTGGCGTTGACGACCACCTTCTCTCCAGAGTGGGGTTGGGGGGTGAAGCGGCTGTTGTCGCCCATGTCCTCACTGGAACCAAACTCTACCATGTCCACAAAGCTCAGAGGGACACTCCACTTCAGCAGGAACTTCTGGCCCAGGGGGCCGTTGACACTGCCATCCACACTGCACCTGGATAGAGGAAGAGGACACGGTCAAGTAAGCTGACATACAGTAGGCTGAGGATTACTGCTTTTCCTCACAATGATCAATACAAGTTTCCTCAATCAAGATTCAAGATCAAGAGAGTGTCTTCATCACTTCTGTATGAGATGGTGTAAAACACCATCAGGGTAAACTAAAGTTTAGAATAAATAAATAAATAAATAAATAAATAAGAGAGACAATTCAATCAAAAGGTAGGCTAAATTATTTAACGTCGCCAGGCATATGGTATGCTGTATTAAAGTTATGACTGTATTTCAGAAAGCTCAAAGATCTTCCTGCCAGAGCCAGTGGCCAGTGTGGTGAAGTGTTCTTTGGACATACAGTAGTCACTAGTGTAATTACAGGGCACTAACCCCACCATAGGGAACTGATCAGAATCATACCCAGAAAGGGTGCTCTGTCTGTGGATATAAATCCTGGCCAAGGTGGTTACTGTGTTTGGTGCGTTGGGTCTTACCGGACGTTGGGCGTGGCACACATGAGCACGTCGTTGAGAAGAAAAAGGCGTCGCTCCTTGGTCTTGATGACCTCACCGCGGTCGTTGTAGACTGTCTCCACCATGTCGTCTGAGCGAATCAGGTAACGGCTGTCGTTGCTCAGGAGCTGGTGAGTAAGGAAGGGAGACGCAGCGGTCAGAGGTCAGCTACAATGGATTTGACAATCTTCCTCAAGATGAATTTATGATTTATTGTAAATGCATGGTAATCCCCATGATTTATAAATACATCCTATAGATATTGCAGGGAAGACATTTGTTTGATCTCAGTAGAACATTTAAGTGTGGTCCTTGTCATGGGTGACATGTATATTTAGTTAAAGTAAAATACACACATCCTATTTTAAGCACATCCAGTTTACAGACAAGTGTGCATTTAGACACAGTAAATGCACTTTGCAGCATACTCTTGTGGGCAGACAAATAATTAGACGGTAGGGAATACTGATGTTGTACCTTCCTCCGTATCAGGCACTGAGCGATATCGCCAAGTGTTTCAACCACTCCACAAATTTCTTGTTAACAAACTACAGTTTTGGCAAGTCGGTTAGGACATCGACTTTGTGCATGACACAAGTAATTTTTCCAACAATTGTTTACAGACAGATTATTTACATACACTAAGTTGACTGTGCCTTTAAACAGCTTGGAAAATTCCAGAAAATTATGTCATGGCTTTATAAGCTTCTGATAGGCTAATTGACATCATTTGAGTCAATTGGAGGTGTACCTGTGGATGTATTTCAAGGCCTACCTTCAAACTCAGTGCCTCTTTGCTTGACATCATGGGGAAATAAAATAAATCAGCAAGACCTTAGAAAACAAATTGTAGACCTCCACGAATCTGGTTCACCCAAGTTAAACAATTTAAAAGGTAATGCTACCAAATACTAATTGAGTATATGTAAACTTCTGACCCACTGGGAATGTGATAAAAGCTGAACTAAATCATTCTCTCTACTATTTCTGAAATTTCACATTCTTAAAATAAAGTAGTGATCCTAAATGACCTAAGACAGGGATTTTTTGTCAGGAATTGTGAAAAACTGCGTTTAAATGTATTTGGCTAAGGTGTATGTAAACTTCCGACAAACTGTATATCAGATTTGTGGATAGATGGATTCTTAGTAAAGTCAAGGCTTCAATCTAACACCCACACATTGTAATAAACAAAATCTGTTTAAAAAACACAAATCATCAAGCTATCGAGGACATGGTCTGAACAAGATCAATGGTGTGTGTGTTTACCTTGTTGAGGTAGCGTTCGTTCATGGCCTTGGCTATGTGTCTGATTTCACAGCGCTGGTCAGCCTCCCTCTTCTTCTCGTTGAGCTTCTCAGCCAGGGTTTCCAGCTCCGTCAGGGCCATCTGTAGGTGTAGCCTGTCACTGTGGCCTACTGGGGTGTTTTTCAACATGTCCTGCCATAAAGCGTGGAGAGAGGACACATTCAGAGAATTACATAGCGGCAGGGTATCCTAGTGGTTAGAGCATTGGACTAGTAACCGAAAGGTTACAAGTTCAATTCCCCGAGCTGACAAGGTACAAATCTGTTGTTCTGCCCCTGAACAGGCAGTTAACCCACTGTTCCTAGGCCGTCATTGAAAATATGAATTTGTTCTTAACTGACTTGCCTAGTTAAATAAAGGCAATAAAAAAATAGCACAGATCACACCCAGAGCTTCGGTTGCATCGGTTGTAAACTCTTCAGATTCCTTCAGACAACAATAACAATTATGAGTGAGGATAGAAACATGAAGTGCCCAGAGACCAGGAGCAGAAATACTTTCCCAAGAGTATGCACACTACACAGTGTAGTGCATTTTTAACAACACAGCTCTTAGGTTACTGAGTATGTGGCTTCCCTCTGCTGGTGAATCTATGCAATATTTTTCTGGGGGCAGTGTGGACGCTAGAGGGAAATCGATACCTGCAGCAGCAGAATGAACTGAGGGAATCTCTGAATGGGCTTCATCATGAGTCCGTAGAGAGTGACCCGGTCACTGCTGGTGTCCTGACGATGCTGTTGAGAAAAAAAAAAAAGGAGGACAATCAATGATTACTGATTGATGCACTGCAGGACAATCCAATAGTCAAAGTCAAAGTCACCATTATTAGTCAGTTGTACAACCGAATGCCTTCAACTGAAATGTGTCTTCCGCATTTAACCCAACCCCTCTGAATCAGAGAGGTGCGGGGGGCTGCCTTAATCGACATCCACGTCTTCGGCGCCCGGGGAACAGTGGGTTAACTGCCTTGTTCAGGGGCAGAACGACATATATATTTTTTTCCTTGTCAGCTCGGGGATTCAAACTTGCAACCCTCCGGTTACAAGTCCAACGCTCTAACCACTAGGCCCAATACACAACCAAAGTATTTTAGTTCAGTCAGAAATCGACCCCCGGTCCTATGTTCAGGGTAGAGCCAGAGATGCATATTCTGCTGTATTTTCACAGGAGCATACTTTTTATTTTATTTGAACAACGGTGCTCTCTGACTGACCTTGAGGAAGTCCAGGAAGCTGGGCTTGGAGGCACACGTCTTTCTGATCACCGCCATGGCCGTGCTGAAGTTGTTCACAAACTCACAGTAGGCGTCCAGCACCATGGACTTGGAGAACTGGGAACCAGATATGCAAAGAGAGACAGAGAGGGGAGAGAGCAAGCCATCAACAGCTCATAGTCCCACACAATCATAGTCAGGAATGGAATCATCCTGGATCCTGGGCCCAATATAAACTGTTAGCTAGAGACATCAGGGCGGAGCACTTCCTCCAAGAACCCAGCGCAGCTGTGTGTATGTGCAGTGTCTCTGTGTGTGTCTGTTTCTCTCTGTGTGTATGTAGGCATGGGACTAATTCCTTTACAATGAGGCAATTTGTAAAAACACTGAGTCATGGAAAACTTGCATTATAGCTTCAGTCAGTGTTGTGCTGAATAATGAAGCCCAGTGCAGGACATGGCGTGAGCATAGGATCTTTTTTTTTGACCAATTGACCACTGTTAAATACTCTTCCAGCATTTAAATCTTAAAAGTAGAATATTAGGAATGTAATCCTTCCTAGGTCACGCAGCACAGGATTCACTTGCCCACCAACCCACCGAGGCAACAAAGACGTCCCCAATCATTTCCAGACTGTCCCACTCGGCCACGCGGCAGGCCAGGGCGATCTGGAACAGGGCGTGGCACTGGAGAATCTCCCGAATACGATAGAACGTCATCTTGAGCTTCCTGTCGCTTAGCAACCTGGGCTCAATCTCTGAAAGTGGCTTTTCATATTGCTAATAAGAGAGAGGACAAGGATGATGAGGATGTGGGAACTCTTTTCCTTGAAGAAATCACTATAAAAGATATGAAAAATGTATCAACTGAAATTAACTTGCCTCTAAAATCCGCTTCAGTGCATCCAGATAGTTCTTCTCACTCTCTAATATGGAGCCCAGTATACACCTCCTCACCACCTGTTGTTGTGAGAGCCCCTCAGGGACGGGACTGAGCACTGGCTCCATGTTGAAGCATTCCACCTCGATGAAGAGCTCCGACTCCTCATCCTCAAAACAGGTCGACTTCCTCTCTGAGACACGCAGGAGAGACGTGGTCAACTCAAAATCCGATCGGCATCCCCCAGGAGGTTACTACACAGTTAGTGGATGACTTCCCCTTTACAGTGTTAAGTGCTTGCAAGTCATCACAGATCCCAGATACACTAGTGTAATTAACTGACTAATGTGCACAAAAGGACCAGAGTCCATGTTCTGCTCTTACTCCTACCATGACAGTGGGTTTTGGTCTTGATGAACGACCGTCCCCTTTTCACCGCTGCTTTGGTCTTCTCCAGGCCGTCTTTGGTCCCGTCTCTCGCCGCCTTCACCAGCTTCTGCATCTTCAGGTACATCAACAACAGTAAACAGCCCACCATCACAGTCAACATGATACTGAAGCTTTAAGGGAGGAGCCGTGTTAGGAGAAAAGGGAAGATGGCAGATCATGTACATACAGGAACAGGATCTTTTGGATAACTGGGTGGACAAGAGCAAGACACCAACTGTGACAGCAGCTGAACTGAGTCAATCTGAACTAAAGGATTCTCACAAATGCATAAGGGCATGAAGAGACAAGTACTTAACTGTAAATAGGGAATGTGAGTAGTTTAGAGTCACTTTGATTAGCTAGGGTAGGGTCTAAGAAGATATACCTAGACTGCTACTGTCTGCTGAAAAGTATACATTTGGAGTAGAACTATCTTTTTTCATAGATTTGTTTGAAAGTGTTCTGTATTATCATTAGCCAATGAGTGGACGGACATGACCAAGTGCGCACCTCCTGTCTAGGCCTACACACACAACTCAGCTGCACTGGTGTCTCAGTCTGCTGTAGAACTTAAGGCATGTCACTAAAGGGGATGCATAGTTGCCACAAGATCCGCACAGTTAGTGGCACAGGGCGAGGCAGTAGACACAGACCCACCACCAGACATAAGTGCAGGATGAAGATAAACTAGTTTGGAGTCAGTCGGTGAGAGACACAGTGAGGGAGGTCGGGGTTAAGGACGCCAAGGAGACTTGAACCCTAACCCTTGTCTTGCGGAGGGCAGGGTGACGACACACACCAACCAGGACGATGGCATTTACCTTCTGCTCGTGTTTCTGTTTAATCTGCTGCAGCTCTACCGTTCCCACTGTATTTGCCATAAGATCTTTCATCTTTTTCTCATAGTGTTCTTTCAAGCGTGTCAGATCTTGAGAAAGCTAAACGAAAGCAGAGCAATTTGAAGCGTTACCAGACCGTTCCTTCGAAGGTGCTCAGACAGAGAAGATCATGCCCTCACACCAACCCGCCCACCCTCACTTCAGCTAAGACCTTGCCTCCTTACTCCTATTTTGTCTACCACCCCAGATACTCATCTTAACAGGGCCTATTTCTCCTAAAGAAGCCAAGCAGTCACTTTGTGCAGCCAGCTGAGTAATAACCGTGGGATTTCCCTGGCAAGACCTCTGGGCTGAAAAAACAAGCGGGCCATTCACTTCAAACCAAATACACAAATGAACTGTATATTATCAGGAACATAGCAATAACACATGCAGCCAGAAGGCAAGAATAAGCCTATGGTGTACTTACATTAGGTCAAGTAGTAATCATTTTGAATATGCTTGAATCTCCTGTTTAACTGGATATGATATTTTATTAGATATTCATTGTGTCCCACTGATTCTACTTCCTCATCTGTTCAAGATGCCGATATAAACTACCCTTCTTTAGCTTCTCTCTTTCTGTGGTGTCCATCTGCACCTTGTACATCTCCTGGTGAATCAAGATAATACACAGAACCTTCATATTCTCTCTCAATCTTCTACTCCCTATAGAATATAGCCCTTTCTTTAGTATATTACTGTATATTCCCCCTCCTGTCCTCAATTTCTTGTACCCAAATTCCAACTCTTCTCCCTCCCTCTCCACCCTGCTCCCTCCCTTCCGCTCCACCCTTCTCCCTCCCTTCCGCTCCACCCTTCTCCCTCCCTTCCGCTCCACCCTTCTCCCTCCCTTCCGCTCCACCCTTCTCCCTCCCTTCCGCTCCACCCTTCTCCCTCCACAGACGGACAGGTCTGTAGACAGCAGGGGGGGGGTAAGGTGCTTAGTTTACACACATGGGTGGTCTTCCTCTGCGGTGGCTTCCCTCTCATGAAGGCATCAGGCAGGCCGTTCTCCCCGTGGCCCTCTCCGTCACTCTGCTCGTCGTAGCTCTCAAACTCGCTGGAGCTCCAACCGTTGTCCAGGGAGCTGCCACAGCCCTCCTCCCCAAACTCCACATCATCATAGATCATCTCATCTGGCTCTGAAGGGGGGGGGGGTGGCAAAGGATTAATACCAAGGTGAACTGCATAAAATAAAAAAATTGGTGAAATTTTATTCAACTGCAATGTTACACTGTGTTCATGTACAGTAAGTTAGCATGATCATAATCTGATCAAAAGTCCTTGGCAAGAATAACTAATTCTATATGGCAGTTCTAGGGCATCAACTGAACATAGCCTAACACAGTTTGATTAGGGGCACATGACAATCTGATGAATAATTCCAGCACATTATGTTTTAGAAATGCAAAAGAGTTAAAAAAAAAAAAAGACTTCAATATGCAGAAGTACTCAGACACTGTGGCAAAAGGGCAATGACAGTACAATGAAAATAGGATAAAAGGAGCACCGAAAGAATGCAGCACTAACCTGTAGTTGAATCAGAGTTCTCTCTGGGCACGTCATCATAAATTACTTCATCTGGATCTAAATGACAAAGCAACCATGTTCCAATGAATTAAGGTCTCAATGTGCAACAAATCTTCCCACAACAGACAAAATGTGCAACAAATCTTCCCACAACAGACAGTTTCAGGGAACTGAGGAGAGGCAAGACCACACAAGGGCCCGGTTCCGAAAAAGGAGCTAGAAGAAGGAAGGAAGGAAGGAAGGAAGTGTCTGGTGTTTCATTTGAGAGAAAAAGAAAGACAGAAAACTGAATAATCATGCATGGGACTTTGTGGTGGACTCAGGATGCACTGAAAACCTTAATGCCGGTCCTGTTCTAAGCAGGCCAAAAAGTATGCATCCTTGTTACCACAATGCTGTAGTAAATACTAGGTAAATATAAATGAAAACAAGACAGAAAATGTCAAAGAAATTACATATTTCTCATTGGTAGCTAAATGAGAAGAGAATGAGTACTTACTTTCCATCCAGGCTGTGTTTGCAGGGTCCGACACCCATTTGGACAAAGCATCCTCCTCCCTGATGGCAGGATACTCTTCACTGAAGACACTTGAATGAAAAGAGAAATTATAACCATCCGCTATTCCAATGCAAATAACCAAGATTCCACATAATCACATATTCTGGCAGATCAACTAGATGACATCAGCTAGAGGACATCAGATCAACTAGACGACATAAAGCAGATCAGTGAAGAAAGAGCCTGACAGGACAGACACTCACCTGTCTACAGAAGTGTTGCATGTCCCCACCACAGTAACTGAAGGGAGAGAGAGAGCAGTACTGAACATGGACTACTCCTTCAGTAAATAAAAACATGACCTAAAAGGTGCAGTTTGCAATAAACGTTATGTACCGCCAGGGGGCAGCCATCACTGAAACAAAACTTGTATCAAAGACCCCAAAAATGCTTCATATTACACTGCTCATTCTAAAAACTGCAATGAACTGCTATATTATAATAATGATAGGCCTACGTTTCAGAGTATTTCCTACAGAAAAACCTTACAGTATATTGGAACAATCAATGTACTGGCATTTTAACTCCAGAATATACCCTTTAAAATACTTTTTAAAAACACTCCAAATGTCTTAGCATTTTTCACAGGAGTGACTCGTTGGATAGCTTAAATTACACTGCAATTTCCCCCCTAGACTGGCCAAGCCACGAATTTGAAAAGTGCTAATGTAACATTGAAAGAAAACAGGAAAATCCTCAACGCCAACACAGAATTTAGTGGGCGGCTAAATTTAGCCCCCACTTCCTTGTGGCAAGGCTTTAGGAAAAAAAGGAATGCGATGGAGAAAGCAGACAAAAAATGAGTTGGGAGTACAGAGCATGTAGATGCCATAGACTCTCATCCCAAAGTCAGTAGGGGAGAGGACGGGGGAATTCCTCTATAGGAAAAGGAAGTCAAAGTTTGAAGTCATGCCCACCACATTTTTCAGTGCTCGGTTCATTGTAGAAACAATCTATAAAATACATTACATCATGATATTCTGAAGTTCGCAACATGAATGCAGAACAGAGTAGAAAGAATAGAAGAGGAACGTCTGTTCAAATCCTTCTACATGTTTCCACTCTGGGTGGGTTCTTCCTTTACCGTCCTCGTCCACAGAGAAGTGTCGGATGATGATGGGCGTGGTGTAGGCTGGTGTGATGAGGGGCACGCCAGAAGAGGGCACAGAGTAACCCGGGTGGACAAAGGGGGGGCTGGTGGAGGGAACATCCTCCCCCTCCTTCTCCCCCTCTCCTCCCACCCTCTCAACCGGTGAGGAAGAGGAAGGGGCAAGCCCATGCTGCTGCTCAAGCTGCTGTAGTTGGACAGGGGTGATGTCAATAACAGAGTAGGGGTTGACTTTCTTCTGGGAGGTGGTCCTGGGGTTGGCTGGGGGAGGGTCATCGCTGGACACTTCTTTATCTAAAATGGAAATATAATACAGTCTGTTAGCCCCAAATGATCCCCATCAATACAACACAGCTACAGTTGCAGGATGCTCTGAATGTGCTGGAACTAGTTTGGTACTGGATTACTTTGCAGTTGCGAAATACTTAAAGGTAGTGCCATAAAATTTCATAAGAGCAATTTGATGATACCACATCATGTCTATCATTAGTTAAGTGAATAAGCACTCCAACTTTCGATCATTGGAGAACACTGAAGAAGAATACTGTGACTGATTTACAGCAAATAGATATAATATTAAACTGCCGCTACTTCAAATCTTCTTCTCTTAATACTCCAATCTGCTTGGCTCAGACAGAGACAGCTGTGTGTTTACGGTACCACGGGGGGAAGGGAGAGAGAGACACACCTCGTCTCAGGCCCTGGAGTCAGAAGAGATAAATATCCCACTAGAACACACTACAGATAGATAGTCTCGCGGGGTTACTGGTTTGAATGCTGTTCTGCCCTTGAACAAGGTAGTTAACCCCCAACAACTGCTGCCTGGGTGCCGATGATGTCGATTAAACCAGCCCCCCGCACCTCTCTGATTCAGAGGGGTTGACTTAAATGCAGAAGACACATTTCAGTTGAATGTATTCAGTTGTGCAACTGACTAAGTTTCCCCTTTTTGGATTCCAGGTATAACCCGATTGGGTTACATGTAGAACTTTTCCCCCAGAAGCTTCTACATGGAACCCAAACGGGTTCTACCTGGAACCCAAAAGGGTTGTCCAATCGGGACAGCCGAATAACCTTTTTGGAACCCTTTTTTCCTAAGAGTGTACAGATAGATATGCTGAAGGGCAAACACTATTGGACAGCCAATGGAGAGGGGTCTGGACTATCAATTGGACTGGGCTGTAAGTGTCAGAGGGGGCGAGACATAGGACCTTGGGCTATGACTGCTAGAGAGAAGCAAGAGCATGGAATGTATGCGTTAGCAAGAGGATGAGCTAGAAAGAGCAGTAGTATCCTGCTGGTGTCAAACGGTGTGTGGGTCCTTTGTAACTCAGTTGGTAGAGAGAGCATGGCGCTTGTAACGCCCGGGTAGTGGGTTCGATTCCCGGGACCACCCATACGTAAAAATGAATGCGCGCATGACTGGCAGTCGCTTTAGATAAGAGTCTTCTAAATGGCATATATTATTTTATGAACTCCAGAAGACACCCTGCACCATGCAGCCAGCGATACCAGGTGTCAGGAGAGAGACGGGCGGTGCTATGCTATTGTCTATCCCTGCCTGACATGGAGCATGTGCCAGAATGAGGTTATAGAACATGTGCAGGCAATAGTCACAACATGCGCTGACGGATTGCATGACACCATCTACTGTACAGCACACACTGAGTGTGGAGCAATGATATGCTTGTGGAGGTACATTATTTGTGTATATTTGGGTTACGGCGAGACAAAAGGGAGCCCATCTTCAGATCTCCAGGTGCTAAAGAGGAACACTGAACGGTTGTTTCCACTAACCAACAGAGTCGGTTCCTACAGGAGAGGAGTCCTCTGAAGGTGGAGGAGGGGGTAGGTCACTGTCTGTGTCAACTGGGACTGGGACTGCTGAAGCCATTTCCCCTTCTGCTGCAGCCACAGCTGCTGTGTCTGTTGTGGCCATGGTAGCTGGAACTGGAAGTGATGCTGCCACTGTAGCAGTAGTTGTGTATACAGTCGCTGTCGCTGCTGGGGGTTCTGGGTTTGAGGGCTGCCCCTTTAGGTGGGGTTCGGGGTCTGCTCCTTCTGGCTCTGGGTGGGGGGCCACACCATTGGCCTGGGCCCTGTAGTCAGGGGCCGGAGGGGCGGGGGGCAGCCGGTCTGCCTCAGGGACCTCATCCCCACTGTCGTCAAATTCAAACTGCTCCCCCTCTTCTTCATCCGCATAGGGCACATCGTCCACCAACACTAAGCACAGAGAGAAAGAGGAGAGAGAGAGAGAGAGAGTCAGATAAATACAGCTAACGTATACAGTGCCTTCAGAAAGTATTCAAACCCCTGGACTTTTAAAACACTAATATATCTTGATTAGATAAATATTCCACCCCTTGAGTCAATACATGTTATAATCACCTTTGGCAGCAATTACAGCTGTGAGTCTTTCTGGGTAAGTCTCAGAGCATGTCACACCTGGATGCCCATTTATTATTTTCAAAATTCAGTACAGAGATGAGGTAGTCATTCAAAAATCATGTTAAAACGATTCTTTCACAGAGTGAGTATACGCAATTTATTATGTGACCTGTTAAGCACATTTTTACTCCTGGACTTAAGGCTTGCCATTAAAAAGGGGTTTAGTACTTACTGACTGAAGACATTTCAGATTTTCATTTTTTATAAATGTTTTAACATTTTGAAAACTTCAGGCTGTAACACAACAAAATGTGGAAAAAGAGTGAGAGGACATAAGACACATGGAAGTAGAACAATTTAAGCTGAATAATTACGCTCAAAGAGCATTACAAGCTGAAACATAGTACCAAGTTAAATATAAATCACTCCACCAAATGCAGGTTTGTAATTAGCAAAAGGGTGGGTCTGTTTTCAATATAACTCTGGCTAAATGATGTACTAAAATAAAATCAAACTCATTCAATAAAAAAAACTGGAAGTTTAATATAATTGCTCTAATTCAATCCAAACGTAATGTAAGAAAACTACTAGTACTTGCATTACAATGTTACAATGACTGCAAATTATTCATTTATTTCAATGAACTAACATTTGGGTATTGAGGAAAGAGAACATCAGCCTAAAACAAGCCCTGCAAGTTAAAGTTGAACATGGAACATTATGGGAACATTATGGGAACATAAGAGGTTGTGCACAATACCTAAAAAAGGTGTTGCTAAAACAAACTAATGACAGAGTAAAAAATGTACCTGCCACTTTCTGTTCAAAGTAACCAATGACTAACGTTGTGACACACAGGAGGCAAATAAATTGTCTTCCCACAATGCAATTAGGCAAACAGGAAACAGGGTTGTCACACCCCCAGTGACCGGGAAAACCACTGTCTTTCCCATTATTGCTAGGCTGGATCTCAACAGTCCAAAATGGCTTCCTCTCCTTTCAGATCAGTGTGGAAGAAGAAATGGAGATGAGGAACGGAAGTCACTTCATACTATTGAGATGCAGCACTTGTGTTCCAGAACAGGCCTAGGCATCCCTGTATGAATAGGGCCCGACTCAGCTACAATAGTATGAGGGTGAACTGTAGGCCGTCATTGTAAATAAAAATGTGTTCTTAATGCCTAGTTTAAAAACAAATGAAGGAATGCATGGTCTATAAAACACTATGGAGAGGTGGCTTTCTCTCTCTCTCTCTCTCTCTCTCTCTGACCTAAACTGCTGAGGATGTATGTGGAATGTTAATGTCATTGTAGACCTTATTCAGAGGAGTGCTCTTAAAGTGGCATGGTGTTGGGTTAGGGGCAACCTGATCTCTCTATACAGTTTATTGTTCTTTTCACTGCTAAGGTATATGAGGTTCCATTGGGAGGGTTGTGTGTTGGGTTAGTCACAGGAGGTTTGTTCAACAACCTGTGACAGATTGAGGACACTGACTGACACCATTGTAAGCCGTAGGGAAAAAAATAAAATAATAATAAGTCAAATGAAATCTCGACAGGCATTGTGAGAGCACATCTCTGGTACTTTCTGACAGCGGACAGCAGAGGACCTGACATACTGAATAAAGGTGGTAAAGAGTGGAGAGATAAAAAGACAATATCAAAATGCCTGCCGGAATGCTAGCAAAGGATTCACAGGTGACATAACTCATCTGGTGGAATATATGAAAGGAATGCTCTGTATTCAGCCCATTCAAACTTCCCTTTCTCTCCACAGGAGTCCCAGGTCCATGGACTTCCTATTGGATCCAGAGTCCTATACCACAGTTTCCCTTTGGGAGGCGGTAGCTCCAGTTTAGGAGGTAACAACCCCATCTGAAACTGCTACTTTACCTCCCTGGGCCGGGCTGAGTTTCTACCAGAAACTGGCACGCCTCCGCTCATAAACATACCACAGATTCCTCATGTGACTCAATACAGTAGTGTTTGTACTGGGACTATCAGGATTCCCCATGACTAGGTTAACCTACAAGGTGAACTCTCATATCCTGACTGTTCCTGCTAAGAAGGTGTGAAAAATGTCTGGCCCAATTTCCTGAATGACCAAATCAGAGGTTACAACTCTTAATTTCCCGCTTTGCATTGTTATAGGAGACTTCCTACTCACCTTTCTCAGTATAGGCCTATACCTTTTTCCTCTTGACCCTCATTTATATCAGTTGTTTCCTGTCCTGTCTAAGTACTTCCTGTTGGACTCTGAGCTGACGTTTATACAGTTTATACAACCAACAAACAATGGTTAATATAAACTTAGCCTGATTCTGAGTAAGTAAGGCTAGAGGTTAGGCCCACTAACCATCAACCGCATCACTTACACAACTCATTAGTTACTAACTCCTCAGGACTAAACTACTACTTAAATAAGTCCTTCCCCAAAGTGGTTCTGATACATACTACACAGACCAACGTCTCAGAGACCCAAAAGCTTTGAAGTTCCACAGCACGATGACCACTAGTCTAAATCACCATTATGATTGGCAGTTAGTGTCAAAGACCTCCGTTTGGTGTTATGACAAATGGCCATGACTAACGCTATGGGCTCTGTGACCCCTGACCTGCACACCCCGAACTAAACTTCAGTGAAGGCGCTAAAGCAGAACATTAGGAAAGAAAAGCTGGAAAGAGATGTTATCAGCTGTTTCCATCCGTGGTAATGAACAGCTGTGTTGGACCAGTTAGACAGATAAGGAAAAGTATCACTGCTGAGCCATGGGATGAATATTCATTCTAACATTCTTCATGTCTACTCTCTGAAGCACAGGCTGGGCCAAGTAAAGCAGAGCTGGATGTGATGTAAGAGGGATTGTATAAAAACTTGAACAGACGATTCACATCAATTGCCCATTCAATAAGTTGGTCGCAATCGAGTGTGGATGATGAAGCCATAGACAGTTGGCTCTGTGAGAATGTGCGTGCCTGCAGTCTTCTCAATGGTCTCTAGTCAGCACACACACACGGCCTGTCCCCAGCACCCATTGTCAATTCATCCCCACAATATGGATTCTGTTCCTGTGCCTCCCCTCCTCTCCAGTCTGCCACACTGCTCTGCTCAATGAGTCATTGGCTTACGATGTGCTCCAGCATCGCCACGGCAACTGGCTGCCCAGAGGGATTTATCTGGCCTGTTCCTTTCCCGAGATGTGGGTGGTTGTGTGTGTGTGTGTGTCTGATGCTGCAGTATTCAGCCCGGGCTCGGATACTGACGCACAGTCTGCTCTTCGCAGTCGTGGCACATTTCTCCTCCTCACTCCTTCGTGCCGTGGCCCACGAGCTCCAGAGCAGCGGAGGAGGAGAGGAATGTGTTGTTTGCACACTCTGCTATGTCCATCCTGAAAAGGCACTCTGGGAGCTGAGCTGACCATCAGCGTGTCCTCCAAAACAGACGTTTCAAACCTATTACTTCATCAACATGACCAGAATAAATCCATGGAATACCTAGATGGCCATCACCATGAGCTGAAACACCCTTTGAGACCTGTTGTAGCAACATTAACTGACTACTCAAGAACATTACAATACAGACTGCACTTGCTGTTAAAAAAAAATAAACAGATACCATCTCAGGACAATGAGCTACATCCAACACTACGTGACCTAAAGCATGTGGACACCTGCTCGTCGAACATCTCATCCCAAAATTAATATGGAGTTGGTCCCCTTTTGCTGCTATAGGCTTTCCACTAGATGTTGGGGCATTGCTGCGGGGACTTGCTTCCATACAGCCACAAGAGCATTAGTGAGGTGTGGAGGCACTGACGTTGGGAGATTAGGCCTGGCTCGCAGTCGGCGTTCAATATTCATCGGAAGGTGTTTGATGTGGTTGAGGTCAGGGTTTTGTGCAGGTCAGTCAAGTTCTTCCATACCAATCTCAACAAACCATTTCTGTACGAATCTCACTTTGTGCACGGGGGCATTATCATGCTGAAACAGGAAAGGGCCTTCCCCAAACTGTTGCCACAAAGTTGGATGTACAGAATCATCTAGAATGTCATTGTCTGCAGTAGCGTTAAGATTACCCTTCAATGGAACTCAGGGGCCCAGGCCGAACGTGAAAAACAGCTCAAGACCATTATTCCTCCTCCACCAAACTTTACAGTTGGCACTATGCAATGGGGCAAGTAGCGTTCTCCTGGCATTTGCCAAACCAAGATTAGTCTGTTGGACTGCCAGATGGTGGATGATGGTGAAGCGTGATTCATCACTCCAGAGAACGCGTTTCCACTGCTCCAGAGTCCAATGGCGGTGAGCTTTACACCTCTCCTACCTGCGCTTGGCATTGCGCATGGTGATCTTAGACTTGTGTGCGGGTGCTCGGCCATGGAAACCCATTTCCTGAAGCTCCCAACGAACAGTTCTTGTGCTGAAGTTGCTTCCAGGGGCAGCGAGTGTTGCAACCGAGGACAGATGATTTTTCGGCACTCAGCTGTCCCATTCAAATAAAAAATCAAATCAAATCAAATGAGCTTGTGTGGCCTACCACTTCACGGCTGAGCCTTTGTTGCTCCTAGGTGTTTCCACTTCACAATAACAGCACTTACAGTTGTTTGGGGCAGCTGTAGCAGGGCCGAAATTTGACGAACTGACTAGTTGGAAAGGTGGCATCCCATGAAGACAGAGCTCATCAGTAAGGCCATTCTACTGACAATGTTTGTCTATGGAGATCGCATGGCTGTGTGCTCGATTTTATACACCTGTCAGCAATGGGTGTTGCTGAAATAGCTGAATCCACTAATTTGAAGAAGTGTCCACATACTTGTGTGTGTGTATATATATATATATATATATCGTAGCTGTCGACAGGTCTGGGCAGCAGCATGTGTTCTTATTGGCTACGGGGGGGGATTTAGACGTGCTGGGAGAGATTGAGTCAGAGAGCGAGAGGGGAAGGAGGATGTTGGCATTACTTACTTTCAGGAGGTGGGGGAGGGAAGTCTTCCACGATGTCCATACTGGTGCCGTTTTCTGGGCATACAGGTTCACTCAGCAGCCTGGTGGTAGTGGTAGTCCTCTACACCCACACATTTCTCTGGAGGAAACAGACATATGGAATGTTAAGATAGCACGCTATAATACTGTCCACTTATTCAATTAGCTAAGCATAGACAAATGTTCCCATGCATCATCTGCAGCAGTTTTTCCCGAGCTATATGGCCAAGTTATAGCCTAACTAGACTTTTGCCTGGTAAGGTCACATGGTATACGTGAACATGAGTATAAATACATGGAAACATTTCAAAAGATGGCATGTAATATGATATACACTTATGAAAGTAGCTTAGCACTGATACGTCCTTACTGTGGCATTTGGCACTGCATTACCCCCAGCCGATGGTAAACCAACCAACCACACACTGTTTATTCCATGTTAGTCACACCAGAAGGGTAGGGGAGCAGTGGAGCATTGTGGTCTTGGCTCTTTTGTCTGAGCATCAGACATGTGAACCAGAACTAATACAGACAAATTAAAAACAACATCAAGATACAAAACGTCCTCTCGCCCCACGTGTTAATGTGTAAACAAACAGTCAATATGATGTGTGTGCGTGCGTGCCAGAGCAGGGTTATTGTATCCAGTGACTTTGTGTAAGTAAACATGGTGGAGCTGGAAGCTTCACACCATGGGAATGGAGAAGGAAAATTAATTAATCATTGCCAGTGTGTGTGTGTTCAACATGGCTTCATTCAGGCGTCAACGCTTCTCTCAAGCACTTTGTCACCTGTTGGTTGATTTAGAGTGAGTCAGTAATCTTCTACTGTAGCTTTAACACCCTCTGATCACTCATGCATGTCCTTATTTTCCAAATAACCAGGAAGAAGGGGTTTTAACAGCTACGAGGTTCAACTCTACTGAACATCTGATAACAGCTGTCCAAACTGGGATGTCTAAATTTAGCAGTTGTTTTCATTGTCTGAAAGCCAGATTTCACCAAGAAAAACGAGGCTAATTTAGTCTACAAATGAGTTCAATTTTTGTTGATGGGAGTAAAGCTGGAAATTATTTATTGTGGACAGCTGTTATCAAATCAAGATGTTCAATAGAATTGAATACAATATAGTTCACTAATTCTAGCTCAAAGTTGTTTCCTAATAAACATCTGCATGTACAGTACTGTAAGCCTATCACTTTAACACATTACAGCATTTCTGAGGGACACAGGGTAGTGACAGGTATGCAAGTCAGAGGTCAAGATGAGGGTGGGGTTAACAGAGGGCTCACTTTTCGCTGGGGGGAAATGACAAACGCATGCTAAAACAGACCTGCACAGACATGAGACCAGAGAGAGCGCATTCTTCCACTGTCTAACATTTTGTTAAATAGATGATTGGACACTCCAACAAAATAAGCTTCAAGTTTAGGTTGGAAAGTAGGTCAAGTCTTTATGTAATTGCCTACTTCCTTCAAAAAGAGACTAAAATGTCAGTCTATCCTCAAGGGTGGATGATATAGCAATGATGTCATTCCATAGAATAAGAGGACACTTGTAGAGTTCTAGTGTGTTCCATACTATTCACAGACATTCTGCTCTCCAGTTAAATTCACACCATAATAAGACAACAAGCGTACAATACAGTACAAGCATCTGTGAATACGACTGCTCTATTCCAATGCTGCCAACAAGAGCCAAAATATATACCACTTAGAGACTCAAAGCTTGTTTTGTCTAGCTCCTCTGCGTCTTTGTCCCCACCCAGACAGCACAGAGGGTGTGAACAAAAACACACAGGACCAGTGTTTTCTTCTGTACTGTATGTCTAAGCGACAGTCAGGTAGAAAATGTTTGTCCTGGAGACAAAACACTTTATAACTGGTCAAAGTTAGGGCTAGACATGTGACTAACCGGACAGATTTAGACAAGGATAAAAAGTCCTAAAAGGAAGGGATACACCCTTAACATGACTGATAAAAATGATTCATCATCGCTATCCTCAGGACTACTGTAGGAGTTGTGATTGTGACAAGGGAAGGAAGGGAGTTGGAAGCAGGGAGGGAGAGATGAGGGAGGGGGTGAAGAGGAAACGCAGCAATCAGGTGTGTTCATCCTCTGGGCTTCCTAAAGAGGAAAGAGAAAGACATCCCTTTCTGACAGATATTTCCTAAATTAATACCTTTAATATGGTTATTCATGGCCATGTCTTAGGTTTGATTAAATGTCACATTTAAATGTAACCTATTGTCTCACTTTTACAGAAGACCTTAAACTGTAAACTGGTTACTGTAAACAGTCTTGAGTCCAGACAGACGGCCTTTCCGGAGATTCCTCCATTTACCTCCTGTTGACTTCTACATTTACTAACCAGCTCTTCTACTTGCTCGGTGGGGAAACAAGACGCACCTCGCCCAAATTACCCAATTGCGTGGCCTGTGGCATCTAGTCCGTAATCCCTGGGACCACTTGGCCCATCACATACAGTACCAGTCAAAAGTTGACACACCTACTCATTCGAGGGTCTTTATTTTTTACTATTTTCTACATTGTAGAATAATAGTGAAGACCTCAAAAACTATGAAAAAAACACATGTAATCACGTAGGAACCAAAAAAAAAAAAAAGAAAGTGTTAAACAAATCAAAATATACTTTATATTTGAGATTCTTCAAAGTAGCTACCATTTGCCTTGATGACAGCTTTCTTGGCATTCTCACAACCAGTTGCATGAGGTAGTCACATGGAATGCATTTCAATTAAACAGGTGTGCCTTGTTAAAAGTTCATTTGTGGAATTTATTTCCTTCTTAACGCGGTTAAGCCAATGGCAAGAACAGCTAAAATAAGCAAAGAGAAACAACAGTCCATCATTACTTTAAGACATGAAGGTCAGTCAATCCGGAAAATGTCAAGAACTTTGAACATTTCTTCAAGTGCAGTCGCAAAAACCATCAAGCGCTATGATGAAACTGGCACTCATGAGGACCACCACAGGAAATGAAGACCCAAAGTTACTTCTGCTGCAGAGGATAAGTTCATTAGAGTTACCAGTCTCAGAAATTGCAGCCCAAATAAATGCTTCAGAGTTCAAGTAGACACATCAACATCAACTGTTCAGAGGAGACTGTGTGAATCAGGCCTTCATGGTTGCCACTACTAAAGGACACCAATAAGAAAGAAGAGATTTGCTTGGGCCAAGAAACACGAGAGCAATGGACATTAGACCGGTGGAAATCTGTCCTTTGGTCTGATGAGTCCAAATTTGATTTTTGGTTCCAACCGCCGTGTCTTTGTGAAACACCGAATAGGTGAACGGATGATCTCCGCATGTGTGGTTCCCACTGCGAAGCATTGAAGGAGGAGGTGTGATGGTGCTTTTCTGGTGACATTGTCTGTGATTTATGTAGAATTCAAGGCACACTTAACCAGCATGGCTACCACAGCATTCTGCAGCGATACGCCATCCCATCTGGTTGCACTTATTTGTTTTTCAACAGGAGAATGACCCAAAAAACACCTCCAGGCTGTGTAAGGGCTATTTGACCAAGGAGAGTGATGGAGTGCTGCATCGGATGACTTGGCCTCCACAATCACCCGACCTCAACCCAATTGAGATGGGTTGGACCGCATATTGAAGGAAAAGCAGCCAACATATGTGGGAACTCCTTCAAGACTGTTGAAAAAGCATTCCTCATGAAGCTGGTTGAGAGAATGCCAAGAGTGTGCAAAGCTATCATCAAGGCAAAGGGTTGCTACTTTGAAGAATCTCAAATATATATTTGATTTGTTTAACACTTCTCATGGATATTATTTATTATGTAGTTCTGATGTCTTCACTATTATTCTACAACGTAGAAAAAAATAGATAAAAAAAAAAAAAAAAAACTTGAATGATTAGGTGTCCAAACATTTGACTGGTACTGTACATATGAAACTCACTGTTGGTGTGTCAGCACCCTATACTCAGTAAACTACACCATGCCTATTGGAGGCTTCCAAACATTCCTTTAAAGTAGCTCTAGGTGGCAGGCAGGGTGGCGGGCAGGGGGCAGGCAAGCAGCTGAGCCAACAGGGGGGTGAAAAAAGAGAACAGTCTGATGACAGACTTGACCAAGCATATCATTACAAGTCAGCAACACACAAGTAAACCTCTGTAGTAGCTATGCACGGACAGGAAAATAGTAATCTAGGGCCTGCAGTTAATGCTGCTGATTTGTTTCCAGTGTGTTCACAAGGTAGTCACAACAAACGTCACTAAAACAAGTCACACCTATGGCTGTTGCGGTGACCGCCACACCGGCAGTCACGAGTCATGAAGGCAGTCAAATTCAACATGATAATTTAGTCACGGTAACTAGGCTTCTCCAATCTCTGATGCTGCTACTGGTCATTAGTAGCCTACCAAACTTGCTAACTGCCTGGTACTCAGCACTCTATTGTCCCTCTAAATCATTCTGACATCAATGCAAGTATTCGAAAATCTAAACAAACCCTTAATGAGTGTCCATGAGCTCATGTTGCGCAACATTCCTATAGGCTATGTAATTGCGGGAGAAAACAAGAGAGATGGCCGCTAAAAAAAGAGGATCCCATCAGCTTTCTATAGGCTAGGCCTACTATATTCATTTCTCAACTTTCCTAATATTAAGCACATTGCTTCTCTTTACAACAGGAGTATAGCCTACCTGGCTGGCATGAAAATAAACCACGGGGGAAAGCATCCTCCATTCCCTATTTAACTGCATAGATGACATGTATTTTTTCCCGCTGCCCCGGTTGTTTTGATGCAGGTGCGTGATAATGGTCCATTCTAAATCATAACAAATGTCACATATACTATTTATTCTGAATGGTGACAATATCAGCCTATCACTTGTGAATTATATATTATCACCTATGAATGATGCCCATCATAAGAAACAATGCCTTTTTTTGCAACTTGTTTGAATCATAGTCGCACACCTCATGTAGCCTAACCCATAGGGCTATATGTTTTGATAAGGTTTGTATCACAACTAAAGTGGCCAAATAACTTAAATAAAATGAAGTACATTAATCTGCTTTACAAGGGGTGTAGAGCCTAACTGGCATATATAAGCAGTGCGACAGTTTCAAGTTTGGGGTAGATCATTTTCACCATAAAAATGCATCTTTATAATGAAAGCATTACATGCATAATTGCATGCGCAGTCACTTTTGACAATGGTGTTTTCAGCTAATGGAACATTCACGCTTATAGCCTACTAGCATGTCTGCATTGCTGCGCTTATAATGTGAAGAAATAGCCTAATAGTTTAACAAATTTTGTCAAATTTTGAATGAGAGACTATTGGAGTGTGTACAGCCTTCGCCAAAAAAAACAAAGCAGAGCTCATGCCTTTCAAATTATTTTTTTCAAATTGTTAGTCTCATCATGCAGCCTTAAAATGTATTAAAAATCAAAACATATAGCCCAACGTTTGTAGAACAACTAAAGTTACATTAATAACTCTAAATTAAGCATATAGGAGTACCTATTTCTTTGTTAGCCGCTTAATACAGAATAGCCGCATGTGCACTCCCTTAAATCAGTTAGAGAAAATATTTCTATTTTATTCAGCTTCGTTCAATTGTATTCTTCACACTATAAAATAATGTAATGGAATTATAAGCAAATCTTGTCTGCTAAATGAACCAGAGTAGCCCACAGCCATATGGCATAGCCACATCAGGACAACTCAGAGTACGCTATTCTTTTCTTCTGAAATAGACTACATTTTTATTCATATCATGCTTCTTTAGATCTGTCTAAAATAAAATTATGGATTTATTGTGAAGGTGTAGGCTATATTACATTACATTACATGGATTTATTATACTTTAAAATGTCTTGTAGGCTATGTGTGGAAGCCAGGAGATGCTAAATGTCTTTGTTAATTAATGGTCAATCACTGTGAGACCGACATTTATTTAGTTGACAATCACCGGTTGACGAAATTTTGTGACCGCCACAGCCCCAGTCACAACAGTAATAATGAACATGTTCACAAAGAGGTGAAGAGTTATCACATCCATTGACTGCTGCATAATGAAAATCACAATCTACTCAGTGGATTACTTCAAACCAAGACTGCAGCCAGGCGAACAAAGTGTTTGTGTGTCACGGACAGATTCTTGTTGTTTGAGGAGTTTCTGACGCCTCTACGAAGCCAAAAACATCTCAAACACTTTTAATGACAAGTGGCATTCCACAAATGGTTTGACAGAGTCACAAACAAAACCCAAAGCAGGCTTTGGAGCTCACAGCTGTACCAGTAGAGAGCATCCTCTCTCTCTCTCTCTCTCTGTCTCTCTCTCCACATACACTTTCTGCTTACTGGGCTGGAGCGGTGTCTCTCTGCATGGCTGTGTTATTGGCAGTGTGTCATTGTCTCCCATCGCCAGCATTACTGTAATCAGTGGTCCATTACACACACACACACACACACACACACACACACACACACACACACACACACACACACACACACACACACACACACACACACACACACACACACAGTCCTCTCTGTGAATAGATAGACAGGGATGACAAAGATACTTGCGCTGGGGAGGACAGTGTCCTGCAGCCTACTAAAATGGTCAGGCACTCTGTCCCTCTCCCCTCTCTGTATGTCAATTCAATTTCAATTTAAGGGGCTTTATTGGCATGGGAAAACATAAGTTTACATTGCCAAAGCAAGTGAAATAGATAAACAATACAAAATTAAACATTACACTCACAAAAGATCAAAAAAACATTTCAAATGTCATTATGTGTTGTAATTATGTGCAAATAGTTAAAGTACAAAAGGGAAAACAAATAAACATACATATAGGTGTGTCTGTACAATGGTGTTTGTTATTCACTGGTTGCCCTTTTTTTGTGGCAACAGGTCACATATCGTGCTGCTGTGATATTTCACCAAATAGATATGGGAGTTTATCAAAATTGGATTTGTTTTCAAATTCTTTGTGGGTATGTGTAATCTAAGGGAAATATGTGTCTCTAATATGGTCATACATTTGGCAGGAGGTTAGGAAGTGCAGCAGCAGTTTCCACCTCATTTTGCAGGCAGTGTGCACATAGCCTGTCTTCTCTTGAGAGCCAGGTTTGCCTACGGCGGCCTTTCTCAATAGCAAGGCTATGCTCACTGAGTCTGTACATAGTCAAAGCTTTCCTTAAGTTTGGGTAGGTCACAGTGGTCAGGTATTCTGCCACTGTGTACTCACTGTTTATTCTTTCCAACGTGTCAAGAATTTTTCTTTGTGTTTTCTCTGGATTTGGTTGGGTCTAATTGTGTTGCTGTCCTGGGGGTCTGTTTGTGTTTGTGAACAGAGCCCCGGGACCAGCTTGCTTAGGAGACTCTTCTCCAGGTTCATCTCTCTTATGGAAGGTTTGGGAATTGCTTACTTTTAGGTGGTTGTAGAATTTAACAGCTCTTTTCTGGATTTTGATCATTAGCGGGTATCGAGTCTATGGGGGTGCCACAGGGTTCAATTCTTGGGCCGACTCGCTTCTCTGTATACATCAATGTCGCTCTTGCTGCTGGTGAGTCTCTGATCCACCTCTACACAGATGACACCATTCTGTATACTTCTGGCCCCTCTTTGGACACTGTGTTAACTACCCTCCAGACGAGCTTCAATGCCATACAACTCTCCTTCCGTGGCCTCCAACTGCTCTTAAACACAAATAAAATGAAATGCATGCTCTTCAACCGATCGCTGCCTGCACCTGTCCCCCCGTCCAGCATCACTACTCTGGACAGTTCTGTCTTAGATTATGTGGACAACGACAAATATCTAGGTGTCTGGTTAGACTGTAAACTCTCCTTTCAGACTCACATCAAACATCTCCAATCCAAAATTAAATCTAGAATTGGCTTCCTATTTCACAACAAAGCATCCTTCACTCATGCTGCCAAACATACCCTCATAAAACTGACTATCCTACCGATCCTCGACTTCGGTGATGTAATTTACAAAATAGCCTCCAATACTCTACTCAACAAATTGGATACAGTTTATCACAATGCCATCCGTTTTGTCACCAAAGCCCCATATACCACCCACCACTGCGACCTGTATGCTCTCGTTGGCTGACCCTCGCTTTACATTCGTCACCATACCCACTGGCTCCAGGTCATCTACAAGTCCCTGCTAGGTAAAGCCCCGCCTTATCTCAGCTCGCTGGTCACCATAGCAGCACCAACCCGTAGCACGCGCTCCAGCAGGTATACCTCACTGGTCACCCCCAAAGCAAATTCCTCCTTTGGCCGACTTTCCATCTAGTTCTTTCCTGCCAATGACTGGAACCAACTACAAAAATCTGAAACTGGAGACACTTATCTCCCTCACCAGCTTTAAGCACCAGCTGTCAGAGCAGCTCACAGACCCCTGCATATAGCCCATCTGTAAATAGCCCAACCAACTACCTCATCCCCTACCGTATTTATTTCTTGTTCCTTTGCACCCCAGTTTTTCTACATTGCACATTCATCTACTGCACATCTACCATTCCAGTGTTTAAATGCTATATTGTAATTACTTTGCCACCAAGGCCTATTTATTGCCTTACCTCATTTGCACTCTTTGTATATAGATTTGTTTGTTTCTACTGTATTATGGACTGTATGTTTGTTTTACTCCATGTGTAACTCTGTGTTGTTGTATGTGTCAAACTGCTTTGCTTTATCTTGGCCAGGTCGCAGTTGTAAATGAGAACTTGTTCTCATCTTGCCTACCTGGTTAAATAAAGGTGAAATAAAATAAAATCATACTAATTCTGCTCTGCATGCATTATTTGGAGTTATAACTTGTACACAGAAGATATATTTTCTCAATTTGGTGTTTGTCCGATTTTGTGAATTCTTGGTTTGTGAGCAAACCCCAGACCTCACAACCATAAAAGGGCAATGGGTTCTATAACTGAAGTATTTTTAGCCAGATCCTTTTCCTTTTGCATTGTGTCTCAGATCGTTCACAGCTTTGTGGAAGTTACCTGTGGCGCTGATGTTTAATCCGAGGTATGTATCGTTTTTTGTTTGCTCTAGGGCAATGGTGTCTAGATGGAATTATTTCTCGCTCTCTCTCGGTGTGTGTTGACAGGGGGCCAGGCAGAACCAGTTTAATGACATGCAGAGGAGCCCTGAAAACCAGTGAGAGACTGGATGAGAGAGCAGCATGCAGTCAGTCAGCCTCCAAGGAGTGAAGCTTAAAGAATATTGGATATTTCTCTCATTAGAAATCTAACACACTTTCGGAATGTTCATGTCAGCAATAACTGATGATATAGCCAAGCAGTTTGCATACACAAGGATATAAGAGCCCATGAAGAGAACTGAAACAGATCTACAGAGCGTGTTAGCATGCAGTAACTCAATGTATACCATTGCATAGCTGAGTATTATGTTCATAGCTGCTTTCTAAAGCCTCCGACAGACCTGAAATGTTATCTGACAGACACAGGGATCAATATAGCCAGAGGAGCAGCATGGCATTTCACATCAGCAGCTGTAATTACACGGGTGTCGGGTGTGGGAAATACACTTCAATAGCATGCCCTAGGGTTAGGGTTAAAGCTGCACTGGCTTTACTAGGGAAGGCCATCCATACAGAATTATAGATTGGAATACATTTCAATACAATTTTAATATATTAGAGGGAAATTGTGGTTTCAGACGCTACCTTTCAGTAAGCATTTCACTGTTAGTCTACACCGTTTACAAAGCACGTGACCAATAAAATGTTCCATTCAACATGTTTCAGATGCAACCTTCCAGTGACTCCCATGCTACAATTCAACAAGATATTTGAGGGGAAAAAAGGAGATTATTGAAAGCACTGAGTTGTCAGTCATGAGTCATTCATTCAAACTTTTCAAAAGTCTACCACAGCATGCATGCTACTGTGATTTATTGCTGAACTTTGTAGTTTTATGCATTACATTTAAGGTAAAAAGCAAAATTCATTCAAATACATGGCAACATATTTAGTAAATATATTTTACTAGCTACCATAGCATGCTGTCAAAATGTATTTCCACACCATATATATGTAGACATATATGAAAACAGACAATTTTATAATATGTCCATAAATACACACTACCAGTCAAAAGTTTTAGAATACCTACTAATTCAAGAGTTTCTTTATTTTTACAATTTTCTACATTGTAGAATAAAAGTGAAGACATCAAAACTATGAAATAACACATGGAATCATGTAGTCACCAAAAAAAAAAAAAAGTGTTAAACAAAATCTAAATATTTTATATTTGAGATTCTTCAAAATGGCCACCATTTGCCTTGATGACAGCTTTGCACACTTTTGGCATTCCCTCAACCAGCTTCATGAGGTAGTCACCTGGAATGCATTTCAATTAACAGTAGGGATGCACGATATATCGGTAAGCATTTCGGACAATATTAGCTAAAAAATGTCAACATCGGCCCAATGTCTAGTTTAACGCTGATGTGCAAAACTGACGTGCATACCTATATATTGTAGGTAGAGGACATAACGATGCCTCAAAAAAAATACAGCGCTACACAGAACAAAGCAGAAAAATACTAAGCGCACACTTCCAACAACTAAACAAGTTCAAGTCAGGCAGTCATTTGAAAGAGTAAGAACATTTCAGCGAGACAACTCAAAGGCAAAATCCATTAACGCCAAGATAACGGAATTAATTTCCCTTGACAATCAACGGTTCTCTGTTGTGGATGATGTTGGCTTTCGCCGACTGGTCGACACCTCGAGCCCCGGTGCACACTATCAAGTAGGCACTATTTTTCAGATGTTGCGCTCCCGGAGTTACACAGTATTTCTGAAACGCAAATCTATTAGCTACTTGCTATGGGCGTCACTGCTATTTGATTCACAATTGACATTTGGACCAGCGATGTCAGCCCCATGAGCATGCTGAGTCTGACAGCACAGTGGGCCGACGAGGATTTCGTACTGAGGAAAGCCGTATTGCATGCTCAAGAATGTGCTGGTTCTCATACCGCTGCTGCCATTTCAAAGGCATTTGAGAACATGTTTGAACCTTGGAAACATGGACACACTCCTAGCGCCATTCGAACAACTGAGTTGAGAAATAAGCTAATCAACTGTGTCTGCAGCAGATGTGATACCCTCTGTCATGGCATTGAAACGCCTGCTCAACAAAACTGCCCACACAGACCGTGGGGTTAAAACTTGCAAAAGTACTCGAGGCTGTGAACAAGCGATTCGGTGGCATTCTTTCTGAGCCACTACTGTGTCACCACCATGCTCGATGCTAGGTACAAGGCCCGCTACTTCGATGCAGACAAGAAACAGACAGACAAGATGGAAACGGACAGACAGCTGAAACTTCACTGCTTGACATGCATGATGACATCCTGGTTGAGAATGAAACGACTGAACAAATGAACAACGAAACAGCACAGCAAGTGAAAAAAATAGGTTTTGATGATGTTTTACTGGTAATGGGGACATACGTAAATGCCAACAAAATAACTTTTGGCAGCAATTTATTTATATCGGTATAGTTTTTTGGTGGGGGGCAAGGAAAATATTGGATATCGGTCAAATGTTATATCGATGCATCACTAATTAAACAGGTGTGCCTTGTTAAAAGTTAATTTGTGCAATTTCTTTCCTTCTTAACTTCTTAGGGCTAGGGGGCAGTATTTTGAAGTTCGGATGAAAAACGTGCCCAAAGTAAACTGCCTGTTACTCAGGCCCAGAAGCTAGGATATGCATATAATTAGTAGCTTTGGATAGAAAACACTGAAGTTTCTAAAAAATGTTAAAATAATGTCTGAGTATAACAGAACTGATATGGCAGGCAAAAACCCAAGCAAAATCCAACCGGGATGTCTGAAATCAGTCATGTCACACTGTTTTCAATAGGCCAGCTATTCAAAGCCTCATAGGAACTGCAATCTGGGGGTTAAACTATGGCTCCCACTAGATGTCAAGTCTTTAGAAAAAGGTTTGAAGCTTTTTTCATGAAAATCAAGGGAGCAAGACCACTTCTTCTTGAGTTCACGTCAAGTGTCCTGTTTTGGATTTTGCACGTGAATGCCTTTGGGCAGGTGGATTACTGAACAAAACGGAGCTATATGGATATTAAGGAGGAACTTTATCGAACAAAAGGACCTTTTATTGTGTAACCTGGCCATCATCTGAAGATCATCAAAGGAAAGTAATTTATTTTATGCTATTTTTTTTTAGTTGTGACAGCTCTGCTGGTTATTATGCTAATTGAGGTTTTGTGCGGGCTGCTGTCCTCAGACAATCAAATGTTCTGCTTTCGCCATAAAGCCTTTTTGAAATCTGACAACGCTGTTAGATTAACAAGAGTCTAAGCTTTTGAAGGGTGTGCAGCACTTGTATTTTCATGAATGTTTGAAATGAGTATTTTTGTCATTTGAATTTGGCGTTCTGCATTTCACCAGATGTTGTCAAAATTGAACCCCTTCACAGGATTGGATCCCTAACAAGTTAATGCGTTTGAGCCAATCAGTTGTGACAAGGTAAGTGGGGTATATAGAAGATTTGGTAAAAGACCAAGTCCATATTATGGCATGAAGAGCTCAAATAAGGGAAATGACAGTCCATCATTACTTTAAGACATGAAGGTCAGTCAATAAGGAACATTTTAAGAACTTTGAACATTTCTTAAAGTGCAGTCGCAAAAAACATCAAGTGCTATGATGAAACTGGCTCTCATTAGTACCGCCAAAGGAAAGGAAGTAGGGCTGGGCGATATGGCCAAAATATAATATCATGGTATTTCTCAAATTTGACAATATTTTATGTTTTTGATTAATAAAAGTTCTACATTTGCTTTAAGAGTACTGCGTGACCCTAGGGGGGCAACACATTCTAAATTATTTCAATGAGTCTTTCTCCATTCGGATAGTTTTATACCATTCAACCTAAAAAAAATAAAAAAAATAAAAAAAAAATTACATTTCCATCCATTTCTGCATTTTCTGCACTCAAATGAGAATTTCCACATTGCCACTATATGGGCAAAAATACTAGGCCTTATTTTTTACCAAATGTTGCACTTGGGTGAACTTTTGGAATCATGGAAATAGAACATAAATAATAGTGGGCACTTTGAATACAGTGTTTGAATAAAAATGCCATGGACGAGTTATTGTGACAGGGTAGGAACCAAAGTGATGTTCAGTGTTTCCTAGGGGACCCTATAATCTTTGGCTACATTAAATCTTTATTCAAATAGCCAACATATTCATGCTTCACCTATTCCTCTTTGATTTAGAAGATACTGTTGCACAAACATGCTGATTTAAGCCTCCACCAGTACTGGTATCAATCTGTATTAACTAGCTACGTTTGCTCTGACTCAGTACTTTTATTAGCTAGCGATTAGCATTAGTGGCTCACACGATTTAGCTTAACTTGTTAAGAAAAGACAAACTAGCTGTTTGCAGATGTAAGAAACACAAACTAATATTGTAATTATAGAACGCTTGTGGATTTATACTAAGATTAAAGTGGAAACAACATTGTTGTCGTCAACATTATTGACCATGCAGACTGAACGAAAGTGTCTCGTGGTCAAGCAACAACAAATGCGCTCCTTGAGTGACAGGGGGCAGGACTAGGTCTGTGTGGAAAGCGGCATGGAGAGAGAGAGCGATGACTCAAGTAGCGGAGTAAACTATAAAAATGGATGTTACACACGGCACCTCACAAACCAAACGTTCAAATACCATTATAGAAGGTCAAGAAAAAACCCAAACTGGTCCCTGCATCAATACCTGTATATAGCAAAATACGGTATTCCGCCCAGCCCTAAAAGGAAGACCCAGAGTTACCTCTGCTGCAGGGGATATGTTCATAGAGATATGTTCATAGAGTTACCAGCCTCAGAAATTGCAGCTCAAATAAATGCGTCAGAGTTCAATTAACAGACACATCTCAACATCAACTGTAATGGTCGAATTTCTGCAAAGAAACCACTACTAAAGGACACCAATAAGAAGAAGAGATTTGCTTAGGCCAAGAAAGATGAGCAATGGACATTAGACCGGTGGAAATCTGATTTTTGGTTCCAACAGCAGTGTCTTTGTGAGACACGGTGTGGGTGAATGGATGATCTCTGCGTGTGTATTTCCCACTGTAAAGCATGGAGGAGGTGTGATGGTGTGGGGGTGCTTTGCTGGTGACACTGATTTATTTAGAATTCAAGGCACACTTAACCAGCATGCTTACCACAGAATTCTGCAGCGATACCCTATCCCATCTGGTTTGGGCTTAGTGAGACTGTCATTTGTTTTTCAACAGGACAATGACCCAACACACCTCCAGGCTGTGTAAGGGCTATTTGACCAAGAAGGAGAGTGCTGCACCAGATGACCTGGCCTCCACCATCCCCCGATCTCAACCCAATTGAGATCGTTTGGGATGAGTTGGACCGCAGAGTGAAGGAAAAGCAGCCAACAAGTACTCCACATATGTGGGAACTCCTTCAAGACTCTTGGAAAAACATTTTAGGTGAAGCTGGTTGAGAGAATGCCAAGAGTGTGCAAAGCTGTCATCAAGGCAATGGGTGGCTATTTGAAGAATCTCAAATATATTTTGATTTGTTTAACACTTTTGGTTACTACACGATTCCATGTGTATTTTATAGTTTTGATGTTTTCACTATTATTCTACAATGTTGAAAATAGTCAAAATAAAGAAAAACCCTTGAATGAGTAAGTGTTCTAAAACTTTTGACAGGTAGTGTATATGGGCTCCCGCGTGGCGCAGCGGTCTAAGGCACTGTATCTCAGTGCAAGAGGCGTCATTACAGTCCCTGGTTTGAATCCAGTAATTTGACCAATTGTCACAGAATGGGTGAATGAAATCATTCCCTTTTAACTATCCTAAACATCTCAGTCCAGGCCTTTGAACACAGAAGTAGCTGTTAAGAACAGAGTTGACTAAGTTACCCTTCGTCAAAGTTTTTACATTGTTTAAAAGGAGTGCATGGGCAAATTTAGTTATTGCACACACGCACTTCAGAGTAGGCGTTCCCTAGCAGAAATATGCAAATACATGCCAGAACGCGCCAATAGGATGTCGCTAGCTTGTGCTTGGCTCTTCCCCCCCTCGCTTGTTCTGCCCACTATGACTCATTTGTTCCCATTGGAAACGACAGGCTGTGGTCTATCTTTGGTGTAGCACTGGAGTTGCTATGTAACGTCCCATTAAAGATGGAGGCCACCACCATAGTCACAGTCAATCAGAAATAGGGTCCCCACCCATCCAGTGCAGACTGGAGCCTTGAGATAGTCCAGCATGTTGTCAGAAAAACAGAACACTATGTCAGTGTGAGGCAATGGGAGAGAGAGAGAGAAGGAGAGAGAGGGAGAGCCCAAATAGGTCTTTCTTTGTTAGTTGTCCAGCTAATAGCTCTGCAAGGCATTTCAATATCAATAGAACAAACAGCACAAAATTGCCTCCCAACCTCAGATTACGACAAATCACATCAGGTCAGTTAAACACTCCAATTGTTACAGTAATATGCATTATGCGGACTTCGAAGTGGATACTGGAGAGAATGTGTTTAGGACTTTTGTTAGTCACCCAAATAGTAACAATTGAATAGTGTAAATAAAAATACATTATAGGAGAAGGTCACAGATCCTTCATATGGAAAAGGGAAAAGTGTCCAAAAATATTGAAAACAGAACTATAAGCTATACAGCTCGAGTCATATCCAATTCTGAACATAGATGTTCACAGCTGGCAAATACTTATTTTGGTACATGAGAAATGTTCCATGTCCACCTGCAGAAGGAAGGAAGGCCCAGTCAGTCAGTTTCACAGCTGTGCTATGTGCTGATCCATTCCACATTACATATCAGTGACTCCTCAGTGTCGATCAGTCCTCTGAAAAATGGGAAGTATGCTCCTCTCTGCAGACTGCTATGTACTCTGGCCTGGCTCTCACCCTCTGCCAGACACTTGGAAGCTTTCTCATAAGCCTCTACTCACTGGATGGACTTACAGACCCGACACACACACTTTGGGAAATTAGCGATTCTATCCAGCTGCATCTGTGAGAGATAATAACAACCAAGAAAAGAACAGCAACAGAGCCTCCAATCTGAAAGTAACCCTCTGTTATGAAGCCAACGACAAAACTAGGTGGAAGCGGGAAGAAGTGTCACGCATGGCGGAGCGTGCCGTCTACAGGCCCAGGGCTTACCGGACTGCTCAGCAATAGAACCTCTATATGCAGTAGGCCGGGTCACAGCCAAGAGTCCTCCACAGTCCCTAAATGTTACCCGTTTCAAGAAACTAGGCGTATGTCGCACGTCACTACTTCCAGGAGAGTATTTCTTTTTTTTTTTTTGTATACGTTTTTTGACAGAAATGCCTTCTGGAATGTGAACTTTCATGTGCCTTAATAACAAAGCTTGTATGCCATCTGTAAATATGAATACAATTGTTAAATAATGAGCCTAGTTGGTTTAGCCACGGAAAAATACAGAAACCTTCCCGCTAACCATGATTGGCTGAGATAGATGGGCTAGACATGCCGAGAGATGAATTCAGATTGGTCTGCCATGTAGCATGCTTCTGTCTATAACATGAGCGTATGTGTGGCTAATCCTGTCTACCGCAGATTTTTTTTTAAGATATCATGAAGAACTGAAAAAGTTTTGCTACTGCTCTCAACATTGCTGCCCTGACGTTAATAGCACTATCAACAAAGCTCAGTGGGAAAACGTTGTAATGGACTACTTTCTGGAGAAGAAACGGTGTCCTTGTCACAGAAGTTAACAGAGTTTTGAAATCAGTGGAATGCCCGGTGGAAGCAGAGAGATTATTGCCAGATGCAGAGTCCAATTCCGAGTTGGATGACCGTTCAAATCAATTTTTCCCAGTCTGAGTTTATTTATATTTTTCCAGAGTTCCCAGTTGTTTTGAACACAGCATTAGAGTTGGAATTATGGTTAATTGTTTAACTAGCTAGCTAGCTACATGTCTAAACAAGACTATGCAAGTAACCCTTTCACTGTCTCGTTTAAACCTTCTGTATCCTGTGCATGTGACAAATAAACTTCTATTTTATTTTATAAAGTGTGCGTTTACCAGAGACGTTAATGTGAAGAACAACTTGGCCTGCACCAAAGTCAGATTAGGATATAGGCCAAGGACTAGATAAAGTAAATCTTTACTACTACATTTTGCTTTTACTTACACCACTTTTAGTCTTGAAATCTTAGGTTGTTCACTACACTGAATTCTTAAAGAGATGGATGGGGCCAAGGCTTAAGAGGGTGTGAACGATGCTGAATGGGGGTAGACAAAGAGCTCTCCAGTAGGCATATCAAAACATTCACAGCCATTTTCTCAAAAGTAGGGTTACAAGTTTATCAACTTTCAAAGCAGAATTACTTTCTCATTGTTCTTCAACTGCATTGTATAATATAACATTTTCTAGCTCAGAGTCTCTACTTTTTCCCAATGTAAAAACACAATTTTGCTACATGTGACCCATCACCTGGATTTGGTCCTAAATACCAGAGACCCTTTTTTAGGAGTCATTATCAGGGGTGGAGGCATCTGTACTCACAGCAGCCAAGTGACGTGGCTATTTGCTAAGCAAATGACCATGTAGTGTGTGCAAATCTCGCAGGCTCCCAACTCTCTGATGCAAAGTGAACTGGACAAGCATGGAGCCAGACAATACAAGAGAAGATCAAAGCGCTCACCGTATCAAAACCATCTTTTAGCAGCCTGGCCCTAGGCGCATAGATTCCTGAAATACTCTTTGATCGGATGGGGGTTTCAGGCTACTCTAACAACTTGGACCAACAGTTTGATTAAATTCGACTTTTCTGATTAATACAAGTGTTACCAAAGAAAGTTCCAGTTCATTAGAGTCATACACTTGCTTTATTGAGGAATGCTATGCATGGCATGACCATGTTCATTTGTTAGAGTGGAGTACGGGTGAGTGCTCTGGAACACTTTCTAAAGACTCACTGTTTGAATCAAACTTTGATACACTGTACAAAGTTGAGATATATCTATATATCTTGGTCTGGAGTGGACAAAAATAATACAATTCAGGTTGCACTTGTTGGTACACAATCCATGTTATGACTTTAAGGACATCTTGATATCATGCACCTGCACCCTTGAAAAAGAACATGGGCACCACAAATTTCATCCATTGAGTTTGTAGAGAACATCTAGCAATTCATCACAAGACTGTAATTTGTATGACAACCATGTATGTCCCTTCCCTCCCTAGACCTGCCAACTTCTGACACTAAAATCAGTGATGAAAGGCTGTGCATAATACATAGAATATGAATATGTAATCTTTGTCCCGTCATCTTTCCAAGCAAGGCAAAGGTTTACAAACAGTTTATAGCAGCCGAACTAAAAAGAACCAACCAGGACAATACATTGTAAGTCAATACACTGCATCGTCTGACAATACGATGCATGTTAGCAAAGACAACTCGCCACGTTATAACAGCGCAGCAGGGATCGACTATTCACTTTTTGTTTGCAGAGAAAAAAACTCACTGGATAATGTAAGTAGGATCTGGTCTATTCGCTGGTCCCTTCCACGTCCAAATAAAGCTAAACATAATGTGGTTACTACTGTATTGAAAAGTCTCAAAATTACATATAAACCACTTTCAAACACTCTTCAAGTCCCATAACATAAAACTCACCATATTTAAACTTCTGATGAACAACGTCCGTCTAGTTCCACAGTAAAGATGTGTAAACAAATCTCTGTCAAAACACTGAGTATGAACTTCTGCTCGGCCAAGTGAATTTTCTGTTTTTCCATTTTCCTAAATTTTTGCAAATGCAATTTGACTCAATCCAAGAGACTGCCTCCTCCTCAGTCATTGGTGGAGACTTCGGGGGGCGAGGCCTTAATTGGCCGAAGGGGCACTCAATCACATTCCTGAGGTCCCGCCTAGGATGTTTATGTGTGTGACAATGTGTACCACGTGATCAGTGAGGCGGCTCCCTTGGAACAGCTGTGCATGCATTAGTCAGTCATCAGTGAATGCATTACCATATGTGAGCTATTTGAAGTATCTATATAATTGCTCGATGTTCCCACTTTATAAACTCATCATAATCTGACTTTGTCACGTCAAATTTGAAGTTGAAGTAACTAGCTTACTACACACACTCGTTTGTTAATTTCGGCACATATGAGTGTTCCATAGGTCTGTGGTGATTTGAGTCAACATTGCGTTGAAGTGGATAGTATTTATTCTGTCTGTAAATAAATCAACATCAAACAATTCCCAAAACGTTATTAACTCCAGGCAGATGTCTATTCTAGACAAAAATGTGATGTCCCACAGTATATTTCCAAATCTGTAATATATGAGTTCATAAACTCAAAGTTTCTCCACACATCTGAAAAACACCAGAAAGTAAGTGTGGCAGTCCCCACTGTCCATCCAGCACTGAGATAATTGAGCGTCCAGCCAGGTATTACATCCAATCCTATCATGACATCTAGTGGATAAATAATATATTGCTTTGAATTTATGGAACACAGCAGTAAATCATAAAAAAAAAATCTAATAAAGAACAAACATGCATATCCCCAAAAACATAAACAATACAAAGAGGATGTTAAAGGTTTTATTGATAGCTCATGTTAAAGTGAACAGATTTGAGTGGTAGTCTGAGAAAATGAAAGTATCCATGTGTGAGCATCCATCACACAACTTCATAATGACAGACAATAGTAGAAATTAATGGCAAATCCAACACTGTTAATATATAAACTCTGAACTAATTAGACTGTATTGTAGTTGAAACCGTTTAAAGAAAGAATGACAAAAATCCCACAGGAAATACAAATAATCAAGTTTGGAACCCATAAATAACTCAATCGTATTTGGTTAAAGCTGGCAGCAACCAATTCAAATAAAGCTACTGTGTACATTTTCTTTATTGCATTGCTATATTCTGAATGCCAGGCAAACATATCAACCAAACAACAAGACTTACTTCATAAGCGAAATAATAAAACTTGAATTCAAATAATATTTAAAAAATATAGTAAAGTTGAGGTTAATTATGGCTATGAAGGCCTTCAGTCGTGCATCTATTTGAATTCAATAATCTATTGTAATAAAAAAAATAAAAGCAAGCTAAACAAGAGATGATGCCTGTTCCCCCTTTTCATCTCTAACCACTCTTAAACCAAAATAATAAACTACAAACTCATTACCTAAGACTATGAAAATACTGTAATGAATGTTGAGGTTTTCCCATGTGAATTACTTGTAATACCCTATCCTTTATAACCAACACCAGCAGAGTTCTAGGACATATGACTAATGTAATCCTGATTGTGAAAATGTCTAATGAAATACATTTTAACAGAATTAGACATAACATGAACCTATGACGCAAAGCAGATTGAACCTAACCATTTCTTAAAAATGCATCTAGATGAGAATGAAAGCGTGTTTAACCAGTGTGGGTCTGAGCCCTTAGATCGCTAAGCTAACTAGGCTAACATATGGAATTGTTTTAAAAGATGGCCATAAAATGGATCATTTAACCATTTGATTGTGAATCTTAGGACCCCTGTAGGTATAAATACTGTATATATAAATTATTTAATTAAAACATTGAATTTGGCCTTTACTGCTATAGCCCATAAAAAAACACATTGAATAACACATTTGTACATGGCAAAACACAGTCAAAAGGACTAACGTTTTGAAGTGTTTTTCCTATATCTGAGAGACATAAAAAATTTGACCAATGTTTGGTCACTTTATTAGGGGAAATTTTAACCCCATGCGCGTTGGGCCATTTTTACAGGCCGGTCCAGGGTCACCTTCAGACGACTCTCCTGAAGCGTGTGTGTGTCAAAGAGCAAAACATATGAGACCGTCGTTTTCATTAAAGTCTCATATTTACTCATTTTATATTTACTTTTTAGTTTGTAGCTCAAACAGTTTGGGTTTTACAGATGATTTCGTGACTATTTTCTTGTCTGGATCCTTTGTGTAGAAAAATACCACTTTCACAAGCCCCATATTATGGAATAGGCGCTTTATAACAGTAGAAAGAGGGGATTGAGCTGCAGCCACTGCAAGAAACGGTAAGTCTCTAGCATAAACACATGGGGAGCTATTTGATATTTATAATGACATCACCGTGATGCGCACCGGTGTGATGCCTTGGTGTCATAATAAAGTTGTTTGAACCATTGAGATATTCTTATTTTATTTCTGTTTTCCACACCTCTCAAGTCAAGAGAGGCTTTGTGAAGTACAGTACTGCAGTCTGGATGTAGTTCAATGTGGGTGAGTAGTTTCCAAAGAGCTCTATGCTAGACCTCAGAGCTGAAATGCATCTTTGTCCACAAACAACCAGGTCACACACGCCATCTCACGTGAATCTTGAATGAACCGGATTTAAACGGTCAACTTAAGACTAATTTGCAGGTTTATAGAAGGTCCTAGGAGATAGCAAACAAAGGAGAGAATACTCAAGAATTAACCCCCAACTTCATTTTTCGACAAATCAGCGGTAGAGAGAGTTGGTAAGTAACAAAAGACATCACCATCCGTTTGGCCTGCACCGTCTTGCTTGTTATTAGTCTATCCACTCCCTTTGGTGACCCCCACTGAAAACAGCACTGCTTCTCACAGCTCTCTTAGCATCCACTGTCACACGTTTAGAGAGTTTACACTATTAAGTCAATCCCACTATCAAAGATATGACTCAGACAGCCATAGAATACAGGAACCATTATCTCAATATTAAATTAGATTCATTGATAAAGATTAAACTAGAGCACACAACACTACCGGCACACATTACAGTCTACTCTGAAGCAAGTCAGAAAGTATTTTTTACGATACAGAAAGAAGTTGCTTGTTTTCCAATGACGTTCAAAAGCTGAGAGACTTTCCTCATCTGCCAGATCGTGACCCAGTCCCCAATCTCAGTCTGTCACTGAGTTTGTTCTCTGCGAGTAAATCTGCTGCCTCATGGACCGGTCTGTGCTCAGCACATAGTGTTTGGAGAGACCACACACTTTACCAGTAAGTGCAAAGACCACTGGTCCATCAGGGCACTTCAAACAAGCCAACACCCCATTCCAGAGAGGTTAACTAGCACATTCACACCTTTCTGCTGGAAGCTGAACTGAGTAGACAGAACAATAGCATGCCTTTCTCTCTGTTCGTCTGCACTCCCTCTCAATAAAACAACACTATCAAAAACTGCGAATAACTAACGGCATAGGGGTCAGGCCAACACTTTTCTACTATAAAACTAAGTTCACCTATGACATTTCTTGTCGTCAAAGGCCCTTTCACCCACGTCTTGTAGAGACAACAGACCTATACTGAGAATCTTATAAACACAGTAGTTCAGTTAAACTTGAAATCCTCAAAATACTTCAAACACTAAAAGCTAGAGTTAGTAAGAAAATAGTATTTAAAACGGCCTTTCCTCTCCGTTACAAACTTAAAAGCCAAAGTTAGATTATTTTTTCGCTTTGAATCACACTTCCTCTCCTTTACAAGCATAGTAAAAGAAACATAACTGTACAAAACAGGTTCACAGTCCTTGGCTCCGTTTAGCTCTCATGAGGTTTCTCTTCCCGTTCCCCACTGGGGCCGTTGAGCAATGGCTTGTTGCTGAAGTTCCAGTCGACAGGGTTGAGGAGCTGCATGGTCTTCTTGTGTGTCCAGATGGGGTTGATGAGCACTGTGAGCAGGGCCAGGCCGGTGTAGAAGAGGACTCGCAGGGGCAGAGCCATGTACATGTTAATCTCCCCCCAGTGGCTCCAGCTCACCCACCACATGTAGTAGGTAAGCACCATGCGGCAGTGGAACATGTGGATCATCACCCACTGGTTGGCCTTCCAGAAAAGGGTCCTCGCCCAGCCCGCCTAGACGGGAGAGAAGAGAGGGATACTTAGAGAAGGAAATGTACTGATTGGGTAGGGGATAAAGACTGCCACAGTGTTTGGGGATATCTATAACAATGTAAGGATTGCATATAACATCTTGGTACAGAAAACAAAAGTGGCATGTGAATTCTCATGTGATTTGCGTCCCTTTCTGCCTAGAAGTTCCCCTTTCTCAGAATGGCCACCTTCATTTATCACTGTTGCAGATCATGACAAGGTGCTGGTCTCAGTGTTGAGTATGTAAACAGAAAAGAGGAATTGAAATCTCTGTGCTTTCTATGTCTAGCCCACCAGCAAAACAACTGAACTATAAAAAAAATGAATAAGCTTACACTACAGCTTCACATATGGAGACAAACAACAACTACAAAACAACATTCTGCTGTATATAATGAAAGGCACCAGACAGACAAACACTCTACCTTTAGTAACATCCAGGAGATGCAGGTGAAAGGCGTGCTCATCTCCAGCAGCAGAGTGACCATGGGCAGGTAATGCCCTAGTGAGTCCCAGACCACGGCCCCAATGAACCCCGACAGGGCAAAGAAATGGTGGGTAGCCAGGCCGAGGTCGAAGGACCTAAACACCACACTGGAGAGATGCAGCGCCACATTCTCAAACAGGAAGAAGCCTGTAGCGGTGAGCACTGTGAACCACGACCAGTCCTCCTGACCTCTTATCCTGTCCCTTGACACAGCCGAGTCTTCGGTTAGCGCTCGTAAGCCTGCCACCGTGCTCTGGAGGCCGAATACGGCCCGTGAGACCGCCAGGTTCCAGAACACCTTCTCCTTGGCCAGCAGAGAGTGGTAGGTCTGGGAGAGGGCTGTGGACACCAGGTGGGAGAGGAGAAAGACGGCAGTGTAGAAGGTAAAGCCCAGGCTAATGATCTGGAGGCGAAGGACCCATGAGAAGTAGTCCCGGACTGGGGTCAGCGGGGCCCTTGAATGCCGGCAAAGGGTTGGCCTGCTGGGAGGTCATGTTGATTTGTGTGGGTGTGATGGTGGATGATGTCTGTTGCTCTTACATCCGCAGAGTTCTCACAGAGTTGAGTAACCAGTAATCACTGAAGTGTCCCATGGATTAGTTATTAAACACCCTGCAAAATAAATGAAAGCCAACACACATTGGTCAACGTTCATAAAGTAGTTATGACATGTCAAAATGTGCTAGATGACCCATAGACCGTTGAATAGTACTTTCTATACCTAACCAAAAACATGATCAGTTATTGACCCAAGACAAGGTGATGTTGGTATGTTAACATCTGGCTATGTTTGAAATGACACAGAGGGCACAAGAATGGAGAAGTGAGTGATTTCACATCTTTCATTTGACAGACGACAACATAAGATATCAGGTGCCTGTTTATCCGAGGCCATTTATCTGACCATGTGTCAATTGAATTTCCAACAACGTAGTCTGATTAATCAGGCTGTAATACACAATTAATTGGTATATACAGCCTGAAACTAATGCCTGAAAAATTGTGTAAATGTTCCTTACAAGCCAGAATCTTTAATAAAATTACATTTAAAATTACTCTAATTTGAGACAAAATATCCACAGGAAAGTATTGTTAACCCAACTTTTTAGAGAACCAGTAGGTGTATGGTCAAATTAGATTTATATTGGGTATTTGGTTCTCTCTCCTCAAAAGCTATTTAACCAAGCATGCCATGATAATGAAAATGGTATATTCTGAATTATGGGAGGACGAGCAGTTGAAGGACAAACCGCACAGTATGTTCACATGACATTTTATTCCACATTCTGGCTTGTAAGGAACATTACCACAATTATGCAGGCATTAGTTTCAGGCAATACCAATGACATGTTACGTTTGATATGGTTACATGAGATAGACGGTTGCTTAAGGCAAAAATGATTGTTGATCAGGGTGGATGGGAACATCTCGCAATCCAAAGGATTGTTGATCAGGGTGGATGGGAACATCTCGCAATCCAAAGGATTGTTGATCAGGGTGGATGGGAACATCTCGCAATCCAAAGGTGTTGCGTGTTTGAATCCCCCCACAGACAATTCTAGATAATTAGCAACTACTTACTACTTTACAACTACTTAGTATGTTATAGCTAACCTTTCCCCTAACCATTTTACCTACCTAACCCCTAGAGTTATCTAACGTTAGCCACAACAAATTGGAATCTGTAACATATCATACTTAATGGTGTCTCGCATTTACGTACAGAATCATACGTAATACTCTGAGACCACGTTTTTACAATACCTCAGTTGCAACATTGTTGCATGTTATATTCTCAAATGTAACCGAACATAATGTAACGTTACTAAAACAAACTGCTTTGGCTAAAAAGCCAACAGTATATGCCGAGGCATCGCCATTGTAGCAAAACGTCTTTTTGGGGCTTAATAAACTTTATTATAACTTACCTTATTCGTCCATTATTGGCAAACAGAGCCGTCTGTGAATTCAGCAGCGGGTTAGTTGTCATAGGAATTCAATTTGACAAGAAAGAGGAAATCCCGCCCTGTGATATTTTCCCTGCTCTCCTATTGGTCAACCCTACTCCGGCAAGCATTTTACCGTGTTTCTATTGGCCCAAATGTACGTGGCGGCATCTCATCTGTATGTCTCGAGGCTCTTTTTAATGAATAATTAGGTGTCCTCTCTATATGCAGTATGATAGGCAGCAGGATCATGTCATATAGTTCAGTAATTAGTTAATTACATTGCATGCAGTACCTTTAAATGGAGGGAAGAAAAGTAAATAACGAGACACCACCCAGTCCCTCAAACTTCTAAATGTTTTTCATCAAAAAATTTAATTGCAGAAGTATTTACATCAGATAATATCAGCAATGATTAAACTACTTTTAAGAAGCAAAATCTTCAAAGAGTTAATTCTGAAAATGTGTAGAATACAGAAATACAGTGGTGATGTGTTTAAAATAACAGAAAAAAATATATAGTGAGAAAATCAGTAAACATTATAATATATAGAACATATATAAATGCATCTTTGATAAACAGGTGAATAATTTATTTATAAATGTAACAGTGTTAACTAAAAGACAATGAATAAACAAATTATACATTCAGTATCAGTATTTTGCATGCCATCATAACAGCTTATCAAAATAACCAGAACAAAGGAACAAATTGAAAACAAAACTAAAAGTTAAATTATTAAAATAAAATTAATAAAAGCAGTTTCAATGAGGCATAAATTATATATTAATATATTTATATATATTTATTTACAAATAATGAATATTTGGCATTATATTCATCCTCACTATAGATATGATATACAAGAGATGAAAATAGTTTTAGCTAAACAACTACCTTTTTAATTTGTCTAGTCATTTGAGTCATTTCACATTCCGAGATCAAGGAAGTGGTGTAAAAGTCTATCTTGATGGTTCTCTACAATGTCAATATATTCAAGAAAAAGTCCCGTCAAAAGATTTCATAAATACTAAAAGCAGATAGACAAACAAACATGTAGTGTGGCCATCGATGAAGAGGAACTGTCCTAGACCCCAATCCATCATTTTTGGGAGAAACAGGGACATGTGATTGTTGCGAATGAACAATAAACATCACAGTGTGTGATTGAAGAGTGGCGAACTACAGAAGTTGGGAGTTCTACATTTGCCTAATCAAAGAATAAGGCATTATTTTTCTGCTGCCTTCATTAGAATGAAGCTAAACTAAATACTATGTTTATCTGTGGTACCAGTTTCAGTCGGCTTGATGTGAAGACGATAAAACAAAATAAAAAGTAAAACAAACTACATCTACCAGTGACTTTGTTTTCCAGACAATTCATGCCCAATTAGTTGGCATTTTACACCCAGCACAAACAAAAGCTGACACAATATCCCATAGACATTATAGCCTGGTTTTAACTGCCTGGTTTTAAATGACACACAAACACCCTCTGGTGTCTGTGTGTATTCTGCAAGAGTTACTGTCATGACACATTCGGACATACAGAAACAATATGTGGGCATGGAAAAGACCATGGGTAACAACAAGTGGAACAATATTAGAAATCGCCATGTCATTTCTTTTTTTACACATAAAAAATAAGTTGAGCTCCTTCTAAAGGACTCAAATGGCACTGTGAGTTGTACTTACAAGCGAAGAACAGAAAAAGCAGGCAGATAAACAGCAATACAACCCTTTGATGATAGTTATGTAATGGTGGGCTGGGCTTAGAAAGGGCAGCGTACCCTGAAAGTAACTAGTTTTATCAACAGTGGAGAACCGATGGTTGTCTGTGGCAGGATAGAAACTTTTTTTTTTATGGCACAATTTGTTATTCTATAAATGGCACTGGTATGTATAAAATGGAACATTATAGTGAGCAATTCAAATGCAGAGTGCAGAATTCCTCTCATAAATGGAATGGTAGTAAAAAAAAAAGCAGCCTGCTTTTCAACACTGAACATCCACTATAAACTCCTCTGATCCTCCTTGTAAAATTGTGTATTCCACTTTTTAATTTCCCCTCAACCTTTCAAATATTCATCACACAGACATAAAAGCATTGAAAAAAAAGAAGCTAAGCTATGCATGATAATGCTGCTAAAGCCATGGTGGATAGATTGAATCTGAGCTTTCAATCAGAGTTGCTGGCTTTCTACCTGGGCTACTTGCCATTCCTTAGGCCATTATGTCTCCATTCATAATGCTGCTATGAGCATTGAGGGTTATCTGGATGGAATCCAATTGGAAATGGTACTGTAGAGGAGAAAATATGTCTGAAATATGAGCCAAAGTAGAGGACAGCTGTCTCACTAAGGCAAACAAGAGATGAAGAGAAGGGAATTTAAAATATTTGGCACACACTCATAGAAGCAAACGCACATGCTTGCTCGCACACACGCAAGCACACCAACCCTGACGAATTTGCATATTAATACACACACACCTCTGTCATTTCAATGACACACAGTAAAATAAGCAGCGAGGATGTCAGAGTGTATCCTCTAGGGATGCCAGGGCTGATATAGAGACAAACCAGATCTATGTAACTCACATATTGCTGTGATCACCATGTACTTTACCCTGTTATCCTCAACAGTAGAGGCAGTACAGTACAACCATCAGAACTTTTGCTTTCAAGGGCCTTTGAGGCTGTCTGGTAGATCTTTCCAAGGACCTTTAAGGGATGACACTTAAGTAAGCCCCCTATCTGTAACCAGCACACTGGGGTATATGAGAAAACCCCATCACAACCTCCATCACAGCTACCATCTCCATCCACCTACAGAACTACCCTCAGCATGGGACAACACAAGTTACACCTCAAAGCAGAGATCCCAGCCTCCCCTAAGTCAATATGTGTCAGTGTGAGTCTTTCTCTGCCACTGCTGCACGTCTGTCTGCGTAAAACTGTAGAAAGTAGGAACACCAGTGGAACACCGCTAACCTGCCAACACAGATCCTGGCTTCCTGCACGACAGATAACGGTGCGCTACAGCTACTGCACCCTGTCATTTTGGCTAGGTTGGTTTCCTCCCTCCAACAAAACGACATCACTGAGATAGATGTATGCAGACAGCAGCCAGATCTTCCCTCCCCTGGGAAGGGAATGTTTCTACACTCACACTCGTTTCATCTACACTAACTAGTCATGATACAAAATGAAGCCATGGAAGACATGAATCAATAATAAAATATGAGGTAAAGATAAAATTATAAAAATAAAATCCAACTATTTTCTGTATCCTGCAAGCAACTGTGATATGCTGCAAAACATTTCAAAATGTCCTCTAAAATGTGTCTTGTTTATGTTGTTTCCAAACATCTATAATTGAACTGACCCCCAGGACAAGGCTATCAAAACAGTATCTTCTAGCAATGTAAGGATGACATACAGATGACACATTGTGACTGTTGGGCCACTGAGAAGGTGACGGTGGGGTCATGTCTCTGCGGCGCGATAGGCGAGTGGACTCGGAGGCACGGTGACCTTCCAGTCACCCTGTTCCTGAAGCTGTCAACAAAGTGCCACAACAAGACTGTTCCTCCAACACAAACAGGACACAAAGTGACTCCAGACCGCTGAAAGGTACAGTACTCTGACTGCAGCATGACAAGTCTATTTCTCTCTGCACCAGTTACAATAGAAGCCAGGCGTAGGCAGCTTACTAGCAAAAATAAACAATCATCATTTTCTCAGTCCCAAAAATAGATAGTTTAGAGCCGTATCAATTAGATGAGAGTGCTACTGTAAGTGTTGCATTGATTGTTTACCCAGTACTGGATCGATTGAGCAAAAAGTAGCACCAGTGACCTGGCTCATTACCCCAAAATATAACCTATAAAATCCATTCCAATCTATTAGTAAGAACAGACACCAGTCTGCAGCAGAATCAGCCTGCCCTGATGTCTGCAGTCTTAGAAACATTAGATAACTCAGCGACAATAGGATTGGCAATGCTGTGTAATATGACCTTTTAACATATCCTACAGCAGCAGAGGGGTTTTCCTGGTTTGTCAAGTATGTGATAGCCTGTCGTCACGAGGAGTAATCAAGTTTATACTCCACTACAGTGCACAGTATTAGACAGATTCAGCAGAGAAGAGAAGTGCCCCTCAAATCAACCCACCTCATCCCTCACCCCAACAACTCTAGTACCATGCCTTTTCAGGCCTCCTCTAGCCTCTTACGGGAACTGATCCAAACCCCGGTCACTATCATTCACTGTGTTACTGTGACCCAGGCACTATACAGTCCCCTCCACTTCTACATCACAGTAGGCCTCTGGAGTGCATGTCTGAGCTGTGTGAGGGGAAAATAACCCCAGTGTTACAATGACTCATATTCCCTGCAGTACCATCCACACACAAGATGTCTTTGTTATCAGCCGGTATCAAAAAGCATTAGTCACCAAATCAAATTCTGGATAGGTTTCTTCCTTCATATCTCTTCCCTCTGGGACTGTTTCACATTACTACCTTGTAGCGGTTCCTAGAAAAGGTAAAAATACTTTTCACACACTGCACTTGTCTGGTAGGTGATATTAATAGAAACGTTCTCCAAGATTGTGCAAGCTGGGTTCTAATCAATGAAACAATATAACTTATGTGTTGTTTGAACAGACACTGTTTTTCCTGGGTTGGCAGCAAGGGTAAGAGAAGGGCCAGATGTTTGAAGAAATGACAGCACTACTTTGATACAACACGATCTGTATGTAGGAAGGCATGGAGAGATGAGGTGAAAAATCAAACACGTGATTAAGAATATTAATTTCCTCTCTTGCAATTCAAATGCAACCATACTGTTGTGAACGTTGTTTGTACATTTCCCTTGGAAATACAGAGAATTATGCAAAAGTGCATTATTTTCTGTATATTTCATTTAAAGAGCTACGCAAACCTTCAATAGCATTTTTTCCACTGCAATGAAATTATGTAAAATATTTTTAAGAAAAAAAAATATTGCATGTTGTCTGCTTCAAGTAAATGTCATTACATGTGAAATGTCAATAGTATAGGAACATGTAGAGTATACTGTGGAATGGAGAAAGATAGATTTAGAGAATGATTTAGACATTTTTAAATCACATTTTCTACCATGACCCTTGACCTTAAACTGACCACGTAGAAAGCTGCATTGTCCAACTTCGACAACTTTAACAAAACCAGAGCTTACTGTGAGTGCATAAAACAGACATTTCAGAACGGATGACCCACCTGCCTCCTGGTCAGAAGCTACAGTGTGGCATGTACAGTTGAGGTATTTCAAGCATTGGTACTTTCAAATAGGTTCACTTGAATCATTTTGTGATTGTTATCTTGTGAACACAATTGGAAACAACAGTAGGATAATTGTAGGGGTTTCCACCAAGAGTTGGACTCATCATGGGGTCATCAATTCGTAACTGGGTTTGTATTCTCTCTGGTTGCTGGTAGGTTTCAAAGCTACATTTTTTAATTGCACTTTGCAAATGTTGAAAAATACATACATACCCTTCCAGAATAATTTAATGAGAGTTTTTGGGGTTGGCTATTCTATCATGTAACACTATTCCACTAACAAAACCCTTTTTCATTGGAAAACCAAGGAGAACCAATGATGAACCAATTCTTAGATATACACTGAGTATACAAAACATGCACTTTCCATGACATAGACTGACCAGGTGAGTCCAGGTGAAAGCTATGAGCCCTTATTGATGTCACTTGTTAAATCTACTTCAAATCAGTTTAGATGAAGGGGAGGAGACAGGTTAAATTAGGATTTTTAAGCCTCGAGAGAATTGAGACATGATTGTGTATGCGTGCCATTCAGAGGGTGAATGGGCAAGACAAAACATTTAAGTGCCTTTGAACGAGGTATGGTAGTAAGTGCCAGGCACACCGGTTTGTGTCAAGACCTGCAACGCTGCTGGGTTTTTCACGCTCAACAGCTTCCTGCGTGTATCAAGAATGGTCCACCACCCAAAGGGCATCCAGCCAACTGTGAGAAGCATTGGAGTCAACATGGGCCGGGCCAGCGTCCCTGTGGAACACTATTGACACCTTGTAGAGTCCATGCCCCGACGAATTGAGGCTGGGGGGGGGGTGTTCCTGATGTTTGGTATACTCAGTGTATATCCACTAATACATATTTGTTAATGGAAGAGGAGTTTTGTGATATCCTACTCAGTGAGGGCTAGAGTGGAGATGAACTCAGAATATGATGATAGTGAAGTCATGAGGAGACAGATAAAGGAGGGAAGTGGACAGTAGATAGTCTAGAAAAAGGCTAATTAAAGGAGAGTCTAGTTGAGGGGTAGTCTGAGGGGGGAGACGCCCCTCACCCCCCACGACCCCTGTCCCAGTCCTCTCAAAGGCGAGTCTGGGCCTCAGGGATGTAGATCTCGATGCTGTCTGCTCTCTCTGACACCGAGTTCTGACGGAAGGAAGCCGCCCGCTTGGCCTGCATCAGCCTCCTGCGTGCTTCCAGGCGGTGGCGGTCTGGAAGGTCAAGAGACTTCTCCCGTGTCACGCCTCTCTTCCCGATCATGGACTTCTTTGGTATGACAGGTGGTAACTGGACACAGGCAGAAAGAGAGACGGACTAGACCAAAATCCTGTCCATATCGAAAACTATTCTAGAATTCAACTTGTATAGGCAGTAGTTGACATATCATCCATTTGAGTGGCTGGAAATACATCAGCATAGTTAAGCACAATGTCAATGACACCCAGTGGTGCTTCACTAAGCATTTGACCTCACATACAGAACAGCTCCACTCTACACCGCTACTACTTGGCTCTGAGTAATCTCACATATCTGTTTAATAAGGCTCTGACTGTGCTATATGTAGCTGAATCTGTGACCATAGAAATATAAGGATCCTATTTCTATGTCTGTCTCACCTGTGACTGAGACTACCCACCACAGACAACAGAAAAATAATACATTGTATTCTGTATACCTGAGTGCTACCCACCCTTTTCTCTGGGCTCTTCTCCACGGGCCTCCAGTCGTTGTTCTTCATCTGCTGCAGCTCGTCAAACTTGGTGGTGACGTCACCAATGGACAGCTGCAGGAGGTCCCAGAATCCAGCCAGGTCCTGAGAGGTGGGGCGGGGCATGGCACTGGGGTCCTGCAGGGGGTTATAAAGGACCACATCAGTGCCTGAATTACAGATACTCAAATCCCAGAGTACGTCATGAGTTATTTGTTGCACTGCTACCAAAGCCCACTAGATGTCCTTCCTCAAACAGAGGAAAACCTCAATGATTTACGGTATATTTGTCTAATAATAAAACAAATGTTTCCAGCAAAGTCATTGGAGCAAGAAGGTCAAAGTTCAGAAAAGACAAGCATCTTACTCCCATCGTCATCTCATGGTTAGACTATAGGACTTGGAGGACGATCCATTGAAATGAGCCATAACAAAATGTGATCAGTCAGTAGCAATCCCTCCAAATCCCCTTGAGGATGGGAAAAAATGAAGAGGGCTCACATTTCATTCCCTGCCAGTGAGTCTTATTCTTCACATCACATTGGCTAGAGTCACAATCAGTCACACTATTGACCCCACAGACAATACTAGCGAGACTATAGCCTAAATCAATACCTCCAACTCTGTTATGAAGTTAAGAGTTGAGAAATAAGATCCATAGCATCCCATTGGTCGTGGGTCACCATCTCCCCCCATTAATTCAGTGACTTTATGTGCTTCATATATTGAATGGCTGGAGGGCACAACAATATCACAGCCGACTGTCTGGTGGCATTTCAGACTGCTGCATTCTGGATGAAGATCTGAATATATAGGCTCTGAAGTAAAGGCCAGGTTCACTCTGAATTACAATGAATAGTGGAAGGTCTCACATAGGAAAAATGGTAAGCAGTACTTACTCAGTGTTAAGAAATACACTTGCTGTACATTGGTAAAAGGTAATTGCACAAGTTATAAATGCAATAGTTTAGGTCACTGCCACTAGAAAGTGATGCTAAGAGCTACAGTATATGTACATACATACCAAGTAAAGCTTTGGTAGTTATATAAGTCCTAAAGCTGTAGTATACCCTATACTACAGGGGGGGTAGAGGCACTGAGGCACTGTTCTGAATGCACAGCACCAGATCAGGCCTGATGGGTGACTCATAGCAGTGTGGAGAGGCTGTGACAGGCTGAGATCTCACCCCATCACTGATCTACCTCATTCATCGTCTCAGTCTGAAACTTCACAGGGGAGATACACAGAGACCCAAAGGAGAAGTAGCGGAAGACGGCGCTGGGCTCATCTCATCAATATTGCTGGGGGTTCAAAAAGAAGGCTGCACACAATCCAGCATAAGCAAACAAATACAAAAGCATAAACTTATACTGGGGGAGTGAATGAGGCTGACACATTAAAGGATTCGGGGAAATATAAGCCTTGCCTGTGTCAGTATGACTTAATCCTGTAGCTCCTCCCACAATAAAACCTGCTGCTACGCTCTGCGCCTGTCTTTGAAAGCTTGTTTAACTCCAGCTTATGTTATCCAGGAGAAAAAAGGGGAAGACGGCTCGATAAAGCGCAATTAGACATCTCCTTAAGCCTCTTATTTGCGGACGCCACTTCTTCAAACGGACTCAAATCCATGTTCTGAAAGTGTGTGCAGTATTATTTGTAAACTGTCTTTGTCATATGGAGAGATGCAGCAGCTTGCGTAAGCTTTAATAACTGCTCTCCTCTCCCCTACAGTGAGGGAAATAGAAGCAGGAAAACTCTATATAAAAGACTAGTTCAAACTAAATAATCCCTGTGCACTTTTCAGCCTTTTCTGAATGCAGCAATTTCTGCTGTATATGGCAAAAAATAGCAACACATTTTTTCATAACCAAAGACAGGCTTAATCTCAAATATTGGATATTTGGCTGATATCAATAAAGAGGGGTAAGATTAGAGGCAGGAAAGTATCAGACAGATATTCCAGCCCTTCCGAGTGTTTTCTGATAGGATGAAGAGAGTGGACTGCGGCAATAGTTTTTAATGTAAAAGGCGGGCGTCTCAGTATTCTTGTCAGAGCTGTGAGTGCATCATTGGGAACGCGTACATTCACAGTCTCTCATTGTTCTCCTCAAGACTCATCACAGATAGAAACGCTCAATATATATTTTTTGCCCACACTCAATGGTGCATTTAAAAGCTTCTGACCTGTTGGCCTAAGCCATTCTATGTAAGAGACAGGAGAACAGTGGCGGTGGATACAGGAATGCAGCCGATATAACTGTGTCCTTTCCTTTCACAGCCCAGAGTAGCGCAATCGTTTTTTTTAAACACACACTCACAAACACGCTCACATACCGTATGCACACAGACACACACAGGGTCATTGTCTCAGTGACGTGTTACTCACCAGGTTCTGCTGACACAGCCAGTAAAATTGCTGGAATTTCTGAGACATGAGGAGCTGAGCACTGCCCACTGCACTCCTGATTTTACCTAGGACTGAAAGACAGACATTCAACTGATCATCTGTTACATGAAAGTCATGCGAGTCTCTTTGGGAGAAAACGTCTGCTAATTGACTGTACATTATGACTCCTATCCCACTCACTGTCCTCGGAGAGGTCGTTCTCCTCCGCCTCTGCCTCCATCTCTTTACACCATCCCTCCATCCTCTTGGTCTCTGCGTGGAGCAGCTGCATGAACCAGCTTCCATCCCTCCGCAAGGCGGGGGACGTCGGCCCGACTCGCCCGACAACTCTGCTGGCTCCCTGGAAGAGGGGGGTTCTAGCTGCCAGGTGGTCTCGTTGGAGGTCTGCTGGGGGCAAGGGGGCTCCGTAGGGGTCCGGTAGTCCTCCCGGTAGCTGAAGAGGCCCTGGGTGCGGACGGTGCGCACCCCATACTGGGTGGGAGTGCTGGGCTCAGACTGCCCCCCTAGGAAGCCCCCTCCAAATTGTAGGCCCTTGTCCTCCATGGTGGGAAACCCCTCCATCTCCATGTCAGCCTGCACGGAGGCTGTTACACTGTTGGAGCGCTTCAACCTGCCCTGCCCTCTGAGACACAGATCAGGGAAAGCAAATGTTTAGGCCATCAAGGGACATTGTAAACAAACACACACAGGTAGAGAAAGAGGAAAGGCTGGTGACTTTAATGACAACACATTGTTAAAGATTAGCACAAATCCAGAAATGGGAAAATGAACCTATTAAAAAAAGTAATTTTACCGTTTGTCATCTTCCACTTGGATCCCCACAGAATGGTATTCCTTCGACCCTTTACTTTCTGACTCCGAGTCGGTGGCTGCTTCCACCTAATGCAGCATAATAACATAGCAACAGTATTCTCATTATTACCGCTCCCAGATGTCCATGGGGTTATTGGTTTGGGGCCGGTGCTGCACCTCCTCAACTCTAAGCGGCCTGTCAGAACATAACTGCAGTGTGATTTATGGAGGCAGAGAACCCAACCGAACACAACCAGTTTGTCCACACCCTCAGCACAGTGATTTATACCAACAACAAGCTGCCGTGGTGGAGATACACAGTGGTGGTAGTTAAAAAAAAGAAACCTATTACAAAACCTGATTAGGGAGTGGTGAGGTGTGATCACCAGGGGTGGTGTGTGACACAGACACACAGATTTTGGTTAGTGTTCATTGGTGCATGGTGCTGGCCAGGGGTGATAGAGACTGATCCCTGTTTGTCCTGAGGGTGCACGGATCCTCTTAATGAGCCCCACCCTCACTGGACTGACTCTCTCCATATGATTGGCACCCTTAATAAAGATGAGCAAAAAAAGACTGAATTACAAAAATATGTTGGGGCATCTCTGATGTTGGGGCGGCAGGTAGACTAGTGGTTAGAGCGTTGGACTAGATCGAATCCCCGAGCTGACAAGGTAAAAATCGGTTGTTCTGCCCATGAACAAGGCAGTTAACCCACTGTTTCTAGGCCGTCATTGAAAATAAGAATTTGTTCTAAACTGACTTGCCTAGTTAAATAAGGGTACATTAAACTCTTGTTATGGGACTATTTTGCTTCCACTGGTCCTTGGGCACTTGTTTAAGGTAAAAGGCATCATGAACTTTACCCAGTACCAGGACATCTTAGCCCAAAACCTGGTTGCCTCTGCCAGGAGGCTGACACTTGGCCGCAAGTGGATCTTCCAGCAAGACAATGACCCCAATTGAGCAATTGCGTTAGTATAAAATAATATAATTTCCCAATTTTTGGGAGCATGAAATATAGCTCAGTGTTTGTATTATTCATTTTCTAGTCTTTTTTTTAAACATTTTATTAAGCTGCCAATAATTATGGACCTGGCTGTATTTCAAACAAAAACCATGCATCCTGTATGGCTGGCCCTTTATTAGAAGTATTGTCAATAAAAGTTTTATCCTGAAGTTACATATAGCCTACAGTCTGCATGGACTAGTAATATTTGGGAGGCAGGTGTGTGTGGTAGCTAGAATTAGTCCTTGAGAAGCCCACTCCCAGGCTGTCTCTCTGATGATTAATACAAGTATGAGAACAGCAGACTTCTAATTTTACAATTTACTATATGATTAGCAGGGTAATTTGAAAATCAATTCATCCACATTTTAATCCTCCTTCCCTCTGAGAGATCACACCTTCCCCCAGTTCTGAGTTAATGGCCTGACCCTGACAGAGTGTTCCAGCCGACGCAGTCAGAATCCTGACTAGGGCCAGCTTGGAACGGCTGTCTGTCTGACAGCCTTAAGCCTTAAAAGCTCCAAACTCACATGAATAACTCTTTAGCTTTAAGTGGTTTGCAACGAATAGAGGAGTGTGTGTTCATGTCTAGCAGGCACATGCATAAATAGAGCCCATTTGCCCTCCCATGAAAAAAGTTGTTTTCTTTTACTAATTACTTTTTATTAAATGTTTTGTCTATTTTCTTTCTTGCAACTATAAATGCAACAAATTGCCTATCAAACTACATCATTTTTCATGAACTCATTCATCTTGAAAAAATGTCCCCTCCACCGCCCTTCTGCCACCACGAGCGTGGCAGTGCCTTGCTGCACTCTCCCTTGTCACATGCAAGAGCTCCCCACATCCGCCGGGCAGTGACTTTGAAATGAATACCGCAAGTAGGTGTGCTTTGCAACTGCTATCATGTGCCGTCTCACGGACAGGGACAGGGAAGGAAGCAACAGCAGTTTGCATCTGTCAATAGCAGATCAAATTCAAATCAAGTAAAGACTAGTTCGTTTGTTTTGACAGCATAGCCTAGTTAACTAGCTCATTCATCTAGCCTACACTAGTGATGATCAGCTGATACAGCCCACCCCGTAGTGGTTTGAGCAAAGAAGTAATTATTCTTCTAGCTCCCTTTCATCTGAGGTAAAAAGTAAAGTATGTTACATTGCAGAGTAGCCTGGTACAAACAGCACAAGAAGTGACAGTGCTCTGAACCCTCCCCCTCCCTGTCTTTCCCAGAAAGAAAGTCAGCGGTGAGTTGCTGCTGGTTGAGGTGACCTCTGTTACTTTCTGGCACAAAGCAAAGTCCACTTCAGGAAGACTGCTGTTCTATGATGGATGAGGAGAGGGGATATTTTGGAGAGCCTGGGCAATGTTCAAAGTGTGCTGGCAGAGACAGAAAAAAAACTGGTTTGGTGAACACACACACACCATGCTGCACACACACTACGCTACACACACATATACTACACACACAGCACAGGTGTGAAAACTTTGGAAACTGTAGGCATTTTACTCAGACATGGCTTAGTCTCATTGAGATGAAGGTAGGTTGGTAGTGAGAGTAAGGTCCTGCTACAGGATCCATTCTTACACTGTCCTAATACGGACAAGGTAACTTGAATGGCCCCCAAAACATGAGGGGTCAAAACTCAAAGTGCAGAAAGGGTCAAAGGCTAAGGATTAAGATTGGGGTCCTGCCTGAAGTAAGGGGTCAAATTATTGGCCAATCAATAAGGCTATAGGCTACACTTCCAGAGGTTAATTATACTGTACTGTATATCCCCAGGAGGTCTGTGATGATGCAGGTGAATTTAGATTGATCTTACTACACTGGACAAATACTAGTGGCACAGTTTAAACATCAACTTTGTAGGAGGTTTTGATGCATTTTTTGCGTTGCATGCAGCCCTTCTGGTTGTTTCAATAACCGTGGACCTTCACACTGCCAGCCATCACTAATCAAAAGTGCTTCTGTATTTTCCACACATCACTGGAGCCAATTTGAAAACCAATATAATTCAGGCCCACCACGATGAGCGTAACGACGTTCAGCTCAGCCACTTAAAATCATCATCATTCATCCCCTAGGATAGGCTGCCTGATCATCTCTGGGTGACAGAGACTCACCTGTCTCCACAAACAAGCAGAACAACTGTAATATTCTCTATTGATGAAAGGCTGTGTGCAGCCTGAAGGGATGTCTGTCTACCGGTCTGTCTGTTTTATTCAGGGGCATGGACACACCTGACGTCTGCAGACTGCGTGTGTGATCAAGCCCATTATTCTCAGGGTCACAGAGGCAAGAGAGAGCGAGAGAAGAGAGAGCGGAAATAGAGTGATAGAGGGCGAGAGAGACTCATGCAGTAAAGCCTCATTCATGAGTTGAAAACAAATTAATGGATTAAAGTAAGATGACTCATTGGTGCCATTTTTAGACCTAGAGGAGAATGGGGTGCATGAGTGTGTGCGCACATTGTGTAGGCCTGTGTGTGTGTGTGTGTGTGTGTGTATGCGTGCCACTCACCTGTATCCCTATGGAGGAGCGTGGTGTTTTGAGGTACTCCTCAGCCTTGGACACCAGGATGGCTTTATCACAGGTCATCACTGAGCTGTGACGGTCTGTGGACGGGTGCCTCTTCCCAGACATCAGCCCAGCTGCCTCCATGGCTATAGTCACGGCCTTGGCACTGTCTAGGCTGTCTGTGGAGTTATACAGGGCCCTGCCCAGGCTCAGGCCAAGCCCGTCCCCCCCACCCTCGAGGGTGCCTGCCCTCGTGGTACGCGTCCTGGTTGGACTCTGTACTACTCTGGGCAGTGACGGAGATGAGGGGCTTGGAGCCTGAGATGGAGCGGGGTGGGACAGGCGGAGGGGCCGTCTTCTTGTAGTTGTTCGTGTACGTGACCGCTGAAAGATAGGAGGTCAAAGTAAAAAGGAATGTAGAGTTGAAGTCGGAAGTTTACATACACTTAGGTTGGAGTCATTAAAACTCGTTTTTTCAACCACTCCACAAATTTCTTGTTAACAACTATAGTTTTTGCAAGTCGGTTAGGACATCTACTTTATGCATGACACAAGTAATTTTTCCAACACTTGTTTACAGACAGATTATTTCTCTTATAATTCACTGTATCACAATTCCAGTGGGTCAGAAGTTTACTGTTAAGTTGACTGTGCCTCTAAATAGCTTGGAAAATTCCAGAAAATGATGTCATAGCTTTAGAAGCTTCTGATAGGCTAATTGACACCATTTGAGTCAATTGGAGGTGTACCTGTGGATGTATTTCAAGGCCTACCTTCAAACTCAGTGCCTCTTTGCTTGACATCATGGGAAATTCTAAATAAGACCTCCACAAGTCTGGTTCATCCTTAGGAGCAATTTCCAAGTGCCTTAGGGTACCACGTTCATCTGTACAAACAATAGTATGCAAGTATAAACATCATGGGACCACGCAGCCGTCATACCGCTCAGTAAGGAGACACGTTCTGTCTCCTAGAGATGAACGTACTTTGGTGCGAAAAGTGCAAATCAATCCCAGAACAACAGCAAAGGACCTTGTGAAGATGCTGGAGGAAACACGTACAAATGTATCTATATCCACAGTCAAACGAGTCCTATATCGACCGCTCAGCAAGGAAGAAGCCACTGCTCCAAACCCACCATAAAAAAGCCAGACTACGGTTTGCAACTGCACATGGGGACAAAGATCGTACTTTTTGGAGAAATGTCCTCTGGTCTGATGAAACAAAAATAGAACTGTTTGCCATAATGACCATCATTATGTTTGGAGGAAAAGGGGGGGGCTTGCAAGCCGAAGAACACCATCCCAACCGTGAAGCACGGGGGTGGCAGCATCATGTTGTGGGAGTGCTTTGTTGCAGGAGGGACTGGTGCACTTCACAAAATAGATGGCATCATGAGGAAAGAAAATTATGTGGATATATTGAAGCAACATCTCAAGACATCAGTCAGGAAGTTAAATCTCAGTCACAAATGGGTCTTCCAAATGGACAATTACCCCAAGCAAACTTCCAAAGTTGTGGCAAAATGGCTTAAGGACAACAAAGTCAAGGTATTGGAGTGGCCATCACAAAGCCCTGACCTCAATCCTAAAGAAAATGTGTGGGCAGAACTGAAAAAGCGTGTGCGAGCAAGGAGGCCTACATACCTGACTCAGTTACACCAGCTCTGTCAGGAGGAATGGGCCAAAATTCACCCAACTTATTGTGGGAAGCTTGTGGAAGGCTACCCGAAATGTTTGACCCAAGCTAAACAATTTAAAGGCAATGCTACCTAGTACTAATTGAGTGTATGTAAACTTCTGACCCACTGGGAAATAAAAGCTGAAATAAATCATTCTCTCTACTATTATTCTGACATTTCACATTCTTAAAATAAAGTGGTGATCCTAACTGACCTAAGACAGGGAATTTTTTATTAGGATTAAATGTCAGGAATTGTGAAAAACTGAGTTTAAATGTATTTGGCTGAGGTGTATGTAAACTTCTGACTTCAACTGTATATGACGTGGTAGTTGAAGTAAGTGAGGTACTGTAGGGCTTTGCCGTTGACGATCAGAGAGAGGAAAGGCCACTGAGTGCTCTTTACTGTGGAGGGTTAACAGCCCTTCTCCTGACATGTATTTGATGAGCAACGGATTCTAAGAGAACATGATGTTAAATCCACAGAGATGGACTGCTGGACTAATAAATGACTTTGGGTTTGATGTGTTCTCTTCTTTAAAACAGAGCTTTGTAAGAGCAGCCTATTACAAACAGCTTGTCCATTTAAAGAACATCTAATGATCAAAGCCCAGAGTGGTCTTGGCTCATCAGAACTCTCAGAGAGGGAATGAGGAACGCCCTGAATTATACAGAAGGTCAGCACTTTGTTTCCCATTCACAAAATTATCTCAGAGGTCACCAAGATGAGTCAGTAGAGAGAGAGAGTGTAACAAAGAATAGATTAAAAAAAAGAGATAGACATGGAGGGAAAGTGAGAGAACAAGAGAGATAGAGAGAAAGAGAGGGTGAGGAAGAGAGCGAAAGAAAGAAAGCGAGAAAGAGGGAAAGTGAAAGAGAGAGAGATGATTCAGCAGAAGGACCAAAATAGACACGTTATTACTAAGCAAGTCATGCAATTGGGACTCATAACTCTTGCCCCCATCTTGGCAGTGTTACTTAGCATTTAGCCTGTCCCTTCACGTCCAGGCACAGTTTGAGGCATGTACACAAATACAAAAAAATACAAATATTCAACAAGAACAAATTATTTCAAATGAATATTGAAATGCAGAAAAGCCTGTGGGCTGCTTGTAAAAGGAAATAAGTATCTTAGGACCTGAGGGTCAGAACTACAATGGCAACCATACCAGGCAGACAGGTGGTTTACTTTACCTTTAAATCACACAATAACTAACCAGACAGAAAACCTGCTCTTCATCTCCATGACAACAACATGGACACATTTTCTTCACACTAAACAAGAACATTGGGCTGACAAGAATGCTGCTGAGTTAAGTGGCAAACTGTGCTTTCTGAATAGAACAATAGTAACAGTTTTTTCTTTAAATATTTTCTTAAAACTCAAGAGGATTTCTTATGGAAAACCTTCGCATTACAAATTCATCATGCTGATCATTTTGTGCTAAAACACCCCAAACACACACACACATCCAGTTTGATTAACTTGAGACACAATGAGTGTGATTCAAGTGCTCAGTCTCTGTTAGGGAATCTCAATTTATCAGGTCTGAATTGTATGCTAATAGTAAAGAGAGCGAGGGACTTGAAGGACGTGTCATTAAGAGCATTTCTTCCAGATTAAATTGATCACTCTCAGAAAACAGTGCTTTATTTCACAGGCTTTTAAGGATACGTAAATTATCTGGGAAGTGGATGGATGGAGAACTCTATTATCATCACTGTCAAGTGTCCCAGCCCAAAAAACAAAACAAAAACTAAGATGAGAACTACCTCAGACACTAACTAAAACTACTTCAGAGAGAGGGGAGGGGGAGAGAGAGAGCGCACGGAGCGAGGGCCTAGAGAGAGAGCAGAGAGAGAGCACGAAGCGAGTGCCTAGAGAGAGAGCAGAGAGAGAGTATGGAGAGCAGGAAAACAGGGGCATGGAGAGAGAGAGAGAGCACAGAGAGCAGATAGAGAGAGAGAGAGACAGAGCACAGAGAGAGAGAGAGAGAGAGAGAGAGAGAGAGAGAGAGAGAGAGAGAGCACAGAGAGCACAGAGAGAGAGACAGAGCACAGAGAAAGAGAGAGAGAAAGCACAGAGAGCAGAGAGAGAGCATGGAGAGAGACAGAGCTCTAGTCAGACAAGACAGGACAGGAGAGAGAAGTGGGCCAGACACCAGTGACTTCCTCTCTGTCACTCCATAGCTGACAGCACAGCATCTGCCACGGTGACTGATGTAAATATCCTGGCCTGAACTCCATCCTTTAAAACAAAATGACTTGATAAAGTGCTCTGCCTGCCATATGGATCAGTAAGGCCCAAGGAAATAAACATAGAAACCTTGACCTGTACAGAGGAGAAGGGTGTGTGTGTGTGTGTGTGTGTGTGTGTGTATGTGTGTGTGTGTGTGTGAGGTGGGTTGCTGCAGTCCTGGCTGGACCTGGGTGGAGAGAGAGGGGGCATGAGGGGTGTCTGGTTGAAGGTAGGGGCAGAGGGAGGGAGGCAAGGGGGCTCACTACTGACAGACCATCAGTTATGTGGGCCAATGTCCGGAAAGCGTTTGTCATCGATAGAGCACTCACGACTTCTCTCACTCCCCCAGCCCGTTTCAGGAGGAGGAGAGGATAACGGTGTAGAAGAGGAGTGGGTGCAGGACCATTTTACATTCCACTGTCGTTTTCAATCTACCTTTGAGATAAAGGCTTGTGCCTGATGAATCAATAAGGTAGAGAGATGCTCAAGGAGAAAACAGCCAGGAGTGACCAAACGGGAACACAGAGATAGAGATAGTCGCTGGGTCTTAGCAGTAAAACAATGTGGTGGTGTTGCTGTGTTTTGTCTTGATACATTTGATAAGCCTGTGTGAGGGTGGGACTGCTCTTTCACAGCATTTTAACTGATGATGCTGGTTCAAAACATATTATTCATCCCCACATATTGGCTCGGACAGGAGGTTTACCTGGGGTTTCGTGGGTCGTCCGGTCAATGGTGCAGGTAGAGGGAAGGCGGAACTGGATCCCTGAAACAAGCCAGCCAATCACATTCAACATCCTGGTCACATCTGCCTAGTGCCCAGAACATGCACCAATCACGGTACACTATACAGAAAAACAGCTACATACTGTAAGTGTCCACAGAGATAGGATGACAATGGCAGATGTATCAATTCAAACACCTTGATTGGATTGTGAGGAAGCAGCAGAATACTTTTTCCTTCAACAGTAATATACAGGTAACTGACAAAATAAAGGAAACACCAACACAAAGTGTCTTAATAGGGCGTTAGGCCACCACAAGCTGCCAGAACAGCTTCAATGCACCTTGGCATAGATTCTACAAGTGTCTGGAACTCTATTAGAGGGGATGCAACACCATTCCTCCATGAGGAATTCCATAATTTGGTGTTTTGTTGATGGTGGTGGAAAACGCAGTCTCAGGTGTTCAATTGGGTTGAGATCTGAGACACGCACGCACACACACACGCACACACACAGGCCCTAAGCATAATGGGATGTTGCTTAATACATTTTTGGAACCACACCTGTGTGGAAGCACCTGCTTTCAATATACTTTGTATCCCTCATTTACTCAAGTGTTTCCTTTATTTGGGCAGTTACCTGTATATTCACACAGTGAAAAGATTAGGTGACATTTGTGGCCATCTATCCATAGAAATATGCACTCAGAAGATAAGGCTTTTGGCTAATAATTATCTGATTAAAGTTTTGGTTCCTTGATGATTACCTAGATGAATTTAGTTTTTAACTATCAATCAGATTTACAGTACAATGCTACATTTCAAGTGATCTAAATATGAAATGAAAGATATGTTCTTATACAAGTTATGACCCTAGTTGACCCTGGAAACTGTAATATGATCAGTAAGAGGCTATGAGAGGATGTACAAAGAGGAAGCAAATCCCAGCAATCATGGTGAGACATTTACGCATCACTCTCAAGCTAAAGTAGCTGATATCATCGGCTGGCTGGTAGATGGCATTAGCATCCTCGTAAGAAAAGTGAGCGTTTAGCATGGCGAAACAGGAAAGAATGAATGATGGACGGGCAGTTAAAGGTATGGGCATTGGCAAGCATGGCTCACCTTCCTGGGTGGGCTTAGAAAAATAACTTCATGCACTGCCATGTTGATGAGCACTTTGGGGATTGCTAAGCAACGTCGGAACGCCATAGAAGGCTATGAGGGTGGAGGAAGATTGTCTTCACGTTCCTAACTTAACAGTAAGCAGCAGGTGATAGTAATACAAATAACTACTAAAGGACAGCATTTTAACTCCCAGTTATCAATGTTGGGTAAAATAGCCCATCCAAAACAACTAAGAACCTTCTAGGCTGATCACTCGCTGTGAGGTGAAGTTCTCTACAACGACACTCTCATTAAATTATACGCGTCAGAGGTGTGTTCATGTTGCATCAAATGTTGCTGTCCTAATATGAACACCATACAATTGGTATGTCATAACATGTCTTGGCCTGCTTCCAGATGACACTGTATCTAATTAAACATCCAACAACGCAGCAACAGCGAGAGGAAGTCTGATGTATTATGCAGTGGAAAGGAAGTAAATGAATGCGACAATACAACCTAGTTAACTTCTCTCCTGTGAAAACCTTGTCAGATTCAGCCAATTGATCTAACTTTCCTAAACAGCAGCACATGAAAATAAGGAATTAAGCACAGTTTCTGCTCAAAACAATAGGACAGAGTATCACGTCTTAGACTCAAATACATTTCACATCAAATACATTTCTAATCTAAGCTTTTTTTCCCCCAGTGCACTTTATTAGGGCCTAGGGTTTAATGGGCTATTTCATACACAGCTCCTTAATAAGGATAGCACAGAAGTCTCGTGTTTCATCTGGCTGGTGCCTTGCTGGTAGCAGAGCTGTCATTCTGTATTTTCAATAGTCTTTGGGATCTGTTCCCAACACTGGGCACAAAAATATACGAACCAGCACCAAACCCAGTACAGCAGGTGTCCAAATAATACGTCTTCAGAATCATCATAACCATGCAGTTTAACAGCATCACTATCTCGGGTCTCCAGGTCAATAATGTCACCAGTAATTCTTAGAAATAATCTGGTGATTTACATATTTTGTTGTATACAAAAGGATGAACATTAACATTTGGATACACTTGAGTAGCAGCTGTTAGAATGACATTCTCAGTCTTTGGTTCCTGAGCATGAGGATGATCAATGACAGTAGAGACACAGCAACATCACTTCCCTGTGGCAGGACCTCCATGCCATTGCTACCTGGGGATGGATGGAGTTGACATTGAAAGGGAAACATCCCAACATATGTCTTTGAAGCTTCTGTCAAATATCTGTTGATGTATACAGTGTAGGTGTTGGACAAGAGTGACTAAACTGACAAAAGCAAGGGACAGGCATAGTAACGGTGTGTGTGTGTGCATGTCTGCTAGCACTCTGGCACCCTGTAAACCACAACCTATTTTGTATTCTAGTCAAATGTAATGGAGCCTGTTCTCCATGTTGCGAATGGTTGCTGTTCATACAAGGACCTGTACATTGCTAGACATGACCGCCTTGTCGACTTGACAGCCAGTGAGGTGAGACAGATAGTCTCCCCAACGGCACACATCCTTAAACATTCTTGTGTAAGAGGAAGTTAGTTTGATGTTGATGATAATGTATTTCCCTGTGTACCGAATACCCCAGATATTGTTGTTGTAGGGGAGGCCAGATGGAGGTGCTCACATGGAGCAGGCCTTTGGTGACCAACCCCTCATATCAAGCTTGGACAGCCTTAGATATAGGTGCAAGCTAGTAGCACTGATATTTGGCCGTCTTGTCCACGTACATAGGCTTAAAGTATGTGGCCACCAGACTGCAGGCCTGCCAAAGACTAAAGAAAAGCAATTGGCTTGGTACTGCTCTGTTTCAGCTGTTATGGGCAGCCTAACTGTTGGAGAAGAAGGTGCTTGATTGTATCCTTAAGTGTCCATGCATACAAAAACCGTTGAAACGTTTGAATCCTTCTTGAATGTAATGTAATTTGTGGATTCAAATAGTCTTTAAAAATGTGTGTGCATATGTATCTGTGGTGTGTTTCTGCATGTGTAAAAAACATATAGTGAAAGTATTCCCAACAGTCCAAACAGCTACTGAGTACTTCTGTTCCAATATCAGATTTTATGAACAATGTCAATTCCCAAGGTTCCCATTTGTTCTACTATAGAGTAAGTCCAATCACTCATATGATCCAACAGCCAGTCTTTGGGATTTATGGTTATATGATAACTGCTAAGATTTACTTTGCTTCATTCCGGAGTGACATTGAACAGAAAACTCAAGATATGTTATGGAAAAACAATATATCCACAGAAAAACAATATGTCCACAATCAGAGCAGATTGTCAAGAACCATAAGCAAAGGGCAGTCTATTTCGTCTACCACAAAGTTTCACAGAGTCTTTGGTAAAACATGTGGTAAATGCCATTTATGAGAGACGACAGACTCCTCGATTAAAAAGTAGACATTCATTACTAGTCCTCTTAAAGAACCATAAGAACAGTTCAGGTCAATGTTCACTAATGCTTACAGAAGTTCAGAATGCTTTGGTCCATCAGTTCAAGCCAAGTGCAGTCGAAGTCTGATGTACATTCAACTTCTTTGTTCAATGTGATTGTTCATCACATTCTTATGGTACATTCCATTCAACTATGTGGTTGCTGCCACGAATGCAGTCATTTAATGTCAAACCACATTAATGAGCAGGGGGTTATCGTATGCAATAGGAAACATTCATAGAGAGCTTGCCATGATACCCAGAAAATACACAGACTTTGGACATCAATACTAAATGTTCCCATGCTGTAATCTGCTACCGATACATTCATCGGTACATTCATCTTACTGTTCAGAGTGTCAGAGACATGTATGTTATCTCCGCACTGTTGTACTCATATCTCCCACTCCATAGCTCTACACTAGAACTCCTCTTCATGGATCGTGGTTCCCACTGGGGAGCCTTCTGCTGCCACCTGTCCCACAGAAAGGCCTGGTCACAGTGAGACTTCCCTGGGTTGTCAGGGGCTGTCTCCCCCTCTGGATCTCCAGGGTCCTCAAAGACATCCATGCCAGAGGGATCTGTGGCTTCCCCTGTGGAATCCTCTGGCTCCAAGGGTGCCATCTCAAATGGGGACAAGCTAATGCTAGCTGGGTCTAGTAATATTAGTAGTGGATCTAGGCCTAGGATGACTGGTTCTGGGTGGCACATAGTGGCTGAGTCCAGGTCTACTGAGTTTGGGGTGAACGTACTGCCCAGTCCAAAGGAGACCGGACCAGGTGAATGTACTGTAACTTGGTCCTGTGGTTCTGGATCTTCGGGGAACTCAGTAGGTAGGTATTCATACATTTGATCTAATCGGTACTCCATAGCTGGGTCCACAGACACTGATTCCATTTGGTATATAGAGGTTTGGTCCAGACTGGGAGGGCTCAGAGAAACTGGGTCTGGTGGTGTGTACATGGCGATTGGGCTGAGATCTGATGAACTGACACTAACGGTCTCCAGAGGTTCTGGCGGATCCAAGAAGACAGAGTCTAGATCAGATTCATCTGAGGAATCCAAATGGACCATAAATGGATCAGATGGCTCCAGAGAGTCATCAAACTCATCAAACGAGTCGATGGTGACTGGATATGCATGCACTACTATTTCCGATGAGAATATGTCTAAATCTAAGAGGATTGGATCTGGGAGGTCTGGAAAGCAGACAGTGGCTAGATCTTGTGATTCTGAATCAGGTGGGATCAGACACTCATCTAGTGGTTCTAAATCAGTTGGGCTCTCTGGAGTATTTATGACAGTTGGGCAAATGGTAACTGAGTATTTATCAAGTTTCTCTGATGAGTACACATTAGTAGGGGACAGTGGTTTTATCTCTGGCTCTGTTGAGACTATAGGGCCTGGGCCTAATGGTTCAGGGTCTGGCAGACACACAGGAACTGGGTCTTGAGACACTGGATTTTGCTGGCGCACAGTATCGTCTTCCACAGATTCTGAATCTGATGCGGACAAGTCCGAGTCTGACTCTTGTGGTGGGGACACAGTAACCACAGGTACTGGATATGGTAGGTGCATAATTCTTGGTTCTGGGACTAAGGGTTTCACATTAGCTGAGTAAATTGATTCTGTATCTGAAGGGTTCAGATTAACTAGGTCCAGCTTGTCTGTTTCTTCAAGGTACACATTAGCTACGTCTGTGGGTACTGGATCTGGAGAGCACAAAGTCTTTGGGTACAGCTGCTCTAAATCTAGGGGGTCCTCAATGGCTGGATCCACTGACTGTGCTTCTGAGGAGCTCATGCTGACTCCGTCAGGAGATACCAGTTTTGATAGCCTCTTAGTGTTCTGGTCTAGTGGTTCTAAGCAAACCACAGTGTTTGATGAGTTTACTGGCACTGATTCTGGTAGGATCATGGTGACTGGATCCACAAGTAATGGATCTAGAGTGATCGGGATAGAACCCTCCACAAATAGCAATGTTGGACGCCTTAGAATGGCTGGGTCCATTGAGATCTGTTTAGGAAGACGGCGCCTCACGATGGCCTGGTTCTCCTGCATCTCTCCCTCCTCAGGACAGTTGACGGCTGCGTCCGCCGTGCTCTGTCTCACCAGCACCTTGCTCCTGGCCTGCGTCCCTACTGACAATTGAGCCACTTTAGTCTGTTTCCCAGCCGCCCCTGTTCCCCCAGACGCCCCAGGCTGTGGAGACCACGTGTTGTAGTGCTGCGTGAAGCTGTTGAAATTACTATTGAAGGCCCTGAGCTCAGTGCACAGGTCCCTCCTGAGATCAGACAGCTCACGACGCATGGCCGACACTTCCTCCTTCCACTGCATGCTGATGGTTGCAGCCAATTGGGCCGACTCCTTGATACTGGCCTGGATTGCTTTGGGTGAGGGCCTCTCTGTGGCCTGGATGCTAGCTTTAGGGGGCCTGAACAGGCTGGGTGAAACATGGGGCCCAGACTGGGGTTTGGCTGTAGCACAGATACTCTCTTGGTGGTACAGTCTGTCTCTTCTGATAGGGCAGCCTAGATCGTCATGGGCCAATGGGCCTGTGTCTGCCACGTCTCGATGTACACTGGCCTGGTACTCAGGTAAGTTAGCGGCTTCCTGTGTATATTTTCCCTCTGGAAGACAAATGTAAATATGTGTAGTATGTCATCAGGCCACAGGTGTGAGCAGCTGGAGAGAATGTGCTATCAGAGCCATAAAGCACAGAAATCAAGTCATGCAGTCTTTAGGTTAAGAAATGTATGAGTCAAAATAAGACTTGAAATTGGCCTATATCTTTAGTGTCTAAAAATCATTATTACAGTATGTGCTTGAATCTATGATGCTACATAAGGAAACCTTTAGGAATAGTCCCATTTTGACTCATATTTCTGAGTATGGTTTACACTGCCTTCTCAATCTCAACTGAACCTGTATCATGCATGCTTCTCATCTTTTCAATGCACAGAGACAGCCCCAAAAACACATGAGAAAGAATAAGACACTGATAAAACCTACTGTATGCATGGTATTCAAAACCTCCGGAAGATTGACCACATATGACACAGGTGTAACTTTGTGCACTGGAAAGAAGCAAAGATGAACATCCCCACCTCTATCAGGAAGTATAGTATGAACCCTATTGAATATCATGACATCCAGTATAACCTATCTACCTGAAGTCAGAGGGGAGAACCAATCGCCTAAAGACTCCTGACATCAGACACACCCCACCATCCACACCATAGATTACATGAAATTGTAATTACACATTTTAAGATGATGTTTTAGTTTGTTGAGAAAGCAGTGTAAATAACCTTGAACATGTCTATCAAAAGCACAATTCTCCAGATGGCCACACCTTCTCTGGCCCTTCCCATTTAACATTGGTATAACTACACGGCAGAAAGAATGGGTACAACTGAAAAGATGTTGATCTTCTTGTTGTGTTTGTGCAGATCCAGGAATACAAAACAATATCATGGCTACTATTTCTCCTCTGGTGAAGCAGGTGACCTTACAGGACCATTTGCTGAAATGCTTTTTAGTCACTCGCAGTTTATTTTATTACACACTAAAAAAAAATATCATTTTTGTGACCTCAATTTTGTTGACCAGCGCAGTTATTACCCACCACGTCTGTAGGAACTGAACAGTAGAATCTGTGGGAGAGAAAACTCAAAGCACAAGGTGTGTCCATCACTTTGTGGTTTGTAGGTACAGGTAGATCAAGCTGTGGTAAACCCATTCAGTCATGAAGACTCTGGAGTTGAAGGACTGTTCATCTCAGCCCTTTTTCCCCTGCCCAGTGTCAGTCAAGCTGAGAACACACCCAAAGCACCTGTGGCTTATCATGAAATGAGGTTTATAGCCAGATTGTGCTCAAGGCGAACAAATCCATCTAGTAAAAGAAAAACCTTAGGGAGAATAAAATCCATCATTGCCTTAATCTGAAAAGGTCTCATGATATAACGTTCACTTCATGTACCTGCAGAATGATTTCAATAGGGTTCATAACTTTACTCTCTGATATGAATGATGAATGAAGATATGAATTACCGTATTGAAAATGCAATATGATGGATTGGCTCAAAGCAACTCAAACTGTACTTGAATACGATTTTTATATCAACAATCAGGAAATATGTAAAAGTGATTCATGCAAACGTATGAAGCCATTTCATAAAGCATTTCAAAGGCAGAGCATCACAAGAAATATCATGTGCATGCTCTTAACATCATCAATCTCACCCGATACAACATTTTGATTTACAAATGGTAACTGTCTAAATGTATGTACTGCATGGCTATTTCAACATATCATCCACTTGAGCTGTCAGCTGCGAGCTGTCATCTTAATCAATTGTCCGTACACTACTGTATACGGTATGTGTGGTGTCTGTCTATGTGCTGCAGTCCCCTCCTTCCCTGTTGGTCTTACCTGTGGTGGACCTGATGGTGGAGGTGACAGTGGAGGAGGTCATGGTGGGGATGCAGTCATCATCCTGGGAGTAGCCAGCCTGGATGGCCCTCAGGTAGCTATGACTCCGTGTCCGGAAACAGCCGGGCAGGTCCAGAGCCTCCACAGCCTGGGATTCCACCTCACTGAACACCGACTCACACACTGACTCAAACTGACCGTTTATATCTGTCTCACTCACCTGCAGGAGAGAACAACAGCGAGAGAAAGGTTCAATTCACATTCTTCACTTTTCTTTTAGTTTTTGCCGTCGTGGGAAAAACTTAATTGGTTGTTTACAAAGTTTGGTGTTATGCTCTTTTCTTCCACTTAATAGAAAAGTGTTTGCTTGAAATGGGTGCCAGCTAATTGCCACAAGAGCAAATGTTTGAAAAGGATAGAGTTTGCAGAGAGAGGTAAACAAAATGTTATTGTTCAAATTCGGGTTTAATTTGAGCATTTTCTTGATACGCAATTACTTTGTGAAATGTCAAGTCTATGAGTTGCTCAGCAGGACAGTGTTCTTTTCTTGTTGTTGTTGTTTTTCTCCGTTTTTTCAGTTTGCCGCAGTAGCTCACATTATGTATTCTGAAAGCTAGATCTATGATTTTTAAAGGATTGGAGGAATTCAAGGTCATATCCTGTAGAGGTATAGCATACTGTATGAGTGTTAGTTCCCTCTGGATCCCCTGAGAGAATGTGAGTCCTGACCTCGACAGAACCATTATTTGGCTATCAGACAGATATGCATCTTGCGATTTAAAGATATCAATTTAGGGAAAATGAAATGGTCCGATTCTATCTCGCCATTGCTATTTGGCAATCTTTAAAATCGGAGATAAGGATCCTGTTCTATTGAAAGATGTATTATCTTGTAATAACCTCAGCAAGGTGCCGTGGAGGCAGAGATAGACCCAGGGAATTAGGGGGAGAGAGGTTGAGCTTTTAAGACTTGGGACAAATCAATACACCCCGACTTTAAGAGAGAGATTTAGATCTTAAATGAATATAAACCAGAGACATAACATACTCCATTTGGCTTGTACACATTAAAATGGCTTTAATGTCCATTCTAAAATTCCCTTCTAGCCAATCAGAAATGAGTATTCAACAATGTCATGGTATAAGATCAAAGTACCTGAATCTAAGGGAGGTTAAAGACAGCATTGAATAAAGGAAGAGAGAAAGAACGCGAAATCCATTGACAGGAGCCAGAGTCAGGGCAGAAGGCCGTTGCGATATCTGACATAAGACAATGACAATATCCTGGACATATCATTTTTATAGGCCAGAGACTCACCTGGCTGACCTGGCTAACACAGCTGGCCTGGCTGAGAGTGCTGACCGCCCGCATGTAGCTCTGGTTCCTGGAGCGGAACTGGGCTGCTGGGAGAGGTGGCTGCTGGGAGTTGTAGTTGGTGGAGGGCTCTAGGGCCATGCTGGAGTGGTGGGGGTGCATGTCTCTTGAGGCCTGCAAGTGGTAGTTCTGACTGAATGGAGAGAGAGAGCGAGAGAGATACGACAGAGAGAGAGAAACAACAGAGAGAGAGAGCAATAGAGACACACACAGAGAGAGAGAAACAACAGAGAGAGAGAGCAATAGAGACACACACAGAGAGAGAGAAACAACAGAGAGAGAGGGAGCAATAGAGACACACACAGAGAGAGAGAAACAACAGAGAGAGAGAGCAATAGAGACACACACAGAGAGAGAGAAACAACAGAGAGAGAGAGCAATAGAGACACAGAGAGAGAGAGAAACAACAGAGAGAGAGAGCAATAGAGACACACACACAGAGAGAAACAACAGAGAGAGAGAGCAATAGAGACACACAGAGAGAGAGAAACAACAGAGAGAGAGAGCAATAGAGACACACACAGAGAGAGAGAAACAACAGAGAGAGAGAGAGCAATAGAGACACACACAGAGAGAGAGAAACAACAGAGAGAGAGCAATAGAGACACACAGAGAGAGAGATAAACAACAGAGAGAGAGAGCAATAGAGACACACACAGAGAGAGAGAAACAACAGAGAGAGAGAGAGCAATAGAGACACACACAGAGAGAGAGAAACAACAGAGAGAGAGAGAGCAATAGAGACACACACAGAGAGAGAGAAACAGAGAGAGAGAGCAATAGAGACACACACAGAGAGAGAGAAACAGAGAGAGAGAGAGCAATAGAGACACACACAGAGAGAGAGAAACAGAGAGAGAGAGCAATAGAGACACACACAGAGAGAGAGAAACAACAGAGAGAGAGAGCAATAGAGACACACAGAGAGAGAAACAACAGAGAGAGAGAGCAATAGAGACACACAGAGAGAGAAACAACAGAGAGAGAGAGCAATAGAGACACAGAGAGAGAGAGAAACAACAGAGAGAGAGAGAGCAATAGAGACACACACAGAGAGAAATAAAGGCAATAGTCATAAGGGCGCCGTAGAAATGAGCTTAATAGTTTGACTAATAAACAAGTAATTTGACACAGCTGTTACAAACGGGGAAAAAAGTGTGAAGTGTTATTAACTTCATGGCAGACATCCTCTGGGCGAACTGAACTTCAGACTGAGACTGATTATGACATTGCATTCCACAGGAGAGGTGGATCTTCCTCACCCCACTAAATCATTGCTGTGTTCAACAGTGTCCTCGAAATGGCAATTCGATTTGCTATTGTGCTGAAACATTCAATCAATGCTTGAAGATTAGGTAAATGCTAATTAGGAGCTAGTTAGCGAGCAGAGCAAGCATTTCTGAGAGAGCAGGAGAGTCAGCCAGGTCAATTAAATGTGCTTCCCCAGAAGGGCAACATAGACTTTACTCACGGAGTCACAGAGAGGTTGGACTAGAACTGCTAGCATTTTCAACCAGAAATGACATGTTAAGTGCAAAGAGACAGATGGAGGAAGAGATGGAAAGAGAACAGGTAGGTGGAGAAAGCATAGGAATACAAAATAAGTACACCTAATGCCTATGTCAGATAGGGATGAGTAAGCAGTTTTCTAGCCTTTGTGTAGGAACAAAAATTGGTCTTTATCAGTGTGACTAATGCTAGTGTGATTAAAATCCTGCCACTCCCTCAAGAACTGTCAGAGATGTAAACAGCATTCATAGACTATATCAATCATTCACACACTGTATGGCAGAGATGAGCCTAGGAAAGAAGCGGATTCAGGCGCAGAGGCTCAGTTAAACTAACTAATATACTATTAAAAACAGAGATTAGTCACCAGTCAAGACCAGCTACCACTGTGACACATTTAATGGCAGTTAATATAGCTAAGAGCCCATGTAGGTTAGACAGAGACTTTGTTGTGTTCTACAATGCTGCATGGCTTGGCGGCATGGCAAGAGAAATAGGAGATTGGCCTGGCTGACTTGCCATTGAGTAGGAGTGAGTGTTTGCTGTATGAGGTGTCCATATTGAGTCTGTCAGCAGGGCTCAGTGCCAGCTGGCTTTTCAGCCTGACCACCGCAACATGGCAGCACCAGAGAGTGAGAGAAAGGGGGAGGTAGGAGAAAAAGAGGGAGAACACTGCTTGTACTCACCTTAAGTCTGCAGCAAAATTGGTGATGTAGTTCCGCACGTCAGTGTTCATTTTATCCACCCTGTAAGAGCTGTGGGCAGAGAAGAAGCAATGTTACTAAGTCCACTGCTGGGGCGAGTCAATGGATGCGGGTGGGACTGAGATCACGGTGCAACGTCAATGGATTCTGATTGAATTTGTATGTTTGTGGAGACATCAAATGTTTGCCTGTGATGTTCACCAAAGTGCAGCAAACATTAGGGTGATACAAGAACATGTTTATGGACAAACCACCGTAACTGCAACTAATGGTATTAATGGTCATGTGGAAGATGGTAAAAGGTGTAGACTGACAGAGTGGTGTCAGTAAATGGTGCTTCATGGCAGACAGTACCTCATGTTATTGGGAAAGTGGGATACCTAGTCAGTTGCACAACTGAATGCATTCAACTGAAATGTGTCTTCGCATTTAACCCCCTCTGAATCAGAGAAGGTAGGGGGCTACTGCCTTAATTGACATCCACGTCTTGGCGCCTGGGGAACAGTGGGTTAACTGCCTTGCTCAGGGGCCAAACTATTGCCCGATGTCTGTCTGTCTGTATAACACACAGACAGACACAGTAGACATCATGGGGTTATTATCCAATTATGATGACTTTTAGCTTGAACGTAAGGTGCACACAGTTGTACAATTCAAAAACAAAACGAGTCTTAAGAAGATCATCAGCAATGATAAGTAGGGCTATAGGCCATGGCTCATTTACCAATGAAGTGTAAAACACACTCAATTAAAATACAGAGGATCTCGTCTTGAATAAAAATGTAATTTTACAACGGCAGATTAATTGTGCGTAACTGAGGAGTAAAATACAACTTAAAGTTCCATCCAAGAACAATGAAAGCAGCTCCAGCTTTTAGCTGACAACATCAGATGAAAGCACAGCACATTGACTGACGGAGATAATGTGCATTACTTCACCCATCCCCACAGCTACAGAGTAGAAATGTCTAGTATAGTCGACAGAGCTTAGACAAGCTGCTTCACAAAAAGGCAACCCTTTATAATTTTTGACCCCTGCACATTTGCCTTTAATGTCTCAAACTGTTGCTAATGCACTTCCCATTGGTGCCAAATATGAAACTATGATACGATGTGAATCTCTACCTCCCTTCTCACTTTCTCTGCCTGCCTTTCATGCTGGCTGTGACTGGGACCTTAAGTATTCTTTCAGTGGTTAAACAAAGACGCTTTGCCGAGACAAAGTCATTGTGCTGAGTTCTACCAAAACGGAGAGAGAGAGAGGGAAAGTCATATGTAAGAGTACAAAGGAGAGGGAGAATACTGCAGCTAGGAGAAAGATAGAGAGAGAGGGAGGGAGAGTAAAAGGAAGTGAGGGGGGAGAGAAAGAGAGATAGAGAGTGTATTAAACCTTGAGGGTGAACAGATGAGGGCAATAGGCACACACTAGGCATTATAACTTCTGGGAAATGTGTCTGCTCTATAACAGGAAGGACAGCATCCCAGACAACCAGAACTAACAGCAAAGCCCAATAGAAAATAACCACTGTCTGACTGTTTACTGTCAGTGGGACTGAAGATAATGAGTAGTGAAGTTTAGCCTCAACCTGGAAGACAGGGGTCAGGAGACAGTAAGGAAATCAGGAAGTCAAAGGGACCTACAAATGAGTTTAAGACACATTATAAATCCATTATAATCATCAACGTCTAATGATGATATGCCATTATCATCATAATCCCCATCATGAACATACAGTTGGAGATAGAAATAAATAGCAGGTACATGGCATAAAATATATAAGGCAATGTTTACATGACCCCCTTTCAAACAGCCCCTTATTTACCACTGTTTTTAAACAGAGAACCATTCACACAGACCGGAAACCTGTATTTTGGTTACAGGGTCTGTGAAAATGCAGGAATCAGGACTAGTTAATTAGGTGGGTTTTAATTGACTATGTTTTTTACCCCTACCCCTTTCAGATATTCCAGAAAGCTGGTATGAAAAAGCAGACATGGTTAAATTGTGGGATTTTGGTCTGTGTATTCACTGTAGACAGTGTTGGGCTACCCCCATGTTAGTGTTGCAGTGTTGGGCTACCTGGTTCAAGCCAGGCTGAAGAATTCTGCCTGTAGAGGCCGCAGCTCGGTTAAAAGCGTTGGGCCAGTAACCGAAAGGTTGCTGGTTCGAATCCCTGACCCGATTAGGTGAAAAATCTGTTAATGTGCCCTGCAAAGCACTTAACCCTAATTCTTTCTGTAAGTGACTAAAATGTATGAAATTGATATTATGGTCCATAATGACTGTACCCTTAAAGGCAACAATGACTTTAACTATGAAGGAAAGTACCACACATACTGTATCTACTGTATATAGTAGAAGTCTTATTGGAACAGCTCAACAAACAACGAATCAGTGTCTCAAACAGCAACTAATCAGTGGAATGGGATTTCTCTCCAACAATGAGATGTGAGCAACAAGCGTTCATATGATACGCAATTGCAATCCGAAAGACTAATTGCCTTATGTCACATCAGCAACTAATGAATGCTTCACGCATGTTCATTTTAATTCATTATGAATGCTCCTAAACAGGCTAATCATAATTTGGAGAAAAAAAAACCAGAGTTATTTTAAAACCTGCCTCAAATAGCTGGGATTGATTTAGCTTGGTGTAGATTTTGTTCCCACCCATTCCCAGTGAGAAGGCAGCCATTAGAGAAAGTGTGCCACTCTCCAATGAGTGGGGAGTGCTCCTCTATCAAACGCTATGTGTACCATGCCTGATTGACTCATTAACTTATACTGCTATGCAGTGATGCTTTATTTAAATGCCTTTCCAGTCCTATATCATCATCAATAATACATCCCTTAAATGAGTTTGGCTAGTCCCTTGTATCGCGGCGTGAAATCCGATACAAATTACATTCATTCATCTTAGTCTACAACCTACAGCTTGGGACCCCAAGGCACCTTTGGGGGTGAATTATTATTAATTAAAATGACCATCAACGTCAGTCCCCTCTTGTGGCGGGGCGTTTCAGCTGAATGGCCTAGAGACAGGCTTGTTGATGGTGATGGATTCTTTATTGGTGAGAAAGTGGATAAAGAGACACCCTGTCAGCTATGAGAGGGAGGTGACATAAACCAAAGTCTGTTCTCACTTTAACACAATTAGCTACAGGAACCTCTGCCATCAAATTTACACCCACCGTGAACCCAGAGGGAGAGGCAATTGCTTCAAGTGGGAACAGAAATCCAACCTCGCTCACACACGCGCCTCAAATCCAATCCAATTCAGTCTAAACAAGCAGTGACCCATGATATTATGAGAGCTTTTATGTCAGATGCCACTCAGATCAGTAGTTCCGCTCAGATCAGCAGTTCCACTCAGATCAGCAGTACCACTCAGATCAGCAGTTCCACTCAGATCAGCAGTACCACATAGATCAGCAGTACCATATAGATCAGCAGTACCACTCAGATCAGCAGTTCCACTCAGATCAGCAGTTCCACTCAGATCAGCAGTATCACTCAGATCAGCAGTTCCATTCAGATCAGAAGTACCACTCAGATCAGCAGTACCAGTCAGATCAGCTGTTCCACTCAGATCAGCAGTACCACTCAGATCAGCAGTTCCACTCAGATCAGCAGTACCACTCAGATCAGCAGTTCCACTCAGATCAGCAATGCCACTCAGATCAGCAGTTCCACTCAGATCAGCAGTACCACTCAGATCAGCAGTTCCACTCAGATCAGCAATGCCACTCAGATCAGCAGTTCCACTCAGATCAGCAGTTCCACTCAGATCAGCAGTATCACTCAGATCAGCAGTTCCATTCAGATCAGAAGTACCACTCAGATCAGCAGTACCAGTCAGATCAGCTGTTCCACTCAGATCAGCAGTGCCACTCAGATCAGCAGTTCCACTCACATCAGCAGTGCCACTCAGATCAGCAGTTCCACTCAGATCAGCAGTACCACTCAGATCAGCAATGCCACTCAGATCAGCAGTTCCACTCAGATCAGCAGTTCCACTCACATCAGCAGTTCCACTCACATCAGCAGTACCACTCAGATCAGAAGTTCCACTCAATTTTTTTTTTTTAATTTATCCGTTATTTTACCAGGTAAATTGACTGAGAACACGTTCTCATTTACAGCAACGACCTGGGGAATAGTTACAGGGGAGAAGAGGGGGATGAATGGGCCAATTGTAAGCTGGGGATGATTAGGTGACCATGATGGTATGAGGGACAGCTTGGGAATTTAGCCAGGACACTGGGGTTAACACCCCTACTCTTACGATAAGTGCCATGGGATCTTTAATGACCTCAGAGAGTCAGGACACCCATTTAACGTCCCATCCGAAAGATGGCACCCTACACAGGGCAATGTCCCCAATCACTGCCCTGGGGCATTGGGATATTTTTTTTTAGACCTGAGGAAAGAGTGCCTCCTACTGGCCCTCCAACACTACTTCCAGCAGCATCTGGTCTCCCATCCAGGGACTGACCAGGACCAACCGTGCTTAGCTTCAGAAGCAAGCCAGCAGTGGGATGCAGGGTGGTATGCTGCTAGCAGTACCAGTCAGATCAGCAATACCACTCAGATCAGCAGTGCCACTCAGATCAGCAGTGCCACTCAGATCAGCAGTGCCACTCAAGCATGGTGCACCATACTACAGCCAAATCTGGACCATTTTGAGCAATGGCAGAGAGCAAAAGTATGGCACAAGCTAGGGTCTAAAACAACTAAGATATAAAGTCTTATTTGAGTTCATAATTAGTATTGTATGATTAAAAGGGAAATTATGGGGCCAGGAGTTTTACTGACCACGTGACCTTACCAGGCAAAACTCTGGGCCTCAAGGTCAGCCCGTCACACCCTGATCAGCCTGTCACACCCTGATCTGGCAGCCTGCCACCTCTGAGAAACCCCAACCACCCAGTAACTTTTTCCCTATTTGTGGTGAGTTTGTACAGCCTACCCCGGCTCCCTGAGAACCCAGCTTACCTCCTCCGGAGCAATATTCTGGAGATCCTGGTACCTGCTGGAGTTTTCTTACTCTTATTTCTGAGCTACAACCATCTTTGTTTCCTTCAGACCGATCTAAGATTGTGTATATTATTTTGCTAATGTCGGGAAGGGCGCTCTCTTGGGCCACGGCAGTTTGGGAGCAACAATCTGGAGGATTGTCATCTGGAGGATTTCATGGCAGAGGTAAGGAAGGTATTCGAGTCTTCGGTATCCGGGAGATAGGTAGCCAGTAAACTTCTTGAATTACGTCAACTCCCGTAGTGTGGCAGACTACGAGTTAGATTTTCGCACGTTGGCCGCCGAGAGTGCCTGGAATCCGGAGTCTCTCTTTGATACCTTTCTTCATGGATTATCTGAGGTGGTAAAAGATGAGCTAGCCGCTCGAGAATTGATGGTGGACCTCGACTCCATCATCGCCCCAACCATTAGAATTGATGGACGCTTAAGGGAACGCAGGAGTGAGAGAAGGTCTGGCCTCGGGCACACTCGTTCATCCGCTATGGCTCGCTCACCTTCAAAGGAATCCGGAAGTTCCCGAAGGCAGTTTTTCTGAGAGGATGCAAAGCCACCGAGTTCCCTTGTGAATCATCAACTATGGGTGAGTTGGATACTCCTGAGCCTATGCAATTGGGAAGAGATAGGTTATCGGTTGGGGAACGCTCACATAGGCTGAGTTCTGTTGTCTGTACTGTGGAGGGGCAGGCCAGTATATAGCTACCTGCCCTGTTAGGAAACCCTTGTCTCTGGTGGGTACAAGTACTCTGGTGAGCCAGACTGGGAGTTTCCTAATTCCCATCCCCGCACACCTTTTTTTGTGCTTGTGCTGTGGGGAGACCAATCTAAGTCTCTCTGAGTGTTTATTGACTCTGGGGCGGATGAAAGTTTTATGGATGCAACTATTGCTTCTGAGCTTGGTATTCCCACTCTACCTCTCTCGGTTCCCATGGATGCTAGGGCACTGGATGGCCGCTCAATAGGTGGAGTCCCCCATAGTACTGTGCCCGTTCATATACGGGTTTCAGGTAACCACAGTGAGACCATATAGTTCCTCCTCATTGCACCTCCCCATGTTCCTGTTGTCTTGGGATTTTCCTGTCTAAAAAAACACAACCCTGTTATTGACTGGACCGCAAGCTCCATCCTGGGTTGGAGCCCATTTTGCCATTCCCACTGTCTTCAAGCAGCACAGCCTTCCCCGAGACGTCTTCCTCAGGACATTAGCAAGGCTTTGGATGTTTCTGCCATTCCCACTGAATATCATGACCTCCTTGAAGTTTTCAGTAAGGCACGTGCTACTTCCCTTCCCCCGCACCGTCCTTATGATTGTGCCATTGATCTTCTCCCAGGCACCACACCACCTCGGGGTTGGCTATATTCTCTATCCGGGCCGGAGACCAAGGCTATGGAGGAGTACATAGAGGAGTCTTTGGCTACTGGGGCCATCCATCCGTCTGCATCTCCTGCCGGCGCAAGGTTTTTCTTTGTGGAGAAGAAGGACAAGACCCTGCGTCCGTGCATTGACTACCAGGGACCACACCTCTCCTTGGCTTTTGAACCTCTCCAGGGGGCCACCATCTTTTCCAAGCTGGACCTTCGGAATGCCTACCACCTGGTTTGGATACGCGAAGGGGATGAGTGGAAGACAGCCTTCAACACAGCCGGCAGACATTATGAGTACCAGGTTAATCCGTTTGGACTCACCAACGCCCCCGCTGTCTTCCAGGCTTTGATAAACGATGTTCTCCGGGACATGCTAAACCATTTAGTGTTTTTCTACCTTGACGACATCCAGTTTTTTTCCCGGTCTGCCCAAGAACATGTTCTTTGTTTCAGGCAGGTCCTTCAGCCCCTACTGGAGAACCAATTGTTTGTGAAAGCCGAGAAGTGTGAGTTCCACCACTCTACAATATCCTTTCTGGGATATGTCATTGCTGAGGGTAATGTCCAGATGGATCCTGGAAAGGAGAAAGCAGTGGTGGATTGGCCTCAACCTACATCCAGTTGCAACGTTTCCTAGCTTTTGCAAACTTCTACTGCCGTTTCATTTGGGGTTACAACACCCTGGCGGCCCCCCTCTCGGCACTCACCTCCTCCAAAGTATCGTTCACATGGTCTCCAGCTGTCGACAAAGCCTTTGTGGACCTGAAGCATCGGTTCACAACAGCACCCATCCTCATCCATCCGGACACGTCTCGTGAATTTGTGGTTGAGGTTGATGCTTCTGATGTTGGAGTGGGGGCCATCCTGTCCCAGCGATCTGCCCAGGACCAAAAGCTTAATCCCTGTGCTTTCCTGTCCCATCGTCTCAATCCTGCAGAGAGGAACTACGACGTATGCAACCGAGAACTCCTGGTGGTCAAGATGGCGTTGGAAGAGTGGAGGCACTGGCTGGAAGGAGTAGAAAAACATAACATGTGGAATATCTCCGTACAGCCAAGCGTCTTAACTCCAGGCAGGCCAGGTGGGCTCTCTTGTTTACTAGATTCAACTTCATTTCCTACCGCCCAGGGTCCAAAAATGTAAAGCCTGATGCTCTCTCCCGCCTATACAGTTCCTCTGCCACACCCTCTCTGAAAACATTCTCCCTACCTCATGCCTTGCAGCCACAGTGGGTTGGGGTATTGAGACCCTGGTTCGCAAGGCACAACGCTCCCAGCCTGGATCTGATAGGGGCCCGGCTAACCGGCTGTTTATCCCTAACTCAGTCCAGTCCCGGGTCCTGGAATGGGCTCATTCCTCCAAGCTAACCTGTCATCCAGGTTCCCGCCGTACCCTAGCATTGTGGCCCACAATGGTACCTGACGTCTCTGCCTTCGTCGCTGCATGCACGGTGTGGGCCCAGAACAAGACTTCACGGCAAGCCTTCTTCAGCCACTACCGGTCCCTCATCATCCCTGGTCCCATATCTCTCTGGACTTTGTCACTGAGCTTCCCCCGTCTGATGGCAACACCGTCATTCTGACAGTAGTGGATCAGTTCTCTAAGGCCGCTCATTTCATCCCTCTCCCCAAACTTCCCTCTGCCAAGGAAACGGACCAGCTCATGGTGCAGCACGTCTTCCAGATTCATGGACTCACGGTGGATATGGTTTCCGACCGGGGTCCTCAATTCTCATCTCAGTTTTGGAAGGCATTCTGCACACTTACTGGGGTGTCGGCCAGCCTATCCTCCGGATTCCATCCCCAATCGAACGGCCAGTCGGAGCGAGCTAACCAGGACCTGGATATCACCCTAAGATGCCTGGTCTCAACCAATCCCACTACCTGGAGCAGTCAACTGGTCTGGGTGGAGTATGCCTAGAACACCCTTCCCTGTTCTGCCATGGGACTCTCCCCTTTTTAGTGCTCCATGGGGTATCAGCCTCCTCTCTTCCCAGAACAAGAACCGGAAGTCAACGTACCCTCGGCCCAGATGTTCTTCCACTGCTGTCGACGTACCTGGAGAAGAGCTCGGGTAGCACTTCTCAAGACCAACTCCAGGTATCGTCAACAAGCGGACCACCGGCGGACTCCAGCTCCCCGCTACCGCATTGGGCAGAGGTTATGGCTGTGTACACGGGACCCGCCCCTTCGGGTAGAGTCTCACAAACTGTCCCCCCGTTTCTTTGGTCCGTTTCCCATCTCTAGAGTCCTTAGTTCCACTGCTGTCCATCTCTTGTTACCCCGTACCCTCCGTATTCACCCTACTTTCCATGTGTCTAAGATTAAGCCTGTGTCTCACTGTTCTTTGTCTTCTGTTCCCAGACCCACCCCCCCTCCCCATGTCATTGGCGGCCATCCGGCATACATGGTAGAACGCCTCCTGAATGTTCGACCACGGGGCAGGGTGACTGGGAGGGTTTCGGCCCGGAGGAGCGGTGCTGGGTTCCCGCTAGCGACATCCTGGATACAGCCCTCATCACCGACTTCCACTGCCGACACCCCGGTCAACCAGGTATGCGCCAAGGTAGGATGCCAGGTGGCGCCCCTGGGGTGGTAACTGTCACATCCTGATCTGTTTCACCTGTCCTTGTGATTGTCTCCACCCCCTCCAGGTGTCGCTTATTTCCCCTGTGTATTTATCCCTGTGTTTCCTGTATTTCTGTATGCCAGTTCGTCTTGTATGTTCAAGTCAACCAGTGTGTTTTTTCTCATGCTCCTGCTTTTCTATTCTCTTCTACTAGTCCTCCCGGTTTTGACCTATGCCCGTTTTCTGGATTCCCGCCTGCCTGACCATTCTGCCTGCCCTGACCTCGAGCCTGCCTACCATTCTGTACCTCTGAAACGCTGAACTGGTTTTGACCTTTTGCCTGTTCACGACCATTCTCTTGCCTACCAATTTTGGATTGTTAATAAACATCTTGGACTCTAACCATCTGCCTCCTCTGTCTGAATCTGGGTCTCGCCTTGTGCCCTTATACAGCCAAAACTACTGGGCCTAGAGGTGAGGCTCAAATTTCAATAGCTGCAATAGGAAGCCACAGACAGGCAATACTGGAGCAGTCCTGATGTGTCACAGGAAGACAAAAGGCAAGACAAAGAAAACACTATTCAGTCCATTCAGTCATGAATGAAAGGCCTCCACAGCAGGCATTCTTCAGCCTGGCCTGAACCAGGTAGCTCAACACTGCAACACTAACATGCTGAGGTAGCCCAACACTGCAACACTAACATGCTGAGGTAGCCCAACACTGCAACACTAACATGCTAAGGTAGCCCAAAACTGCAACACTAACATGCTAAGGTAGCCCAACACTGCAACACTAACATGCTGAGGTAGCCCAACACTGTCTACAATGAATACAGGAGGAACTTCATCAACTGTCTCCATACTTGTGTTGTTGTCAATGGACTCTGAGGCAGGCCACGGGGCCGGGCAACATAAAATGATCCATAAAGATATTCCTCTTTCACTAAGAGCAGCCGGCTCCTGGACTAACTGCTGAGAGAGGCATTATCCAGAGAGACCCTCAGAGCATAAAACATGTAATGGATATCGGCTGCTCCATTCTCTAAATCACTCCCTTTTTAGTGGCATTCTTAATGGAGTGTAATTGTTAGTACCCAAATCCCAAAACCGTGTTGTTTTCATAGCTACTGGCATTGGATCATAGGCTGATGAAGGGCATTAGCAAAGCCACAATCATCACATAATGAATATAATAAACTGCTGCATTGTGTAGTACTGTGTGTGTGCGTGTCCAATCGCACTGACGTGCTTTCACACGTCAACGACATATACACCCATAGAGGACTTTTAAACCGTTAAAAATTATTTTCAAATCAGACAAAATAATAATAATCCTTTGCAAAAAAAAAAAGCAGTGGAAATGAAATGTAATTAACACCCCAGAATCCTGTGTAACTCATTTTAGTTGTGTCAGGTTGTGAGTATTAAGGTATAGTGTTTGCTCCACTTGCTGTGATGTCAGTATTTTCCAGGAAAAAGCCTTGCTGTGCCCTAACGGTAAATTAGCAACCTGTGTGGAACGGTAATGAGTAGAGCTGCTGCAGCATGCAGGGATTGGGGAGGAGAGAAACACACCAGTCATACAGAGAGAGGTAGGCTACTAGCATGACTGTCATAACTGGATCAAGACACACATAGAGCCGATGCGGCAGTACAGCAGGGATACCACGAGCACCATAGAAATGGATAGAGATACATAGAATCTCCTTGACAAGAATTACAACAGGCACGTTTGCATTTACCTATGGCAATAGGGTTCACACTGTATTAACAACACAACATTGACATCATGCTACATCAATCTCTATACTGGCACTTTTGCTGGTAAATGTAAGGGTGTCAATCAAATGACCAAGAAGAAATATAGAATTGTTGGTATCCCAAAATATCACCAACAAAACATTCCCCCGTTCCAAAATGAAGACTGTGCTAGCAAAAAGCAGCCTGTTATGCGAGTGCCAAGAAAAGAGTATCTATGTACAGGTCTCTATTAGAGTCCAGCACATGTCAGTCACTGTGTCGTACTGACACAGCAGAATAGAATAAGCGGAGAGAAATATGAGGTTCTGAATGTGCTGGTCTGGGAGGAGGGTTTTACAATGGAACATTAATAAAATGGGGTCCTGAACTCTCCTGTTATTACTGTTTCCATATTCAACCATGAACAAAGAGAGACGAGTGGCCTTTGAGGAAGAATAAAAGTGTGCTTGCACTGGCAGACAGTGGCGCTACATTAACAATTACATCAGGGAAAGATGGACTCGCCAAGTACAATTTAATGTATTTATGTCTGATATAATGCTTAAATAAAAAACACAATAAAGAGTAAACTATAGCTGTGGCTCGAAGAATAGTCACTTTCTCATACCTGTACTGACACAGTGAAGAACACCTTTTATTCAAGACAAAACTCAAAAACCAATTAGACTGAAAGTCTATGGGAGATGGATTTTACACTGAGATCCACCTTTGAACTACCACAGGATCTCATAAAATGACTATGTTTGTATTGCAATATAACTCTGCCACTGCTCTGCGACCTAAATTGACAAGGATATGAATGATATATGAGAGTGCCCCAGGGGTGAAGGTGAGGAAGTAAGGTAACAAGGAAATGGGAGAAACACTGGGCAAACACAGCAGCCGTTGACAAGGACAATTAACAAACCATACAAGGACAAGAATCAGCCCATATGAAAAAATACTACAGTTTACAACAGAACACTACAGTACTTACTATAGAATTCTATAGTAAATTGTAGTATACTGTAGATTATTCTACTACATACTGTAGTATCCCTCGTTTATGTCTAGTACTTACTATAAAATTGTGTAGTATACTGTAGAATACTAAAGTAAATACTGAAGTATTATCTACAAACAAATACTACAGTAACGTCCGCTAAACCACTACAGTTGTCACGACTTCCGGCGAAGTCGGTCCCTCTCCTTGTTCGGGCGGCGTTCAGCGGTCGACGTCACCGGTCTTCTAGCCGGCACCGATCCGATCTTTCATTTTCCGTTGTTTTTTTCTGCATTTTTTACACACCTGGTTTATATTCCCATGATTACATGTTCCTCATTTAAACCTCTGTTCCCCTCATGTTTTTGTGCGTGATTATTCGTTGTAATCTTGGTCCATTTATTTCGTGTGATATTTCACTACGTGTATTGCTATTCCTATTTTGAGTAAAGTTTATGTATACTCATCTTTGTTGTCTGGCGCCTGACTCCGCTGTACCTGCATCACCGAGACTCATTACAACAGTCCGGGGCCTCCCGAGTGGTGCAGCGGTCTAAGACACTGCATCACAGTGTTACAGCATCACTACAGCCTTGGGTTCAATCCCAGGCTGTGTCACAACTGGGAATCCCATAGGGTGGTGCACAATTGGCCCAGCGTTGTCTGGGTTAGGGGAGGGTTTGGCCGGGTGGGCTTTACTTAGCTCACTGCACTCTAGCAACTCCTTGTGGAGGGCTGTATGCCTGCTAGCTGACTTCAGTTGTCAGTTGAGCAGTGTTTCATCTGACACATTGGTGCAGCTGGCTTCTGGGTTGAGCGGGTGTTAAGAAGCAGCGTGACCTCTCCCGAGCCCGTTGGGGAGTTGCAACGATGAGACAAGATTGTAATTGGATCTCAAGAAAAGGGAGGCAAAAAATTAAATTAAATGTAACACTACAGTCATGGCCAAAAGTTTTGATAATGACACAAATTGCAATTAATTGCAAAATCCCTCTTTGCCATGCAAATTAATTTAATCCCCCCAAAACATTTCCACTGCATTTCAGCCCTGCCACAAAAGGACCAGCTGACATCATGTCAGTGATTCTCTCGTTAACACAGGTGTGAGCGTTGACGAGGACAAGGCTGGAGATCACTCTGTCATGCTGATTGAGTTCCAATAACAGACTGGAAGCTTCAAAAGGAGGGTGGTGCTTGGAATCATTGTTCTTCCTCTGTCAGCCGTGGTTACCTGCAAGTAAGCACGTGCCGTCATCATTGCTTTGCACAAAAAGGGCTTCACAGGCAAGGATATTGCTGCCAGTAAGATTGCACCTAAATCAACCATTTATCGGATCATCAAGAACTTCAAGGAGAGCGGTTCAATTGTTGTGAAGAAGGCTTCAGGATGCCCAAGAAAGTCCAGCAAGCGCCAGGACCGTCTCCTAAAGTTGCTTCAGCTGCGGGATCGGGGCACCACCAGTACAGAGCTTGCTCAGGAATGGCAGCAGGCAGGTGTGAGTGCATCTGCACGCTCAGTGAGGCGAAGACTTTTGGAGGATGGCCTGGTGTCAAGAAGGGCAGCAAAGAAGCCACTTCTCTCCAGGAAAACCATCAGGGACAGACTGATATTCTGCAAAAAGTACAGGGATTGGACTGCTGAGGACTGGGGTAAAGTCATATTCTCAGATGAATCCCCTTTCCGATTGTTTCGGGCATCCGGAAAAAAGCTTGTCCGGAGAAGACAAGGTGAGCGCTACCATCAGTCCTGTGTCATGCCAACAGTAAAGCATCCTGAGAACAATCATGTGTGGGGTTGCTTCTCAGCCAAGGGAGTGGGCTCACTCACAATTTTGCCTAAGAACACAGCCATGAATAAAGAATGGTACCAACACATCCTCCGAGAGCAACTTCTCCCTACCATCCAGGAACAGTTTGGTGACGAACAATGCCTTTTCCAGCCTGATGGAGCACCTTTCCATGAGGCAAAAGTGATAACTAAGTGGCTCGGGAACAAAACATCAATATTTTGGGTCCATGGCAAGGAAACTCCCCAGACCTTAATCTCATTGAGAACTTGTGGTCAATCCTCAAGAGGCGCGTGGACAAACAAAAACCCACACATTCTGACAAACTCCAAGCATTGATTATGCAAGAATGGGCTGCCATCATTCAGGATGTGGCCCAGAAGTTAATTGACAGCATGCCAGGGCGGATTGCAGAGGTCTTGAAAAATAAGTCAACACTGCAAATATTGACTCTTTGCATCAACTTCATGTAATTGTCAATAAAAGCCTTTGACACATATGAAATGCTTATAATTATACTTCAGTATTCCATAGTAACATCTGACAAAAATATCTAAAGACACTAAAGCAGCAAACATTGTGAAAATTTATATTTGTGTCATTCTCAAAACCTTTGGCTACGACTGTACAGTCCGCAAAAACACTACACTTTTTTAACTATAGTAAATTATACAGTATTTCATTTCCATATACCCTGTCCATTCCCCTCCCCATATACCAATTTGTGCCACCCATAAGTGAGAAACCTACATGCCAAGTATAGACCATATTGTGTTCCATACAAGTTATAGGATATATTATTATCCGTTCAGACCCCAGTCCTACCTACCAACAGGTTATGGAAAATTAGCTCGTTTAGTATTTCTCCAGTAGGTTTCCTGAAGGAGAAAGCCACCACCTCTATGTCAAAGATTTAAAAAAAGTAGTAAATACTACAGTAATGTCTGAAAAAACACTATAATAAACACTATAGTATACAACAATCTGAAAAAACACTACAATAAATACTACAGTATAGTACAGTCTGCAAAAACACTACAATAAATACTACAGTATACAATCTGCACTCTATTAATTACCATAGTAAATACTACAGTTTTCTTTTACTACAGTATTTATACTATAGTTAACAGTAAATACTACAGTAAAGAGTACTGTAAAGTCCGCAAAAACAATTCAGTGAATACTATAGTATTATACCATAATATACCATAGTATTTTTTCATGTGGAAGTAGAAGTAGACACAGAGGAAATAACAAGTGTGCCCATTAAAACACTATGTGGAATTAATTCAAGGCCCTAAAATTATTCTGAAACCAGATTTGTAATGGGGAGACATTTCTACGTTGTTATTTCTATGGAAATAACAACATTGGTTTTAATTTTCCTCACTTGCTTTAATGTGAAGAAAAAGAGAACTACAATATGCAGTTTTATAATCCAATAACAACATTGCCTTCCAACAGAGTATGTAAAAGGGCAAACAACAGCATTCTTGCCCCTCTTATTGAATAATCTATCTAGGATATGTTTTTACTTGTGCCGTTGTTAGTGTGTTAGAATTTTGCTCATCTTATCCAATGGACAAGTATTGTAATCTAATTTCATGTTATTCTGTTGCGTTTGTTCTAACGTCATGCCATTATCATCATAACCTCGTTTCTGTGATTGTGTCTGCATCATGGCCTATCTAATCCTTTCCAGCATTCATTCATTTTATACCCCCATTTATTCATTAATTTGGTATTTCTACAAGTTATAGAATTTGCCGTTATTAACCACAGACCTAGGATCAAATCTTTGGCATTGCATGTGTAATGGGGGTCAGTGTGCTGCTAACATTTTATTTTTATTTTTTTCACCTTTTTTTAACCAGGTAGGCTAGTTGAGAACAAGCTCTCATTTACAACTGCGACCTGGCCAAGATAAAGCACAGCAGTTCGACACATACAACAAAGAGTTACACATGGAATAAACAAACATACAGTCAATAACACAGTAGAAAAAAGAAAAAGATAAGTCTATATACAGTGAGTGCAAATGAGGTAAGATAAGGGAGGTAGGGCAATAAATAGGCCATGGTGGCGATGTAATTACAATATAGCAATTAAACACTGGAATGGTAGATGTGCAGAAGTTGAATGTGCAAGTAGAGATACTGGGGTGCAAATGAGCAAGATAAATAAATAAATACAGTATGGGGATGAGGTAGTAGGATGGGCTGTTTACAGATGGGCTATTTGCAGGTGCAGAGATCTGTGAGCTGCACTGACAGCTGGTGATTAAAGCTAGTGAGGGAAATATGAGTCTCCAGCTTCAGTGATTTTTGTAGTTCGTTCCAATCATTGGCAGCAGAGAACTGGAAGGAAAGGCAGCCAAAGAAGGAATTGGCTTTGGGGGTGACCAGTGAGATATACCTGCTGGAGCGCGTGCTACGGGTGGGTGCTGCTATGGTGACCAGTGAGCTGAGATAAGGCGGGGCTTTACCTAGCAAAGACTTGTAGATGACCTGGAGCCAGTGGGTAGTGAGTATGAAGCGAGGGCCAGCCAACGAGAGCGTACAGGTCGCAGTGGTGGGTAGTATATGGGGCTTCGGGGACAAAACGGATGACACTGTGATAGACTGCATCCAATATGTTGAGTAGAGTGTTGGAGGCTATTTTATAAATGACATCGCCGCAGTCGAGGATCGGTAGGATGGTCAGTTTTACGAGGGTGTGTTTGGCAGCATGCGTGAAGGATGCTTTGTTGCAAAATAGGAAGACGATTCTAGATTTAATTTTGGATTGGAGATGCTTAATGTGAGTCTGGAAAGAGAGTTTACAGTCTAACCAGACACCTAGGTATTTGTAGTTGTCTACATATTCTAAGTCAGAACCGTCCAGAATAGTGATGCTGGACGGGCGGTCAGGTGCGGGCAGTGATCGGTTGAAGAGCATGCATTTAGTTTTCCTTGCATTTAAGAGCAGTTGGAGGCCACGGAAGGAGAGTTGTATGGCATTGAAGCTCATCTTGAGGTTAGTTAACACAGTGTCTAAAGAAGGGCCAGAAGTATAGAAAATTGTGTCATCTGCGTAGAGGTGGATCAGAGAATCACCAGCAGCAAGAGCAACATCACTGATGTATACAGAGAAGAGAGTCGGTCCGGCACCCCCATAGAGACTGCCAGAGGTCCGGACAACAGGCCCTCCGATTTGACACACTGAACTCTATCAGAGAAGTAGTTGGTGCACCAGGAGAGGCAATCATTTGAGAAACTAAGGCTTTTGAGTCTGCCAACAAGAATGTGGTGATTGACAGAGTCGAAAACCTTGGCCAGGTTGAGGAATACGGCTGCACAGTAATGTCTCTTATCGATGGTGGTTATGATATCGTTTAGGACCTTGAGCGTGGATGAGGTGCACCCATGACCAGCTCTGAAACCAGATTGCATAGCGGAGAAGGTACAGTGGGATTCGAAATGGTCGGTGATCTGTTTGTTAACTTGGCTTTTGAAGACCATAGAAAGGCAGGGTAGGATAGATATAGGTCTGTAGCAGTTTGGGTCTAGAGTGTCTCCCCCTTTGAAGAGGGGGATGACCGCGGCAGCTTTCCAATCTTTGGGAATCTCAGACGATATGAAAGAGAGGTTGAACAGGCTAGTAATAGGGGTTGCAACAATTTCGGCAGAACATTTTAGAAACAGAGGGTCCAGATTGTCTAGCTCGGCTGATTTGTAGGGGTCCAGATTTTGCAGCTCTTTCAGAACATCAGCTATCTGGATTTGGGTGAAGGAGAAATGGGGGAGGCTTGGGCGAATTGCTGTGAGGAGTGCAGGGCTGTTGACCGGGTTAGGGGTAGCCAGGTGGAAAGCATGGCCAGCCATAGAAAAATGCTTAATGAAGTTCTCAGTTATAGTGGATTTGTCGGTGGTGACAGCATTTCCTAGCCTCAGTGCAGTGGGCAGCTGAGAGGAGGTGCTCTTATTCTCCATGGACTTTACAGTGTCCCAGAACGTTTTTGAGTTTGTGCTACAGGATGCAAATTTATGCTTGAAAAAGCAAGTGGCAACGGTGAGAGACTTGTTTCTGGAAAGGTGGATTTTTAAGAGTAGAAGCTCGAATTGTTTGGATACAGACCCAAACAATTCAAATAGCAAGACAGAACTCTGCAGGCTATCTCTGCAGTAGATTGCAACACCGCCCCCGTTTGGCAGTTCTTACCACTTAGCTTCCTCCAATGTCTGACTGTCCCATACTGGGCTCGAACCAGTGATCTTCTGCTTCGCAACATACGTGACCACGCTCCTTGACAACGTTCCAACAGGTTGAGACACCCAAAAGGTGCCGATTGGATGGCTCCATCCATGACATTTCAAGCTAGCTGTGGAGTGAGCTTACGGCACGTTCTTAACTCAGTTACACATGCTAGGATACGTTACATGGCCTACCTCTGGGAGTCTAGGAGCGGTCTCTGCATGACAGACTTGACCAGGGCGTCTGGCCGGACCGTCTTCACGGGGGAGGTCTTGGGGCTGGAGTCAGACTCTCCACTCTCCTCATCACCCATGGCTTTGACGTAACTGCTGCTCCTCATCCTCCGACAGGGGATCTCATCGTCCTTACCTCCTCCTGGGTAACCACTCCACTCATCCTGAGGTACCTGGGGGGCGGGAGATAGAGAGAGGGTTAGAGAGAAGGGTTGGGTACCCTGTAACAGAAGTAGTAAGATTGTTGAATATACTGTAATGTAATTATAGTATGAGTACTACATATACACAGGTTTACCTCAAAGTTTCTTTGGTCCCACTTGCAGTAACATGTATTTAAATACATGGTACAGTAGTTACAGTAGGTACAGTTGAAGTCGGAGGTTTACATAAACTTAGGTTGGAGTCATTACAACTCGTATTTCAACCACTCCACACATTTCTTGTTAAGAATGTATAGTTTTGGCAAGTCAGTTAGGACATTTACTTTGTGCATGACACAAGTACTTTTTCCAACAATTGTTTACAGACAGATTATTTCAGTTTATCACAATTCCAGTGGGTCAGAAGTTTACATACACTAAGTTGACTGTGCCTTTTAAACAGCTTGGAAAATTTCACAAAATGATGTCATGGCTTTAGAAGCTTCTGATAGGCTGATTGACATAATTTGAGTCAATTGGAGGTGTACCTGTGGATGTATTTCAAGGCCTACCTTCAAACTCAGTGCCTCTTTGCTTGACATCATGGAAATGTCAAAAGAAATCAGCCAAGACCTCAGAAAAGAATTGTAGACCTCCACAAGTCTGGTTCATCCTTGGGAGCAATTTCCAATCGCCTGAAGGTACCACGTTCATCTATGCAAACAATAGTACACAAGTATAAACACCATGGGACCACGCAGCCGCTCAGGAAGGAGACACGTTCTGTCTCCTAGAGATTAACGTACTTTGGTGTGAAAAGTGCAAATCAATCCCAGAACAACAGCAAAGGACCTTGTGAAGATGCTGGAGGAAACAGGTACAAAAGTATCTATATCCACAGTAAAACGAGTCCTACATTGACTTTACCATGAAAGGCCTCTCAGCAAGGAAGACCCTCCAAAACCACCATAAAAAAGCCAGACTATGGTTTGCAACTGCACCTAGGGACAAAGCTCGTCCTTTTTGGAGAAATGCCCTCTGGTCTGATGAAACAAAAATGTAACTGTTTGGCCATAATGACCATTGTTTCGTTTGGAGGAAAAAGGGGGAGGCTTGCAAGCCGAAGAACACCATCCCAACCGTGAAGTATGGGCTTGGCAGCATCGTGTTGTGGGGGTGCTTTGCTGCAGGAGGGACTGGTGCACTTCACAAAATAGATGGCATCATGAGGAAGGGAAATTATGTGGATATATATTGAAGCAACATTTCAAGACATCAGTCAGGAAGTTAAAGCTTGGTCGCAAATGGGTCTTCCAAATGGACAATGACCCAAAGTATACTTCCAAAGTTGTGGCAAAATGGCTTAAGAACAACAAAGTCAATGTATTGGAGTGGCCATCACAAAGCCCTGGACTCAATCCTATAGAAAACTTGTGGGCAGAACTGAAAAAGCGTGTGCGAGCAAGGAGGCCTACAAACCTGACTCAGTTACACCAGCTCTGTCAGGAGGAATGGGCCAAAATTCACCCAACTTATTGTGGAAAGCTTGTGGAAGGCTACCCAAAACGTTTGACCCAAGTTAAACAATTTAAAGGCAATGCTACTAAATACTAACTGAGTGTATGTAAACTTCTGACCCAATGGGAATGTGATGAAAGAAATCAAAGCTGAAATAAATCATTCTCTCTACTATTGTTCTGACATTTCACTTTCTTAAAATAAAATGGTGATCCTAACTGACCTTAAACAGGGAATATCTACTAGGATTAAACGTCAGGAATTGTGAAAAACTGAGTTTAAATGTATTTGGCTAAAGTATATGTAAACTTCGACTTCAACTGTAGGTACAGTTTATCTTTAAACTGTGGATATTGTTACATAGACCTGAAAACAGTTAGCCATTAGCTGTGTGGTTTTGGTATGTCAGGAGAGTTGTTGTTTACTCAATGTGGCTATTGGCTCAGCCGTAGCGTAAAGCAGACTGTCCTCGATCATGTTTATTGGTAAAATGAAGGTAGTGAGAGTGGGATCATAGAGGATCAAACTGAATAGGAGATTCATCCACAGTCACATTTAACCACAGCTCAGGCAAAGATAGGTACAGTACATCACTTGTAATATTCTGTTATCATTCTCTCTCTACAGCTAGTAAGATATTTGCAGCTGAGACAAGGCTCTTGCATGGCATCATCCCCATTGGCAAGATGTTTTCTGACTCAGACTTGTTCCCTTGACTGCAATCTGTTCCTAGATTGAGACTCAAAGCGAGGTACGTGCAGTGTGATCGTGCTGTGTTTACCCAAGGTTACATTACACATCATAAGGCTCTTCAATACTGCATGTGAGAGCAGCATCAGAGATTTGGTGTCTCCTGCTTACAGAGTATTACATGTTGCATGATAAACCACAGCAGAGCAGCGGTAACACTGTTTGACATTCCTGTCGGATGGTTTACTTCCTGACGCAAGACGTCAATTAGCAGTAAATAAACCATGCAAGACTGTTCTAGTTCAGTTGAATAAAATAGAATTGGGTTTAATTCAATAGAATTACTTCAAAAACATACAGAGTAATTGATGGTCTATCTGTTACAAAAATCCCTTCTGAAATTCAAAAGATCAAACTAAAAGGAGGTGCAAGTGTCACACGCACGTTAGTTAGCAATTTCGTCTGGCACTGACATTTTCAAGTCCTAACACCAGGTTCGGTAATTTACCTGTCTAACATCAGCTCGCTTGCACTGAGGTGGGAGGGGTGTTAATATTTGAGGTTTGTCCTTAAAAACAAGCGCAAAAGTGACTATTTCATGCAGCGCTAATGGGCCATTTTACAGTGCTAATGGGCCATTTTACAGTGCTAATGGGCCATTTTACAGTGCTAATGGACAATTATAAGACCCACAAAAAGCAGGTCTTAACAGTAATGCAGTTGATAAAGGCATGGATTTAGAGAGCGGAAGCGCAGCCTACCCAGTCATGAAGCACAGTGCCCAATGGAAGGAGAGATGTGCCTTTTGTGCCGGTGAATCTGGTATTTAGAAAAAAATATATGATTGGTTTCCCACCATTTCATTTAATTTGATTAAAAACCAAACTTATTAGAAAGATTCACCGTCCATTGGCAAATTCATCTGCTATTTCTGGAGAAGTGCAAATATGATCTGTAAGATGGTTCCATGACGTTTATAAAACATTACATTTGCGAGCAGTATAACGGTGATTGTTGGTATTGCGTTAGGTTTGTTACAATAGAGCCCTGTCTGTCACAGTTTTGCTTTACTTCAAAGTACAGCAGAGTTCAATTACCACAACAGCCGATGCTCCAGTACCGTTTGCCGGACGGTAGCAGAGTGAACAGTCTATGGCCTGGGTGGCTGGAGTGTATGGCAATTTTTCGTGCCTTCCTCTGACATCATTTTATACCCTTTAGACGACACACACGTTTGTTGTACTATCCTTGTGTGGTCCAAACAATTGATTCCCCTTAATCTAACCTTAACCCCTAAACCTAACCCCTAACCATAACTCCTATCCTTAATTCTAACTCTAAACCTAAAATAGCCTTTTTCCTTGTGGGAACTGGCAAAATGTCCCCACTTGTCTAAATTGTTCTTGTTCTACTACGCTTGTGAGGACGTCTGGTCCAAAGCACACACACACACTCACACAAACATACACATACAAACACTGAATGCTCACCAGAGTCAATGGGTTAATTAAGTCTTCAAGGAGTTTGATATTTTTAGACGTCTAATTAAGGAAGGAGCGCCAGAGGACAGCCACACACTGTGGTGAGATTTGTTTAATTTGGGATTTGCTAATAAACTAGATAGACTGGTGGATCCCCCCTGTGTAGAGACAACGAATCAGACATCTCTGTGTCTCCCATCCTAATGAATACACACACAGCACAGGGCTGTTTGCATGGAGGAAGACAACATACAAATCTACACAGTCATGGTCCAAATGGTTCATGCTGCTTCCAACATGATAGAATATACTAGAATGTGTACTTAGTTATCTATGGGCAGAATGTAATGACTTTACTGAGGAGAACCACAACAAACTATACATGACAGCAAAACACGAGAGGCAGAAAAAGGACACATTCTGAGATATACAGTAGCTACAGTCCGTCTCCTCTCCCAGACTATGTTTGGGCGTTCACCTGTATGTGACCTCAGGCCTCAGCCCTGATCCTGTCCTAATAGGATAGACTATACATTCTAGATTCTAGTCCAGTTCTCCAGGTAATGTGTGAATGACCTGTACTGTATGTGCATTTCCAGGCCTGCGCTCTCAGCCATGCTCCTGCCCCACAGGCCTCCCCAGGGGGATGGGCTGTAGGTTGTAGGCCCTGCTGCTGCTGCTGCTCCTGCAGTGCATTTCATTGATTAACTCTGCAGCTCCGTTCCACTCAGGTCATCTCCCACTAGGAACATAAGTCAGCACCATTAAAACAGGACCCAGCCAGAGTAGAAAGGGGATAGACCTGGCTTCCCTGGCACGACGTTACTAAACAACTCAATCAGTGATAACCCCTCACCAATCCATCATTTCTTCAGAGAGGATTGTGGGATGAGAATGATTCAGTGTGTTTTAGCGAGGGGTGTTATTTTTTTTAGCTCCATCTCCAGCCCCCCCACCCCCCCGTTCTGTCTCTCTCTCTCAGACTACTTCGCTCTACCTCTCTCTTTCTGTGTTTCTTGGTCTGGGTTATGTATTGTATGGTCCTGGGTCTGGGTCTCACTGCCTGCCTGGTAGGCTGCAGCTAGTGGTCTTCTCTCCCATCACAAGGTTGTTGGGCTCCGTTGTCAGGGCAATGGGGACTCTCTATACCTCACTACCCCAGAAAAACCCTCAGGGGAAAAAAACATAAATATCACATTTACACAAGTATTCAGATCCTTCACTCAGTACTTTGTTGAATCACCTTTCGCAGCGATTACAGCCTCGAATCTTCTTGGGTATGACATTACAAGCTTGGCACACCTGTATTTGGGGAGTTTCTCCCATTCTTCTCTGAAGATCCTCTCAAGCTCTGTCAGGTTGGATGGGGAGTTTCGCTGCACAGCTATTTTCAGGTCTCTCTAGAGATTTTGATCGGGTTCAAGTCTAGGCTCTGGCTGGGCCACCCGAAGCCACTCCTGCATTGTTTTGGCTGTGTCCTTTAGGTTGTTGTCCCGTTGGAAGGTGAACCTTCGCCCCAGTCTGAGGTCCTGAGCGCTCTGAAGCAGATTTTCATCAAGGATCTCTCTGTACTTTAATCCGTTCATCTTTCCCTTGATCCTGACTAGTCTCCCAGTCCCTATCGCTGAAAAACATTTCCCACAGCATGATGCTGCCACCAACATGCTTCACCGTAGGGATGATGCCAGGTTGCTTGGCATTCAGGCCACAGAGTTCAATCTTATTTTCATCAGACCAGAGAATCTTGTTTCTCATGCAAACTCCAAGTGGGCTGTCATGTGCCTTTTACTGAGGAGTGGCCATTTGGCAACTCTACCATAAAGGCCTGATTGGTAGAGTGCTGCAGAGATTGTTGTCCTTCTGGAAGGTTCTCCCATCTCCACAGAGGGACTCTGGTGCTCTGTCAAAGTGACCATCAGGTTCTTGGTCTCCTCCCTGACCAAGGCACTTCTACACTGATTGCACAGTTTGGCCCGGTGGCTAGGTCTAGGAAGAGTCTGGGTGGTTCTTAACTTCTTACGTTTAATAATGATAGAGGCCATTGTGTTCTTGGGGACCTTAAATTTTTGGTACCCTTCCTGAGATCTTTGCCTCGACACAATCCTGTCTCGGAGCTCTACCAACAATTCCTTCGACCTGTCTTGGTTTTTGCTCTGGCGTGCACTGTCAACTGTGGATCTTTATGTAGACAGGTGTGTGCCTTTCCAAACCATCAAGTTGTAGAAGCATCACAAGGATGAACAATAGAAACAGGATGCACCTGAGCTCAATTTCGAGTCTCATAGCAAAGGGTATGAATACTTATGTAAATAAGGTATTTCAGTTTTTGTATTTTTAATAATTTTGCAAAGAAATCAAAAAACCTGTTTACGCTTTGTCATTAATGTGTGTAGATTGATGAGAACATTTTAGAACAAGGCTGTAACGTCACAAAATGTGGAAAAAGGGAAGAGGTCTGAACACTTTATGAATGCACTGTAGCTATATATGTATTTTATTTTTTTATTTTTTTAACCTATGCCCTCCTTTGAGAGTAAGGCTTTCGAACGAGGCTATAGCCCATCTCTGATGATGTGGGTTTATTGTGTCTGTCTGGTTCACCCTCACAGAGAGAGAGGTTTCTGCTGTGCTGCAACTTCACTCTGCCTTTAATCACAGGCTTTCTCACTCTGAACGATCCACCTTTGGCAAGTCAACATGGCAGTTCATTGGTTTATTAAATCCTGCTGCATTGCCTTATCAGCAAAACTATCAAAGCCTAATCCTCGCTTTGTACTCTTCTGGAAGGAAAAGAGAGATGTGTTAAATGGTAAAAGTGAATTAATCAAGGCTAAGACAAACCGTAAACAAAGATATTGTGTTGTGGCATTTTGGCCGAGCAGTGTGCCAAGAGCAGCAGTCTGTAGTGAATCTGTATCTTGGCCAGGTGAGCTGGTCACGTCCAGGGCTTAATTGCATTGTCACTGTCACCTTACTGCATCTAAATCAAACCTGCTGTTCCTCCCCAACAGGTAATAACGAGGGCCTGAGTATATGTGTGTGTGTGTGTGTGTGTGTGTGTGTGTGTGTGTGTGTGTGTGTGTGTGTGTGTGTGTGTGTGTGTGTGTGTGTGTGTGTGTGTGTGTGTGTGTGTGTGGGTTCATGGCAGGGTAATTGGGACTAATTTGTGTAATCAGTCTGCCAGAGAGAGAGCGATGGTTGATGCCACATATGATTCCCAACATTTGTAATTTCAGGAAGAAGCCAACTGTACTCTATCTCTGTCCTGTCCTTTGCTCACTAACGAGCTGCGAAATCTGGACCCCTACAAATCAGCTGGGCTAGACAATCTCTTTCTAGAATTATCCCCGAAATTGTTGCAACCCATATTACTAGCCTGTTCAACCTCTCTTTCGTATCGTCTGAGAGCCCCAAAGATTGGTAAGCTGCCGCGGTCATCCCCCTCTTCAAAGGGGGTGACACTCTAGACCCAAACTGTTATAGACCTATATCCATCCTGCCCTGCCTTTCTAAAATCTTCGAATGCCAAGTTAACAAACAGATCACCGACCATTTCTATTCCCACCGTACCTTCTCCACTATGCAATCTGGTTTCCGAGCTGGTCATGGGTGCACCTCAGCCACGCTCAAGGTCCTAAATTATATCATAACCGCCATCGATAAAAGACAGTACCGTGCAGCCGTCTTCATCGACCTGGCCAAGGCTTTAGACTCTGTCAATCACTGCATTCTTATCGGCAGACTCAATAGCCTTGGCTTCTCAAATGACTGCCTCGCCTGGTTCACCAACTACTTCTCAGATAGAGTTCAGTGTGTCAAATCTGCCAAACATACCCTCGTAAAACTGACTATCCTACCGAACCTTGACTTCAGCGATCATTTACAAAATAGCATCCAACACTCTACTCAGCTAACTGGATGTAGTCTATCACAGTGCCATCCGTTTTGTCACCAAAGCCCCATATACTACCCACCACTGCGACCTCTATGCTCTCGTTGGCTGGCCCTCACTACATATTCGTCGCCAAACCCACTGGCTCCAGGTCATCTATAAGACTTTGCTAGGTAAAGTCCCGCCTTATCTCAAGGTATATTTCACTGGTCATCCCCAAAGCCAACACTTCCTTTGGCCACCTTATTATTATTTTGACAACATTGCTGTGAGAGACAAAAGTAAATGTATTGTTGAATTAGAAGATGGTACAGGTGTGGTTTTTAAAAACACAAAACTATAATACCCTTGCTGGCACATCAAACCATAAGGAGAGCCACAAACACCCCACCTCCCACAACAGCAAACAACAACAACAACAACAACAACAACAACTATCTTTATAGGGAAAGGGAAAGGGGATGCATAGTCAGTTGCACAACTGAATGCCTTCAACTGAAATTTCCGCATTTAATCTATAGGATTGCACCCTTAAACCGAAATAGGAAAACAAAGCAGAACAGCAACAGGATGTTGCCTAAAGTTAGAGTAATGTTCTTGTCTAACAACTCAATCTGCCTGACTGCTCCTGTTGATAAGGAAAGGGAGAGAGACAGAGACAGACAGTCAGCCAGCCAGCCAGCCAGCCAGCCAGAGACCAGAATAGTCTGTTTATTTCCCCCTGTCTCCCTGGTAGCTAGCTCACCTCTGAGAGAGGGCACCAATCCCCCAAGGGAAATGCGTCACCCGTGGCCGATTGACAACCGAGACTCAAAATAGCCCTGCGGCAGAGAACCAATAGAATGGGCCGGGCTATTTATAGAACAACCAACATGTTTATGGACGTTCAGACACCCCATTTAATGACCAGATGAAGAATACATTACCGTCTCCTATCATCATTGTCTCAGAGAGAGCTTAGTACACTTAGAGAGATAAGAGAGTAGTTCTAAGGCCCCAACGTTGTTTGGAGTTCATCACCTTTAAAAGTGTTTTATATACAGTTGCTTGGAATTAGTCACAGACCTCATGCACAAAAACATCCTGTGGCGTAATGCATTAGCATCGAATAGCCCCCGCGATATGCAACTTTTCAGGGAAGTTAGGAACCAATATACAGTGAGGGAAAAAAGTATAATCATTTCTTTGTCAGTGGGCAAATGTACAAAATCAGCAGGGGATCAAATACTTTTTTCCCTCACTGTACACAGGCAGTTAGGAAAGCAAAGGCTAGCTTGCTTTCCTAACTGTCATTTACAAAAGGCTATTTTGTAAATGACATCACCGAAGTCGAGGATCGGTAGGATGGTCAGTTTTACGAGGGTATGTTTGGCAGCATGAGTGAAGGATGCTTTGTTGCGAAATAGGAAGCCAATTCTAGATTTAATTTTAGATTGGAGATGTTTGATGTGAGTCTGGAAGGAGAGTTTACAGTCCAACCAGACACCTAGATATTTGTAATTGTCCACATAATCTAAGACAGAACCGTCCAGAGTAGTGATGCTGGACGGGGGGACAGGTGCGGGCAGCGACCGGTTGAAGAGCATGCATTTAGTTTTACTTGCGTTTAAGAGCAGTTGTAGGCCACGGAAGGAGAGTTGTATGGCATTGAAGCTCGTCTGGAGGGTAGTTAACACAGTGTCCAAAGAGGGGCCAGAAGTATACAGAATGGTGTCGTCTGCGTAGAGGTGAATCAGAGACTCACCTGCAGCAAGAGCGACATCATTGATGTATACAGAGAAGAGAGTCGGCCCAAGAATTGAACCCTGTGGCACCCCCATAGAGACTGCCAGAGGCCCAGACAACAGGCCCTCTGATTTGACACACTGAACTTGGAGAAGTAGTTGATGAACCATGCGATGTGGTGATTGACAGAGTCGAAAGCCTTGGCCAGATCAATGAAAACAGCTGCACAGTAATGCCTCTATTCAATGGCGGTTATGATGTCATTTAGGGCCTTGAGCGTGGCTGAGGTGCACCCATGACCAGCCCTGAAACCAGATTGCATAGCCGAGAAGGTACATTGGGATTCGAAATGGTCGGTAATTTGTTTGTTAACTTGGCTTTCAAAGACCTTAGAAGACCTGTACATAGCCCATCTTTAAATAGCCCATCCAACTATCTCATCCCCATATTGTTATTTATTTATTATCTTCTGCACATATGTCACTCCAGTATTTAATTGCTAAATTGTAATTACTTCGCCACTACGGCCTATTTATTGCCTTACCTCCCTAATCTTACCTCATTTGCACACATTGTATATATATCTATTGTGTTATACTGTACGTTTGTTTATTCCATGTGTAACTCTGTGTTGTTGTCGCACTGCTTTGCATTATCTTTGCCAGGTCGCAGTTGAGATTGAGAACTTGTTCTCAACTGGCCTACCTGGTTAAATAAAGGTGAAATAAAAAAATAAATAAAAAAACGCTCCTGTTTTCCTGTTTACGTCAGCTAATAGTCAGATACTCCCCACTAGAATAGTGGTTTGGTTGAGTAATGTACTTCTTGTCCATTTTTAAGACAGCATCTAACAGTTACACCACATTCCACTTCATAGAGAGTCCCTGAGGAGTGTTTCTCTGAGTGTTGTGGAGTTCACATGGTTTTAGCTCAAGGCATTAGCCCACTCAATGTTCCCTGAGATTATCAGCAGTTCATACCTCATGGCTTACTGTAAACATGTACTTTTCATTGTCTAAAGAGCTTTGATATTGATTCATCATACACAAATACCATTGATTGATATACATACAGTGAGGGAAAAAAAGTATTCGATCCCCTGCTGATTTTGTACGTTTGCCCACTGACAAAGAAATTATCAGTCTATCATTTTAATGGTAGGTTTATTTGAACAGTGAGAGACAGAATAACAACAAAAAAATCCAGAAAAACACGTGAAAAATTTTATAAATTGATTTGCATTTTAATTTGCATTTAATTCCCTCATTAAAATGCAAATCAATTTATAACATTTTTCACATGCGTTTTTCTGGATTTTTTTTGTTGTTATTCTGTCTCTCACTGTTCAAATAAACGTTCCCCCACAATCCACCAGCGTTTCCCACAAAGCGGATCCTGGCCATGAACTAAGTGCACACCGATACAGACCAACTGATAGCTTGGAGAAACAACAACAAGCTCAAAGCGGCATTGATTCTGAGTCTTTTCTTTGCACTCCCGACTTGTCACTGGTGTCATTCATTGATACAGTAATTGATTCGCTCCCACTGTGCCGTCCCTTTCACTGCTACTACCCTGCTGATCCCCTGACAGGTGACTCATATCCTGGACAGGGAAATACAAGTGATTATATCTCAGAACTATCAGAAGTCCAGCTGAGACAAACAACATCATAGTAACTCTGTCTGGACTCACTGTCTGTTGAATAGAAGCCTCTGATAGAATGGAATGCCATGTTAACGACAGGCTTACTGAGATGAGTGCTAATCAATGAGCCTCATTGTTTGCAGTGTTTCTGAGTGTTAGCATGTGGCCTAGCTGGTCTTCGGTTCTACACTGACTGCTAATGACAATAAATCTTCTCTTCAATAGCTTCACTAAATCAGCCTACCAGCGGACCTATGTCTATCTGCACTGTACATATCTGTCTGCTTCTCTGCCAATCCCATCCATCTCTCTGCCTATCTATAACATTACTGTGGTTCCAGCAACATGGCTCCAGTAACGGACATACTAGGATTATACGAGTGACTCACCTGTAGGTAGTGGCAGGGCCTGAGGTTGGGCTTGAGGTCTGTGGGCGTCATGGGTTTCTCCAGGTTGAGTGAAGACTTCCTGTAGGCCTCCTTGGCCTGGCTGACAGTCAGCGTTGACCAGGAGCTCCTCTTCATGAACTTCCCTTCAGGAGCCATGGCCACACTCTCACACGCGGAACACTTCACATCGTTGTTGCTCTTGGAGGTCTTGAGCGACAGGTCCCCGTACTGGCTGTGGACTGAGTCGGGGTAGCAGTGGCTGATGTGGTCCACCTGTTGGCGGGACATGACGCTGGGAGTCCGGTATGTACTGTCACTGTCCAGGTTATCGTCCGAGCTCCACCAGCCCGCCACCCCGGAGCGCTGCTTACCGCTGCTGTCTGATGACTTACGCTCTTTGCTCTTGCTGCGCTTGCTGTGTTTGTGGTGTCCATGGTGGTTGGGATGGTGGTGGTGGGAGCCTTCCCGGTGCAAGTCCCCCTTGGTGCCGTTCATCTTGGACGAGCCCTCCAGGGAGTGGGACTTGGTGAAGAGCTTCTGGACAGAGTGGACCAGATGTCGGATCCTCCCGGGGCTCTCGTTGCGCTGCTCCGTGGTGGTGGTGTGCGTCTTCTGGTACTGCAGTGTGTGGAAGCCGTCGCGATGTAACGGAAGTTGCTTCTCAAACTGGTCCAGCAGGTTGGCCGGGATTCTGTTCATCTTACCGCTGCCGCCGTGCGACGAGCCACACTCGTCTCGATCCCGTGATCCACTGCCACCACCTCCTCCACCACCACTGTCCCGTGACCCACTGCCGTCGTGGTGGGAACTGTAGTGCATCCTGGGAAAGGTGCTGCTGGAGATGGAGTGGTCTGTGTTGGCCATGGAGACGGGCATCGCAATGCACTCAGAGTGGATGGAGCTATGGGGGGAGCAGCGGCGGTGCTCCATGGGACAGCTCTCTGTGGGGCTGAGGAGGTAAGAGAGGGTGCGGGAGTCATGGTGGTCCAGGGAGTGTTCGCAGTTGGCCAGGCCGCAGGTGTGAGCCGAGGTGATCTGGAGCTGGCTGGGCCGCCCGCCCGATAGAGCCTTCATGTTCCTGGGTGGAGGAGGGGAGTTGCTTTCTTCATCGAAGTGCTGAGAGGGAGACCATGAGTACTGCTGGTCTGTGTGTGTGTGTGTGTGTGTGTGTGTGTGTGTGTTAGTGTGTGAGAGAGAGAGAGCGAGAGCGAGAGAGAGAGAGAGAGAGAGAGAGAGAGAGAGAGAGAGAAAGACACATTATCAAATAAGCTGCTTATCAAATGTCATTGTCACTACAGCAGCATATTGTCCTCAGTCACCCAGAACAACAACGTGGAAAAAGCGAAAGTATGATCACAAAATGGCACAGTCCCACAGAGCTCAGGCCTCTTATTCCCAACTCCCTCCCTCCGCTGTCTGTTGGTGCCAGGCTGCGAGGCGAGGGAAGGTGAGGAAAGGTGAGGGGGACTGGTAGCAGCTAGCATTGCCATTTATCCAATGCAAAGTGAAATAATAGCCTATCATTCTGGAGCGGCGATGTCATCCGTCAAAGCCCTGAGGAGAGCGCTTTGAGGTGCATCAGTGGACGGGCAGTGTTTGGCCCACACCGCGGCCGCATCACTAGATTAAAACCACATTCTCTTTGATCTGTCACCAAAGGCGGACGTTCCAGCCCACCTCTCTACCCCATTTAACTTAATCAGAGGATAGTTTTTCTCTATTTAGACAACCCACCACCATTATTTCACTCTAATTGCACATGCCCTCCACTTGAATAAAACATAGACAAAGGGTCACAAGACAAAGACCATAGAATACTAATGGAATAGCATCAGTGGATGCAGATTGACACAAAGTCTTATTTTCATCTTTCTGTAAAAAGGACTCTTCAGATTAACGGTTTATTGAATTTCTGTCCATGAACGTAAGTTCAGTGCATTGAATCAACAACAATGAAATGTTACAACCCCTGACTGAGTGTTATTAGAAATTAACAATACTTTCCTAATCTCATCACACACAGAAATGACCATCAGACCAAATATAACAATGGAACAAAAGATTCCTAGCCATAAAGTATTGTGTGTTTGGTCATAAAGAGTTAGACCGGCCATATTTCATTTATTTGACAGTATACACCTGTAAATATATTAAGAACAAAAGTAAGCCTCTTCCAGGCAGCAATCCTCCAGTCAAGTACACAGCCCATAAACTCCCACTCAAACTGTAACCCCATAAAGTAAAGGAGATACTATATTTCACGAGAAACCATAGAAATGGAAAGTCAAACAAACAAATATCAGAGGCGAGGATGGATGCCGATTTTTTTATTGGAAGGGACACACGTATGGAGGATTATACGAGAGAAGGGACCAAGCGGAAAGCATAGGGTGATCTATGGCCAACAAGGGCCAGAGTTAACCAATACAGTACAAAGGGTTCAAAAAGGGTTATTTGGCTGTCCCCATAGGAGAACCCTTTTTGGTTCCAGGTAGAACCCTTTTGGGTTCCATGTAGAACCCTCAGTGGAAATGGTTCTACATGGAACCCCAAAAGGTACTACCTGGAACCAAAAAGGGTTCTTTAAAAGGTTATCCTATGGGGAAAGCCGAATAACCGTTGTAGGTTCTAGATGGAACCTTTTTTTCTAAGAGTGTAGTCCATACTCTGTCATTTATATTATATCATTCTATCATACTTTAACGGGAATTTACGGTCTTAATTTGTAGTCTCTGCTATTGGCGCCTGGAGCAAGACAAGGAGATGTAAGACCAGCAGCCCTGCTGCTGTAAATATCCATCAGTATGAATGTAATGCATTCCTTATGTGGGACATGTTCCACTAGCCCTGGGTGAGCCTTGTCTACTTAGCAGAACCATGCTAAATCTATCTAGTATAAGGAGCGCTAAAGGGAAACAGAAAGTGGATAAGTGAAACTCCGTAGTTGTGTAATTCAGAATCATACCGTCAAATAAAACTGAGAGAGGAAAATGTTGAATGCCGTCAAAAAGAAAACAACATAGTGCTACAGCAATGGCAACTCAGGTCTAACCTTCTCTCTGGGTTATGGCAGTTCGGTCAAACTCTGTGTGTTTCCTTCTACAGACAGAAGGGGAAGGGTATACCTAGTCAGTTGCACAACTGAATCAGAGGGAGCAGTTGTTGGTGCTGCCTTGTTCAAGAGCATAATACATTTTTCCTCCATGCCAGCCCAGGGATTCAAACCAGCAAACTTTTGTTTACTGGCTCAGCGCTCTTAACCGCTCGGCTACCTGCCGCCCAGAGGATGACAACATGACTACTGCTGTGTGAAATGATGCAGTGATGTTTCTGAGAGACAAGTTGAATAAATTATCCGCCGGCAGAGTTTGGGCATTTCCCAGGATTATACTCCATACAGTGACAGAATCATTCTCTCTCTCTCTCTCTCTCTCTCTCTCTCTCTCTCTCTCTCTCTCTCTCTCTCTCTCTCTCTCTCTCTCTCTCTCTCTCTCTCTCTCTCTCTCTCTCTCTCTCTCTCTCTCTCTCTCTCTCTCTCTCTCCTCTGCCAGTATAGAGATTTTCTGTTTCATATAATGGGAAAGAAAAGGAATAAAGGATTTTGAAACTCCTACGACAAACAGGCGAGTATCAATGACATCTGCTTCTGCCTCGGTCTCAGAGGCTGAATGATGAATACTGCAGCAAAGGTTGATGATTTAGAGAAGCTAGAATGCTATCAATTAAAGTCCACAACAAGCTTAAACTACATCAGGAGACCACTTTTGAGGTAGTGGAAAAATTATGCTCAGATTTTTGGGTGTAGTTACCCTTTAATTCAACTGCCACCAGCCATAGACTGTTGTTTGGTTAGAAAGGTTTCTGTAGCGCTTATGTGATTGCAGAGTTTGCAAAACAAATGGCCAGTAGATGTATGCAAATAATCATGATATCATTCTGCCAGGTAGACATAGGCTACTTTGTAGTTAACATTTCATTGAGAAGTTTTTGGGAACTTTTCCATCTACCAGAAGACAGTTGTCATTACATTAGCATCATCGCTAATGGCTACACAAAGTGGTAGACAAACGCGCGCACACAGACAGGGAGCATTCCTGTTCCGTTGCCTCTTCAGAAAGTTGAAGGACAATACGAATCACTGATGCATTTTGTTAATGTCCTATGATAGTACTGGGCAAATGAATGCATTTTCAACCAAGTTCAATACATTTAGTTGATTTCTTGAACAAAAAATATGAATTGCAACATGCAAGTGTTGGTCCCATGCAATTGAAGTGCACAAACTAGTTTACATCCCTGTTAACTTCTTAGGGAGCGGCTCCCGAGGTGACGGTTTTGGAGAGTCTGGCGTGCCCAAAGTAAAATGCCTCCCACCCAGAAAATAGGATATGCACATAATTAGTACTATTGGATAGGAAACACTCTGAAGTTTCTAAAAGTGTTAACATAATGTCTGTGAGTATAACAGAACGGATATAGCAGGCGAAAACCCGAGGAAAATCCATCCGGAATTACAGTTTTTTGTGACCTTTGCTCTGTTTGAGTCTTCCACTAGATGTCAACAGTCTCTATACAAAGCCAGGAAACGGTAGCCCTGACCAGAACGGATAGGAAGAGAATATGGTCAAGGGAGCTCAGATGTCAACAAGATTTTGCGGGCGCACAACCAAGTGTGCGCTCCACTTTATTTTCCTTTCTTATCGTTCAGGCTACAATCCGGTTGAAATATTATAGTAAATATACATAAAATGATACTTAAGGAAACATTAAAAATGACGTTTGATTTGTTTGGAGAAATATGATAGGTATAATTTGAACGCGTTCTCTTCACGGTTCAATGGGCGACTCAACGGTGGATTTTATGATCATAACGCTCCAACCAAACTGAGATTTATGGATATAATAAATTACTTTTTCTAACAAAAGAAGCATGGATTGTCTTCGTTGGACACTTGGGAAGCCCTCAGCAGAAGTTCATCAAAGGCGCTAGCGCCCCACTGCTCCCTAAGTAGTTAATGAGCATTTCTCCTTTGCCAAGATAATCCATCCACCTGAAAGGTGTGGCATGTCAAGAAGCGATTAAACAGCATGATCATTACAGAGGTGCACCTTGTGCTGGGGACAATAAAAGGCACTTTAAAATGTGAATTTGTGTCACACAACATAATGCCACAGATGTCTCAAGTTTTGAGAGAGCAAGTATTTGGCATGCTGACTGCAGGAATGTCCACCAGTGCTGGTGCCAGAGAATTTAATGTTAATTTCACTACCATAAGCTGCCTCCAACATCGTTTTTACGTCTCACAACCGCAGACCGCAGAGAGAGCTAAAGGCTTTGGGAGAATATGTGGGGCATCATGTGGGCGAGCAGTTTGCTGATGTCAACATTGTGAACAGAGTGCCCCATGGTGATGGTGGGGTTATGGTATGGGTAGGCATAAGCTACAGACAACGAACACAATTGCAATTTATCAATGGCAATTTGAATGCACAGAGGTACCGTTACGAGATCCTGAGGCCCATTGTCGTGCCATTCATCCGCCGGCATCACCTCATGTTTCAGCATGATAATGCACTGCCCCATGTCGCAAGGATCTGTACACAATTCCTGGAAGCTGAACATGTCCCTGTTCTTCCATGGTCCCTGTTCTTCAATATTCACCAGACATGTCACCCATTGAGCATGTTTAAGATTCTCTGGATCAACATGTACGACAGCATGCTACAGTTCCTGCCAACATCCAGCAACTTCGCACAGCCATTGAAGAGGAGTGGGGCAACATTCCACAGGCTACAAATCAACATCCTGATCAACTCTATCCTAATAAGATCTGTCGCGCTGCATGAGGCAAATGGTGGTCACACCAGATACTGACTGGTTTTCTGATCCACACCCCTACTTCTTATTTTAAGGTAACTAGGCCGTAACTTTCCCCAGGTCGTTGCTGTAAATGAGAATGTATTCTCAGTCAACTCATCTGGTTAAATAAATGATAAATACAATTTAAAAAATCTACTGATCATGTCTGGCTCAACACTTTGCACAGAACCATCGGTCCAATATTTTCAACACTCCAAGAACCCCCAAGTGCTGGAACTCTGACATGCAGGAGGCTAGAGAGAGAGTGTGTCAGTCATATATTAAGGGCTCCTGTCCAGTACCTAGCCTGCGCTGCGCAGAGAGTATGAATAAAGGTAGTTTTGCTCCTCTTATCACATTAGCATTTAAATAGCATTATATCTGCTCAGAGTAACTCTGACAGGCACACACCTCCGCTCGTTTAGCCTGGAACAGGACTTGAAGTTAAAAAGAGAATAATAAAGCAAGGAGAAGACTTCAGAGCAAAAGGCCCACGACCTTCAGAATTGGCAGTATCAATTTACCTCAGTGTTACGTAACAATGGAACAAATAAGGCCATACAGGGGGAGCTAAGCATCAGAGTAGTATTTCATCACCAATAAATACAATGGCTTACAAAGGAGGCTTTAGGTTGAGAGCAATTGACAATAACAGGAGCAACCGCTAGCTGAGAAAAGAGAATCCTCCATGCTCTCTTATCTAATCAAAGAAAAGAAGCACCATTTCTAAGCAAAGCAAATCGATAGAGCAGCTTGATTATCCATCTCCCAAAGGTTAAACGGCCTCTCCCCAGAATTCTGGCCTTTCCTCACAAAATCAGAGGAGGGAAATTGTGTCCTTTACCTCCAGGGGGTAAGTGATGGTCCAGGCTATTAGATTGGAGTGTGAGCCAATGGAAAGCTGCGGGGCCAGGGCAGAAGAGCAGTGGTGGCCAGAGCCTAATTCTCTACACTCTCCCCTCCCCTCTCAGTCCCACTCTCTCAGACAGCCAGGATCCGACAGACAATCTCTGTCACTGACACGGCTTGACCACCCTCTCCAGCCCATCCCAACTCCCCATGCCAGCAAACATTATGGGGCTTTTAACAGGCGCAAAGAGAGAGAGGTCTGGCAAGTATCAAGAGGAGAGAGAGGAGAGAGCTAAAGGCTTTGGGAGAATATGTGGGGGTTTCACTTAACATGCTGAGTCAGCGCGTCACAGATCCTATAGACGCTATGTCTACTCTCTGAATGCAGTCCAGCCAGGGGGTATAAATCAAAATGGCCGTTCTCACACTGTCACATGGACCACTGCTGCAGACATGACTGTGCTTTTCAAACAGAAACCCTTACTGAGGTTCTGTTAGTTACTTAAGTGATCATTTACTGCTTTGATTTAAGATAACCCAATAGAGTGCTGAATATTAAAACATAGCAACTATGCATGACAAATTCAGTCATTTCCCACTGGCACACACTGGTTGAATCAACGTTGTTTCCATGTCATGCAGTAATTCATACTTTAGCCGGGCTATTTCTGCACACTGAGTCAATGCTCACTGAGGAATCCAAAGAGGTCCTACAAGTCAAGTGTTCCAATTTCAGACAGCTCTCCCCTCCTGCATTGTGCGGGAGTGTAGGTGGTGCTGAGTCATGGGTAGAGGAGAGAGAGACTATTGCTTTGCTGGGTGGGTGTTGCATTGTGTTGGCTGGATGTGACGGAGCCCGGAGGCGCATCCTGTTGCTCTGCTCATTGTGGTGTGTTAGTCCACAGAGCTGGCATCTCCGTGAGGATGTGAGTGAAGACAGATAGCCAGCCACCTGCCTGCTGGGCCTGAACAGGGTGAGATGGAGCAATCAGAACAGCACCCCACCATCTCTGGCTCTGCATGAGGGTTAGCAGCACTGGGGCTAGAGCTAGATTAGACCAGATGTACACAGCTGCTACTGCTGCAGTGGGTTTGTCTAGTGGGAAGAGAGGAGCTGCATAACAGAACATCAATGAGTAGAGAGAGAGAGAGATAGTGTGGGAAAGTTAGGGTGTGTGAGAGAAAAAAATGATGTGTGTGAGAGAGAGAGCGACAGAGAGAGGGAGGGAGAGAGAGCGACGGAGAGAGAGAGAGGGATGCCGAGAGAGAGGAGGGAGAAAGAGAAGATCAAATGATTATAGAACCCAACTGTAACCAAAGACAAAAGAAGATAACCTTTGTATGGCCAATGTGGCCCATAATCCAGAAGAACTCCACAGTCAGGAGCTAAGCGCACTCTTACTTTACTTTCCTATAAGATTAAGTTAGCCAGATAAGTATTAAAGCATTGTGCTGCCCTGCTTATCGGTGGCTCAGTGAATTAGCAGCGTAATGATGAAGCCGGTGTCTTATCTGTGCTGTGCTCAGCGCTCTGCGGTATGGAACTGTCCCTCTGTCTGTCAGTCAAACCTGGGAACAGAATGGAGGGGAACAAAATCTCTGAAGTGACAGAATCAGCGTTCCTCTTCAACTGTAGAATAGTCTCCATTTTGATATTATAACTAACGCCATAAAAACTGGTATATTTTAGTGCAGCAAAACATAGGATAACATGAGGCAAGTGTCTGTCTCTGAGAGCCCACTTCAGGATCAGGAGGTCCAGCTGAACACTCCAAGATGTGTCAGACAATTCCATCACAGCAACACCCCTGTTCACCTGATCCTCCACACCTCTCACACACACCAAATTGAAAACCCAGCTCTGTGATTCTTCTCTCTCTCTCTCTGTCTTCATCTCTCTCTCTGTTTCTTTCCCTCTCCCTCTCCCCTTCTCTCTCTCTCGCTCTCTGTCTCTCTCTCTGCTGGCAGCAGCTCCAGCTCAGAACACAGAGGGGGTGGGTGTAACGGTAATGACGTGAGAGACTGAGGGGATACAGGCAGTCAGGTTCAGATCCTTGTCTCCTTTTCAATGTGAACCAAAACATTAGAGGCACAAAGTCAATCAGTGTGTTAAATGATTTGTTGTGATCTTAATCTGAGCTGTATCAGCTCTTGTGCTTATTATATCTGGTAGAATAGAGGCAAATGCCAGATATCTCATAAAATGATGTTCTGTATCTAAGGCATAAGATGATAGAAAGAAAGAAAGCTCTACTTTTCTCTCCCTAGTAGTAGCAGCAGCGTATGTGATGAGTCAAAAAAGTTGGCACAAAAAGGGTCAATGCAAAGAGTATTTAGATAACTATTTAGCAGTTTTATGGATTGGAGGTTCAGGGTCCTGTTGGTTCCAGACTTGCTGCATCAGTATCGCTTTCCGTGCGGTAGCAGAGAAAACTGTCTATGACTTGGGTGGCTGGAGTCTTTGACAATTTTTAGGGCCTTCCTCTGACACCGCCTGGTATAGAGGACCTGGATGGCAGGGAACTCGACCCCAATGATGTACTGGGCCCTACGCACTACTCTCTGATGCCAAGCAGTTGCCTTACCAAGCGGTGATGCAGCCAGTCAAGATGCTTTCAATGTTACAGCTGTATATCTTTTGGAGGATCTGAAGGCCCAAATCTTTTTAGCCTCCTGAGGTGGAAGTGGCGTAGTCATGACTTCTTCATGACTGTGTTGGTGTTTTTGAACCATGATAGATCCTTAGTGATGTGGACACCGAGGAACTTGAAGCTCTCGACCCGCTCCACTACAGCCCCGTCGATGTTAATGGGGGTGTGCTCGGCTTTCCGTTTCCTGTAGTCCACAATCAGCTCCTTTGTCTTGCTGACATTGAGGGAGCGGTTGTTGTCCTGGCACCACACTGCCAGGTCTTTGACCTCCTCCTTATAGGCTGTCTCATCGTCGTCTGTGATCAGGCCTACCACCGTTTGTGTCGTCGGCAAACTTAATCATGGTGTTGGAGTCGTGCACGGCCACGCAGTGGTGAGTAAACAGGGAGTACAGGAGGGGACTAAGCACGTACCCCTGAGGGGCCCCCGTGTTGCGCCTTTTTTCAATGCTGAATTGAATGTCATAGAGAAAACTTAAAGGTGCTACAATGTATTTTTTCACAAACATCCTTTCTGAATTTACAATGTATCCAAGAAGTAATCAAGTTTTTCAAAAGTATCTGTAATCTGATTACAATATGTTTGCCAGTAACGTAATTGGTTACAGTTATTTTGTAAGCAGATTACATGTAACTTATTACATGTAATCAGTTACCTCCCCAACCCTACAGGCACGCACACACACAGATTGAAAATGTTGCTGTTGGCTCCAGGGGGGGAGATGGACACAAGCACATCTGACAGTAAAATGTAATTAGTTTAAGAGGGTGGCCCAGTGTTTTACTGGCTGTTTTCAAGGCAGTGAAATGAAAGGACTGCTATTGACCCTAGCCCTAGGAAAACTCACAACGCAGCACACAAAGGACTATTCACCACCACTGGACGACCAAAACTCTCAGAACCAAAAATGGGACTTAATGAGAGTGTATTGATAACTTTAATAAGCTTTCTGGAGTTGCAAGGATCTACTGACTACAAGGATGTTACATGTCTTTATCACATAGAAAACATATTTATCAATGTTCAATAACACCTGAAATGTTGTATATTACTGAGAGAAAGAGTTGTTTGTTAGCGCTTCTAGAGGTAGTGTATCAGATAGGTACTCAGGCTAGGCAGTCAGCATCTGATTAGGGCCCTTTCAATAGAACCACACACACAGCCTGTAGGCCTCTAGGCTCCATCTCTAGTCACTCACTCAAGCCACATGATTCAACTAATCATTCAGCTGATTTAGTTTCCCTCCCCAGGACATGCAGTGGTAATAGGATGAGAGGAGAGCTGGGAAACCTGGCATCACTCTGTCTCCTGGAAGACCGGACTGGATCTGACAAAAGTCTGCTTGGTGCCAGGAGGTTTTCCTGACAGGTTTTTCAATTGTGTTTGATCTTTTTTTTTTTTTTACCTTTATTGAACCAGGTAGGCTAGTTGAGAACAAGTTCTCATTTACAACTGCGACCTGGCCAAGCAAAGCAGTGCGATCTATGTTCTTCATGGAGTAAAACAGTATAAGACAGGTCAGTTGAGTCAGAAATCTGTCCTTTCCCACAAGAGACCACTAAAATGAACACAGACAGCTAGCTGCAATGTTCCTGTCACATAGGCAGAGGTGAAAGCACAAACAGACTACCTCTATTTAGACAGGGCAATAGAGGAAGGAGCTCTCTGGGTTCAGTTGGCCGGGTGTCTGGTGTAGGGATGAATATTTTCCCGATATTCTACAAATGTTTCATCCCGAGAATAAGTAATTTGTCTCCCAGGTAACCCGGTATTTCCCGCCAAAACCGGAAGTGTCATTCTAAAGCATATAAAGTACATGTCTGGATTAGAGCGTTGATCTGCAAGAAAATTCAAGCCTTATGCTACCTGATCCTGAGGAGACATACATTAAAGACCTTTTATGAGCCCTACGTTAAAGATATTTTATGGTCACAAGCCCAAATGATTGTACCAGTATCCAATACATAGCCTATGATATATAAGCTACCGCACAACAGAAAAACATAAAAGCCCATAGATGTAGCTATGCTCTCCTGGGTAACTAAATTAAACTAGCTCCAGTAGCCTAATCTTTTTGATTGTGGACTGTATTACTGTATTACGGACCTCGTTCAAAACCATGAAGCTGGGAGAGAACATGTAATGTTCGTGCAGGACATGCGGCCTACAATTATAGTCTAGCGTATTTGATTTTAATTTGATTTCTATTTAGCATTTTATAATTAGTAGGATGATGCATATATAGGCTACCTTTTGAAATATTTCCCCTAATGTTGTACGACGTGCATATTAGAATACCGTATTAGCCTCTCTCTGTTGTTGCTGTCACGCCCTGATCTGTTTCACCTGTTCCTGTGATTGTCTTCACCCCCTCCAGGTGTCGCTTATTTTCCCCAGTGTATTTATCCCTGTCAGTTCGTCTTGTATGTTAGTCAAGTCAACCAGTGTGTTTTTTTTTTTCCATACTCCTTTTGCTATGCTCTTTTTGATAGTCTTCCTGGTTTTGACCCCTGCCTGACTCTGGACTTCTTTTCCGCCTGCCTGATCATCCTGCCTGGCCTGACCTTGATTCTGCCTTTGACCCTTTTGCCTGTCCACAACCATTGTCTTGCCTTACCGTATTGGATGTATAAACATTGTAAGACTCCAACCATCTGCCTCCTGTGTCTGCATCTGGGTCTCGGGCTTGTGTCATGATAGTTGCTTTATTCCTTCCTTCGCTTTCAACAGTTAAATGAAGTAAGTTCCGTTGTTCTTATTTTCATAATTGTAATGACATGCTTGAATAACATAGGACTAGATGAGACGCAGAAGGCTATCACTTCACAAACAGTGACTGAATAATGAACTGCTATAGACAACCGCCATCATGCATTCTCTCTTCTTTCAATCTCCCCGGGAGTTCTATTGGCTGCTGTGTTTAACATTCAGCAAACAAGAGCTTGCATTCCTCTTCGAATAGTCTATTAGTAAAAGAAATGCTAATAAATAAAAAAAAAATGCCCTGCAAGCTATTCTAATCTAGCTTTTCCTGGGACAGCAACAGCTATGAAGCGTTTTATTTAACGAGAGAGGCCACCGGAGCGCAGGTGCATATTGCGCAAGAGAGAAAGGCTATTACTTGGATGCTTATGCATAACCCATCATTCATTAGCTAAATATAAGGCTAATACCGCATTGCTTTTATTACCTGAAAGAGGTAGGGTAGGACATCGACACTGAATAAACGTTCCATATGCACATTAGGCTTATTTCTCACAACTTTTGTGCACAAATTTGTTTACATCCCTGTCAGTGAGCATTTCTTCTTTGCCAAGATAATCCATCCACCTGATAGGTGTGGCATATCAACAAGCTGATTAAACAGCATGGTAATTACACAGGTGCACCTTGTGCTGGGGACACATGGCGAGTGGTTTGCTGGTGTCAACGTCGTGCACAAAGTGCCCCATGGTGGCGGTGGGGTTATGGTATAGGCAGGCATAAGCTACAGACAATGAACACAATTGCATTTTATCGATGGCAATTTGAATGCACAGAGATACCGCAACGAGATCCAGAGGCCCATTGTCGTGTTTTTTTATCCGCCGCCATCATGGTTCAGCATGATAATGCACGGCCCCCCTGTCACAAGGATCTGTACACAATTCCTGGAAGCTGAAAATGTCCATGTTCCATAGCCTACATACTCACCAGACATGTGCACCGGACATGTCACCCATTGAGCATGTTTGGAATGCTATGGATCGACGTGTACGACAGCGTGTTCCAGTTCTCGCCAATATCCAGCAACTGAGCACAAGAGTGGGACAACATTCCACAAGCCTCAATCAACAGCCTGATCAACTCTATGCGAAGGAGATGTGTTTGCGCTCCATGAGGCAAATGGTGGTCACACTAGCTACTGACTGCTTTTCTGATCCACGGCCCTACTTTTTATTTTAAGGTGTTTTTGACGGGGCGGCAGGTAGCCTAGCAGTTAGAGCGTTGGGCCAGTAACCGAAAGGTTGCTGGATCGAATCCCCAAGGTTGAAATTTGTCGTTCTGCCCCTGAACAAGGCAGTTAACCCACTGTTCCCCGGTAGGCCGTCATTGTAAATAAGAATTTGTTCTTAACTGACTTGTCTAGTTAAATTTAAAAGAAAATACCAACAGATGCATATCTGTATTCCCAGTCATGTGAAATCCATAGATTAGGGCCTAATGGGTTTATTTCAATTAACTGATTTCCTTATACGAACTCTAACTCAGTAAAATATTTCAAATTGTAAAATGTTGCGTTTATATTTTTGTTCAGTATATATATACACTGAGTATACAAAAACATTAAGGACACCTTTCCATGACATAGACTGACCAGGTGAATCCAGGTGGAAGCTATGAACCATTTTTGATGTCAATTGTTAAATCCACTTCAAGCAGTCTAGATGAAAGGGAGGAGACAGGTTAAAGAAGGATTTCTAAGCCTTGAGACAATTGAGACATGGATATTGGATATTCAGGGGTAATGCTTGTGCAAAAAAACTAAACGTGCACGGGGGGCAGGACCGACTTTTGGAAACCCTGTGGTAGTAGGGTTTGTGTCAAGAACTGCAACGCTGCTGTGTTTTTCCATGCTCAACAGTTTCCTGTGTGTATCAAGAATGGTCCACCACCCAAAGGACATCCAGCCAACTTGACACAACTGTGTGAAGCATTGGAGTCAACATGGGCCAGCATCCCTGTGGAACGCTTTCGACACCTTGTAGAGTCCAATGCCCCGACAAATTGAGGCTGTTCTGAGGGCCCAAAAAATCTCAATGTTAAGGTGTTCCTAATGTTTGGTATACTCAGTGTATATCATTCTTGAACAGGATCTATTTTGGATGCAATTTGAATGGAATTGACGGAGGGAGAGAAAAACAGTGAGAGAGTTCTCGCATGCGCACTGATCTAAAGCAACCATATTCCAGTGATAGGCTGTTTTAAAATGCTGCAGATGCGATTAAAAAAAAATCATCTTTACAATTAAAGAATATGGTAACCCCCGAAAGCCAGATGGAGATGTGCAAATTAGACGTGCATTCCGTCCTTACATCATAGGCTATGCTGCAGCAAATGTAGTCCTACCTTTCACAAGAAAGAAGTTACCGTGATAAGATAATACATGCATTATGAACTGTGCTCCATACTGAGATGCGCCCTGAGTATTGATGATTGATCATGCAGATAGCAGACTATGCTGTAGCCCGTAGAGAAGCCAGATTTAGACATTGCATATAGTGTACCCTTTCCATTTGACGTCATGCTGTTCATATAAATACTTCATTATAATTTACCGGTTTCTCACAGTTATTTATCCTGGGAAAAGGGAGTGGGTTTGGGCAGGAAATCCCGTTAAATCTCAGTAACCTGGTTCCCGCTATTCAACCCGAGTATGGTGCTGCATTTATACTCCTGTTATCAGCAACACTATGGAAAAAACTCTTCAGCCTTTATCATTTTTACTGTCCTTCCTCTCTCCCCAGATCTATCATTGATTTATCTTCTGTCCTTATCCCCTCCCCTCTACTCACTCTCTCCGCAGGAAGCTTTTTACAGCGATAGTCTCAATAGGCTCAGCTTGAACCCTGGTGAGGCAAACACAAGTACTACTCCATGTTAGACCACTTTGTGTGTGTGTGTGTGTGTGTGTGGCGTATGTGTGTGAGAAGAGAGAGTAAGCGATTGACAGAGAGAGAGTAGGTGGGTGAGAGTGAGACTAATGAGAGAGGGATAGTGAATGAGAGGGAGAGACATGAGGAAAGCAATAAAGACAGTCTGAGCCCCTGCCACAACAGCTAACTACATCCACAACACTGCAACTGAGCCCCTCAGAGGAAGTGATTGTGCTGCCATAACACCCGGTGGAGGAGCTGCCATCATCCAGCCGTCATCCATCCCACCGAGGCCACCCATCAGCCATGGCTCACACACACACACTGTCATGTCACTCCTCACAGCCCTGGGTTAGGGGTTTCTTAGGAACATAAGGTTAAGCACAACATAGATCTCAGTGTTTGTCAGTGTCTGAGGCCACAGAACAGGGAAATGTCACAATCCCAGTGTGGCCAGGTGAGGTGAGACACATAAGGACTGAGTGTGAGTTGTCTCAATGGCATTTGTCAATGTTAGTGTTGCCTTCACATTATGGCTCTGCAATGGAGTTGGCTATATAACAGCGGACCACTTTCTGGCTGGGGTTTTGAGTATTGTGTTTATTGCAAGCTTGTGCCATAATAATCTGAATGAACAAGCTATATCAACCATAAGGCAGCAGACTGTATTTTGCAAAGATACCTGCCAACAACATTTTGCATCTCTCAGAGTAGCATGATACTTTACTAGGACTGACTCAGCCTAACGATAAACTACTCATCTGCTGTAGGACTTTTGTAATGTTCCGAGAAAACCTTTCATCATAAATTGGGCGGTGGGTATTAGATATTCTCGTATATTACGAGAGAAACAAACTGTTTAACAACCTCACATCAACAAAGTCAAAGAGTTACAACAACACTCAAGGACTCATACAAAAGCGGCAGCCCCTTTTAAAAACACAGAGTCATTCTACTTTGGCTTCAAAGTTAGCATAGAATCATAATCAAAGTTAGCATTGTGTCATCTCTGTCGCCCAATGACACTTTGACGACGTCCCAGACATTACCACATCATGTCTCTGTCCAAGGACCACAAAGTCACAGAGCCATGATCCGCCACTATAGATGACACTGCCTCAGACTGACACGCTACTTGTCTGTACTGACAGTGACGATGCACCATCACGCTTCTGTTGTCTATATGGGAGCAGCATCAGCGTTAGAGTTCATGGTTCTAATCGTGTGACATCTGCTGGTCTTCTATTGGAGTCAATTAAAGTCTTTGTGATATCACTGGCAGCCTAATTAGCATATCCACCAGTATAGGTCCCCAGGGTAGCAGCTGCCTCGTCACATCACACTGAATCACACAGCCTTGTTATTGCTTTCTAATGGGCGTCCTTCAGACGAAACCTTTGAAACGCCACTTTCATGTGTACACACTGCAAATAAATTAGGCTTCCAACTTTATTCCTTAATTCACCAAATCCTCATTAAAAACACAACTGTTTATATAATGCAGAGTGGAGCTTATTCAAGTATTCCCCGTATTCCTTATGAAGATTACATAATATGAAAGAAAAGAAAATACAGTATTCATAATTTGCAGGTGTGCATCTGTAAATCCCATAAAGAATTCAGAATGTGTGCATCGAAAAATCTCAATTCAAATCTGCATGAGTATGCAGAAAGTCGTTGTGAAGTGTGTGTGTGTGTGTTGGTGTGTGCGTGTGTCCTGATTGAAAACCCACTGGTACACCATCACATATCGTCATCATCATCATCTCAGAAGAGAGGTAGATGAATTAGCGCAGCAGAATTAGCTCAGGATGAGAAGTGAGGCGAGGCATGATTATGACGGACTAATGTTGTTTTGCTTGAATTAACAGGGAATATATGAAACACGCTGAGAATCTGTTTCACTCGCTGGTCAATTTAATACAATTGAATACCTAATTATGTTTCACTTGTCGTAGTTTATGCTGCTTAGGATTTAACAATGTGAGGATTTAATTGATTCTGGCCTCTTGCTCAGTGCTTAGAATGTTAATGCCTGCGTTTGATGTATTAGATAGCTGCTAGATAATAACTCATTAACGTTCCCCCCTTCCACCCACCAACAGTAGTGTCACAGAATAATATCAGCAGCTTAAAGGCAAACCACTCGTTGATCACACATTGACTATGCCTCGATTACATTTACAGGTGTTGAACAGGCCTGAGGATATGTGAGAATATAAAACACACAAATTAAAGTATTTATTGCCTCTCAATCCCCTGATATTGATGACATGTTATTTGAAGTCACCTGACTAGTGGCTCTCGGGGCTAAGGTCAATCCCAAAGGTCATAAAGGACTTGACTTCCTCCAGCACTTCACTCATTTATTCTCCTGACTCCCCAATTCACATAAGTTACATAACCGACCTAAACCTATCCCCATCCCACAGGGGGCCATTTAAACACTGTACAGTGCATACACACTCTGTAGGAGCAGCAGCTCGAACCTTACCTCCCCAGTCCTCGGGATAATTTAGAGAATGCTCGAATCGATTGCAGCGCTGCGTCTGAGGGGAGGAGAAGAGGGAGAGCGAAAGGGAGGGACAACTCCTACCCCCTCTATTGTCAGTCGATCTGAACACTGCAACACTGATATGGGAAGCGTCCAGTCCCCCAGTGTTCCTCATAGAGTGCAGTGCCATAGCCTTATGGAGGTGGAATCCCTAGTTAATTCATACAAGGCATTGTTAAAAACCAATTGAAGGAACTGAATGACAAAACCGCGATCCCACAACATGAGACTGAAACATAGGGTGTAGGAGGTAGATTTTCCTTCCTTTATTAATTCCTGTTCTGCATTGATCAAAATACAATATCACTTTTCTAGCAGAGCAGCAGAGATGCAGTCTGAGCTGCCTTTTGATTCACCCTCCCACTCCTTCCCACGGCTGCGCTTTCTGGGATAGACAGCGGCAGGAGTCTCAATGCGAACACACTGTCTGAGTAAGAGCAGTTTTGGTAGAAATATGTTCCGCCCTGCATTCACTGTGTAACTGCACCCATTCATTGATCTGCGTTTCTATTTGGAAATGTGAAAGTACCTGTATGTAGTAAATTGACATACAGCCTTTGTATTTTTTGGATAACTACAACCCTCTCTCGGAAACAGAAACACAAGTGCACCCACAGGCTCCTTCATTAGCAAGTCTGCCTAGAGTTCAGTACAGCAGAAAGGGTTTTGAAACCTGTCAAAACTAATGGCAGCTAAGTTTCAACCTGGGATATTTTAGCAGAGCAGGTGGGCCAACTATCTTGGGAAATAGGTGGAATTACCTGTGTGAAAGTGCCACTTCAAAAGACAGTGATGGATTGTTTGTTTCTGTGAATCAACGGTAAATTGAGTGAGTGGGTGCTGTAGAGTAGAACTAAATGAGGTTGATCCTCAACATTCTATGCATTCAATGAAACCAATTTAAGACTACCTCTCTTACAGAGAACCATACCAAACCTACTGTTTGCATCTCCAGCACGACACGTGTGACTGTATTCTAAACCATAACTCTAGATTATACGTGGCATTGCATTACCCATAACAAAACACTGACACTGAAATTATCCCTGTTGGAAAAACAAACCACTCCGTTTACCCACATGGAGCTGCTATACCCAAGGCTTTTGGTTTATTGTGACTGTACAGCCATGAATAAGATATTCACAGGTAATGTGCATATTACATTATAACAGGCCAGGTGGGGGGAAGGAACCATACATCCATCATACAGAGAGCCCTGGTGCCCCGGTCTACTGCCACACCACTGAACCCAGCGTGATCCCCACCGTGAGCAGACCTGGAATCAGCATTTCTGGGTCCCCAAGGAGGACTGTGGAGGAAGGTGGAGGAACCTGGGGGCCAGTGGGTGATGAGGCACCTGTGGGGAGTGTGGCCCTCAGACTGGGGCAGAATGCATGCTATTAACCCCTCAGGTCTAGGATGGGATTACTGCCATGTCTACACTGCTGGGAGCTTTGCATATCCTGGTTATACCTGTCTGGTTACAATGTGATGGCTGTCATATCTAAAGGTCAATGCCAAAGGACATTAAGTAGTTTGTAGGCAAAAACAGCACTTACAGAAAAAAATAAGTAGGCCTACACAGTCACACACTCTCTCTGTGTAGAGAAAATAACAATGTGCTTGGAGGAAGAAGGATGGTAATACAAACAGTAGGGAGAGGAGATCATTCTTTACATAACAAGTAGAAAAGACCTGGAGTAGGAAAGTGCAATGTGTGGGAAGGCACACTTCTGCCATAGCTTGTGTGGGTGAGGAAATGAACACACTCTGTACACATACAATTGGAAGCCACTTCACCCATGATTCAGGAGTGACTGGATGACTCAAACAAGTAATTGTACATATTCAGGATAATGGGGATACCCCAAAGGGCTTCCTGTGAGCAAACTCATCCCTTTCTTGTTAAATTTATGCATTTTACATCAGAAGCAAGCCAGTGTCTCCCTCCTGAAAATGTTGTATTGCTGTGTGTGAGTTGGATACTATTTTTAGCTATGAGAACCCTGTCTCCGGTTCTTTGGGCTTTACCTTAGAGGCATTCTCACTTCCCAGCCTGTCCTCATGAATAAGAATGAGTTGGAACATTAAAGGCTTTGGTTTGGAGTACAACATGGAATTTATAACATCTAATATTTAACAATGGGAATGGAGAGTGAATTAACGGAGCATTGTTGCGTAGTAGCTAGCATAACATAGCACATAACACACTGCATGGGTGGATACGTGGGAATAATTCATAGAATACCACATAATGTCACGTATGAAAAATATATTGTTATGTAAGGTCATTCAAGGTAATATGCAGCTGGTTTTAACTTGCCCAAAGCGATAGGGCAATGTTTTTCTTATCAGTAGGCTATATTTTCCATGTTAAACATTTGGTCTTTGTAATATATTACGTTTATGTCAACTATTTTACGGACCAGAGGCAATGAATCAGAAGCCTATGGGAAATCTCTGTCTCACTCAACTAATTTTATATTATCCTGAGTTAGACCTGGGTTAATAGTCAGTGAAGCTGCAGGTATACACATGCACACACACGTGCAAACGGACACAGTTCAGCATTAACCATGTGTGACATAGCCCATTGCCTAAAATGAAAACCAATATTTAGGTTTTAATGGGTTTTCAAATCAGCGGGGAGGACTGCTCACAGTTGGTAAGGGTGGCAGAAAAAAGGGAAAGAAAACAGATACCCTTATTTTTTATGGACTATGACATATTTCCAGGAACTCTGCATTATTTGAATCCAATGAGTTTTTCCTTTTTATTTATTTAACCTTTATTTAACTAGGCAAATCAGTTACGAACAAATTCTTATTTACAATGATGGCCTACTATTATTCCTCCTGCTATTGAGTTGAGACTCAATGATGGGTTTGCAGTGCATATTAATGGCCTTCTGATGCCAGAGTAAACCCAACAAATCAAAACTGGTTCTGTGAAAGTTCCCAGAACATTCGTTAGGTCACAGCAAATGTTCTCATAACACAAAAACTGTCCAGTAGCGCTGATGATCATAGAATGTTTGTATAAAACATACGCCTGATGTTGCAAGAACATTCCTAGAACACATTTAATATGTTCTTTAATGGTTCCCAGAATGTTTCATTAGGTTGTGGGAACAGTCTGTTGAGAACATTGTGGGGACATCACAAAATATATACGTTCCCAAAAACAGTTGTGCGTTTTTCAGAGCATGAAAAATAAGACAGGGGGGACCATATCAAACGTCTCAAAGTAGGAATTCAATTTGGTGTGTGTTTTTAAAAGTTGAACAGTCTATTTTTACACAATGTTTCATTTTTTACAGTTAGTCAAAATTCTGCATTTCTGACTGGATTTATACATCTGGATGAAATAAAAATATCCCCTCTTTTAGTAGATTATATCTGAGCCAAATTTCACCATTTGTTTTAAGACTATGTTGGATTGAACCTGCAATCTTCAGCTTTACAATCAGATCCTGAACCCGCTGTGCCACCAGTGGATATTGTAGCTGTGGTAATGCAGGGTTTTTTCAGTCTAAGGTCAATCAGGACACAGAATACATTCAAATGTTCCCATCCTCTTCATATGCTGTGCACTTTAATGATTTTGTTTCTTCACCACGTGATTTTAGTTGGTTAGAGCTTCCTTTAAATAACTTGTATTCTTGTCTATTCATATGCTTCTTAAATACAGACCTCTACAAGGTGTCGAAAGCGTTCCACAGGGATGCTGGCCCATGTTGACTCCAATAATTTCCAGTTATGTCAAGTTGACTGGGTGTCCTTTCCGCCTGGCACCTCAAAGGCACGCAAATATTTTGTATTGCCCGTTCACCCTCTGAATTGCACACAAATACAATCCATGTCCATTAAATGTTCTCAAGGCTTAAAAAAATCTATTCAACCTGTCTCTTGCCCTTCATCTACACTGATTGAAGAGGAGTTAACAAGCGACAAGTGATCAATAAGGGATCATAGCTTTCACCTGGTCAGTCTATGTCATGGAAAGAGAAAGTGTTTTTTATGTTTTGTATACTCAGTGTACAAATGTATGCAATACCCATTCTGAAAAATTATGATACATAATAAATATGCATAAAAAAAAATCAGGTTCAATGCAATAATCTTTTATTGACTTAAAGGTCCAATGCAGCTGTTTTTATCTCAATATCAAATCATTTCTGGACAACAATTAAGTAAAATGGTCAACAAAAAAAGTGCAATAGCAAAGAGCAAAATCATAAAATACAGTGTTACAAGTACACAGCGTATGAAAAGGATGGGAACATTTGAATAACTGAGATTATTTTTCGATGTTCTTTCATTCAGCCACAAAAGCGTTAGTAACGTTGGGCTATTAGGCCTGGCTTGCAGTCGGTGTTCCAATGGTGTTCGGTGGGGTTGAGGTCAGGGCTCTGTGCAGGCCAGTCAAGGTCTTCCAAACTGATTTTGACAAACCATTTATGTATGGACCTTGCTTTGTGCACGGGGGCATTGTCATGCTGAAACAGCAAAAGGCCTTCCCCAGACTGTTGCCACAAAGATGGAAGCACAGAATAGTCTAGAATGTCATTGTATGCTGTAGAGTTAAGATTTCCCTTCCCTGGAACTAAGAGGCCTGGCCCGAACCATGAAAACAGCCACAGACCATTATTCCTCCTACACCAAACTGTACAGTTGGCACTATGCATTGGGGCAGGTAGCGTTCTCCCGGATTCGTCCGTTGGACTGCCAGATCGGGAAACGTGATTCATCACTGCAGAGCGTGCGTTTCCACTGCTCCAGAGTCCAATGGCGGCGAGCTTTACACCACTTCAGCTGTCACTTGGCATTGCGCATGGTGATGTTAGGCTTGTGTGCGGCTGCTAGGCCATGTAAACCCATTTCATGAAATTTCCGACAAACGGTTATTGTGCTGATGCTGCTTCCAGAGGCAGTTTGGAACTTGGTAGTGAGTGTTTATCTGAGGACAGCCGATTTTTACATGCTATGCGCTTCAGCACTCGCCGGTCTCGTTCTGTGAGCTTGTGTGGCCTACCAATTCGCGGCAGAGCCGTTGTTGCTCCAAGACGTTTCCACTTCACAATAACAGCACTTACAGTTGACAGCTCTAGCAGGGCATACATTTTACGAACTGACTTGTAGGAAAATTGGCATTCTATGACGGTGCCACATTGAAAGTCACTGAACCCATCAGCCATTCTACCGCCAATGTTTGTCTATGGAGATTGCATGGCTGTGTGCTCGATTTTATACACCTGTCAGCAACGGGTGTGGCTGAAATAGCCGAATCCTGTCATTTGAAGGGGTGTCCACATACTTGTGTACAGTCGTGGCCAAAAGTTTTGAGAATGACACAAATATTAATTTCCACAAAGTTTTCTGCTTCAGTGTCTTTAGATATTTTTGTCAGATGTTACTATGGAATACTGAAGTACAATTCCAAGCATTTCATAAGTGTCAAAGGCTTTAATTGACAATTACATGAAGTTGATGCAAAGAGTCAATATTTGCAGTGTTGACCCTTCTTTTTCAAAACCTCTGCAATCCACCCTGGCACGCTGTCAATTAACTTCTGGGCCACATCCTGACTGATGGCAGCCCATTCTTGTGTAATCAATGCTTGGAGTTTGTCAGAATTTGTGGGGTTTTGTTTGTCCACCCGCCTCTTGAGGATTGACCACAAGTTCTCAATGGGATTAAGGTCTGGGAAGTTTCCTGGCCATGGACCCAAATATTGATGTTTTGTTCGACGAGCCAATTAGTTATCACTTTTGCCTTATGGCAAGGTGCTCCATCATGCTGTAAAAGGCATTATTCGTCACCAAACTGTTCCTGGATGGTTGGGAGAAGTTGCTCTCGGAGGATGTGTTGGTACCATTCTTTATTCATGGCTGTGTTCTTAGGCAAAATTGTGAGTGAGCCCACTCCCTTGGCTGAGAAGCAACCCCACACATGAATGGTCTCAGGATGCTTTACTGTTGGCATGACACAGGACTGATGGTAGCGCTCACCTTGTCTTCTCCGGACAAGCTTTTTTCCGGATGCCCGAAACAATCGGAAAGGGGATTCATCCGAGAAAATGACTTTACCCCAGTCCTCAGCAGTCCAATCCCTGTACCTTTTGCAGAATATCAGTCTGTCCCTGTCCCCAAGCTCTGGACTGGTGGTGCCCCGATCACACAGCTGAATCAACTTAAGAATCAACTTACTGGTCCTGGTGCCTGCTGGACTTTCTTGGACGCTGAAGCCTTCTTCACAACAATTGAACCGCTCTCCTCGAAGGTCTTGATGATCCGATACATGGTTGATTTAGATGCAATCTTACTGGCAGCAATATCTTTGCCTGTGAAGCCTATTTTGTGCAAGCAATGATGACGGCACGTGTTTCCTTGCAGGTAACCATGTTTGAAAGAGAAAGAACAATGATTCCAAGCACCACCCTCATTTTGAAGCTTCCAGTCTGTTATTCGAACTCAAACAGCATGACAGAGTGATCTCCAGCCTTGTCCTCGTCAACACTCACACCTGTGTTAACGAGAGAATCACTGACATGATGTCAGCTGGTCCTTTTGTGGCAGGGCTGAAATGCAGTGGAAATGTTTTGGGGGGATTCAGTTAATTTGCATGGCAAAGAGGGACATTGCAATTAATTGCAATTCATCGGATCACTCTTCATGACATTCTGGAGTATATGCAAATTTCCATCAAACAAACTGAGGCAGCAGACTTTGTGAAAATCAATATTGGTGTCATTCTCAAAACTTTTGGCCATGACTATATATATACAATGCATTCAGAAAGTATCCAGACACCTTGACATTTTCTACATTTTGTTAATTTACGCCTTATTCAAAAATGTATTAAAAATAAAAAAAATAGCATCCGTCTACATACATTACCTCATAATGGCAAAGGGAAAACAGGTTTTAAGAAATGTTTGCAAATGTATAAAAAATCTAAACCAGAAATACCTTATTTACATAAGTATTCAGACCCTTTGATTTGAGACGTGGAATTGAGCTCAGGTGCATCCTGTTTCCATTGATCATCCTTCTGCAACTTGATGGGAGTCCACCTGTGGTAAATTCAATTTATTGGACATGATATGGAAAGGCACACACCTGTCTATATAAGGTCCCACAGTTGACAGTGTATGTCAGAGAAAAAAACAAGCCATGAGTTCGAAGGAATTGTCCATAGAACTGCGAGACAGGATTGTGTCGAGGCACAGATCTGGGGAAGGGTACCAACAAAATGTCTGCAGCAATGAAGGTTCCCAAGAACACAGTGGCCTCCATCATTCTTAAATGGAAGAAGTTTGAAACCACCAAGACTCTTCCTAGAGCTGGCCCGCCTGGCCAAACTGAGCAATCGGTGGAGAAGGACCATGGTCAGGGAGGTGACCAAGAACTCGATGGTCACCCTGACAGAGCTCCAGAGTTCCACTGTGGAGATGGGAGAACCTTCCAGAAGGACATCCATCTCTGCAGCACTCCACCAATCAGGCCTTCATGGTAGATTGGCCAGACAGCCACTCCTCAGTAAAAGGCACATGACAGCCCGCTTGGAGTTTGCCAAAAGGCACCTAAAGGACTCTCAGACCATGAGAAACAAGACTCTATGGTCTGGAGGAAACCTGGCGCCATCTCTATGGTGAAGCATGGTGGTGGCAGCATCATGCTTTGTTTATGTTTTTCAGTGGCAGGGACTGGGAGACTAGTCATGATCGAGGGAAAGTTGAACGGAGCAAAGTACAGAGAGATGCTTGATGAAAACCTGCTCCAGAGCGCTCAGGACCTCAGACTGGGGCGAAGGTTCATCTGCCAACAGGACAACGACCCTAAGCACACAGCCAAGACAACACAGGACTGGATTCGGGACAAGTCTCTGAATGTCCTTGAGTGGCCCAGGCAGAGCCCGGACTTGAACCCGATCCAACATCTCTGGAAAGACCTGAAAATAGCTGTGCAGCGACGCTCCCCATCCAACCTGACAGAGCTTGAGAGGATCTGCTGAGAAGAATGGGATTAACTCCCCAAATACAGGTGTGCCAAGCTTGTAGCGTCATACCCAACAAGACTCAAGGCTGTAATCGCTGTCAAAGGTGCTTCAACAAGTAAAGGGTCTGAACACTTATGTAAATATGATATTTCATTTTTGCATATTTAATAAATTAGCAAAAATTGATAAAACACTGTTTTTGCTTCGTCATTATGGGGTATTGTGTGTAGATTGATGAGGAGAAAAAAAACAATTTCATCAATTTTAGAATAAGGCTGTAACATAAATGTGGAAAAAGTCAAGGGGTCTGAATACTTTCCGAATGCACTGAATAGTGTATGTATTTTCATATCCCCATAATGTTCCCACAACCTAAAGAAACATTTTGGGGACCTTTAAAGAACAGACAAAATGTGTTTTGTGAACATTTTGCAACATCAGGCGAATGCTTTATACAAACATTGTAAAATGATCAGCACGACTGGACAATGTTTGTATTATGAGAACATTTGCCGCAACATGTTTCCTGTTTGCTGGGAAATCCTAGGAAGTGTTGGGAGTGGAAGGGGTGATTGCTGTTGTTTCTCGAAACATCACCATCATACTGAACTACACACCAAATTATGTATTCAAAAGGTACTGTATTGAGAAAATCTGAACATCTGATGCCAGTGATGGGCCTTCTAAAGGAGTGGCTGTACTGAAAAAGACTGGAGATCACACTGGTCTCCCTGCCATGGAGGGGTTCATTTACCCACTGAGTCAGACTGGGGATAGTATTTCATACAGAGGCAGTGACACTGAAGGGACAGCAGCCAACCAGCACAGGTATACAAGCACAGAACAGTATCAATATATACTGTACACACAAAAAGATACTCAGTTGTACCCTATTGTCAATGAATTGCACACACATCTGACTTGGTTGTCTATACTCCCTCTCCAAATACAGCACTGCAACAAACTGCACCTAGACAAGCAGTACTAAAAGTTGTGAAACAGCTTCTGACTATTACACTACCACTGTAGCTAAATGTTGACCACCAGGCTTATCCCCCACACAGTTTCCAATGAGGGTCTGGCTGATGCTTGGCCAGCCAAGTAGTTCAAACATATAGAGCGCTCATGAATAAAACTGCATACATAAACTGTGGTTATTGTCAAAAATGTATTGTCAAAAATGTGCCCCATGCACAGCACACATATGACGAGAGGTCTGCAGCACTGTGTGCTCGCCATGATCTAAGGGTGCATTCTTACAGACCGCTGTGATTAATGTATGTGTGGAGATTCGGCACACGTGAGTCATTGATCATAAAGTAGCTCAGTATAGGATGGTAGGGCAGGAATGACTAGAGAGGATAGCATTGTGGGTCCAGTGGAGAGAAGCCTTATTCTGAATATCTAAAGAGTTCACGCCTGGTGATGAAACAAAGCAGAAAGCAGAGAGAGAGAGAGGGATAGAGAGCGAGAGTGAGGGAATGAGGACTGGATAGAGTGGATTAATGACTAGTCATTAGTGATAGTCTTTTTACCTATAACTACATTTTAATGACCAATTAGTGAAGCCACTTCATGCTTCAGGATCAACCAGACCACTGTGAGAAAATGTTTAATTCAATATGGAAAAATTATACATTAATGCACCTGGCTTACAAATCGGCACAAGTGCATTTTGCCATTTGTAGTCCATTTTTCTCTGTCCTCTATCTATCCAGCCGTGGTTTAGAATGTAAATGAAACTGGCAGGCGGAATGGCATCGTTTAACCCCTCTCAGCTGGTGGCAGTAGACAGGTGAGTGATGCCATGGCTTACCAGGACACGTCCTTGGGCCTATTTACACTGCATTGTCCCTAAGGACCGGGACAGGAATGTTCCAGTCATTGTAATGGTACTATTTGCTCATGTTTAAAGCCCCTTTAGGTGGCCGTACAAATGCATGGCCTCCAGAGATCTGACAGCCAGTGGCACAATCCGAGCTCAATCTCATTCCTTTAAATGTTAACATTTCATTTTGGTTCCAAATGTGTAAAATAAACAAATGATGCTTATACTGTAGTCTATAACTTTTTTCATCAGTGAATCAGGTCATCCAAGACACTTCTTGGTATTTGTGCTTTAAGCCCTTGACCAGGTTGGTATCAAGAGTCAGATACGTAAGCAAAGTTAAGAACATTCAAGTCAAATCCCATGTGCACTCTTACTGTATTCACTTCGCATTCCTACCCATTTCTGTCTACACAGCCCTGCTGGGCTTTCCTCTCTAGTGTGTGTGGGCAGAGCAGCATGTGCAGCAGTCCCTACAGCGATTACCCAGCAGAGCACGAGCCTAGACAGCTGCTCATCTGGGACATACACGTGCGCCAGTCCACACACACACACACACACACACACACACACACACACACACACACACACACACACACACACACACACACACACACACACACACACACACACACACACACACACACACACACACACACACACACACACACACACACACACACACACACACACACACACACACACACAGGCTAATCTCCTCTGCTCTACCTGCATTATGATTGGTAAGGGAATCCCTGTGTGTGTGTGTGTGTGTGTGTGTGTGTGTGTGTGTGTGTGTGTGTGTGTGTGTGTGTGTGTGTGTGTGTGTGTGTGTGTGTGTATGTTTGTGTGTCTGTGTGTGTCCACAAACAACTCTTTCTCTTTGATGGCCTAGTCTTGTGCTGTACCTGGTATCTGCAACTCAGCTACTTGATTTCTCAATCTACTGCACTGTCACAAAAAGAAGAAGATGTTGATTCAATGTACAATTATGATTGTGAGTTTGCTCAACAAAATAGCATTGAAGTTAGTTCAACATGTAATTGTAAGGCAACTAGCTGCAATAGGATTGCGAGTTTGCTCAACATTTTGACATACAGCTTAACCAACATACATTCTCAAGATAAAATGTATGTTCACTCCACGTAGAATTTTTGGTTGCGTGAACATATAATTCAACTTGAAAATGTATTCTTCCTTATTTGCATATTTTCCAGTGTTTATTTTTCAAATTAAACTTTTTAAGGCCTTTCTATGAGGGCCTAGCCTAACACAGTGATCTGAAACTCCTGGGTTACAGGCCACATCAAGCCTGCAAGTCACATTATGCTGGCTTGCAAAGTGATCTAAATTTCTTATTGAAAACTAGCCAGAGTGACGATAGCCAACAATTGACCCTTCGCTAAAATTCTGGGCAACCAATCGTAGTGCTCTAATGAGTCCGACACCTCGGACAAGCTCACATGAAAGCCAGTGAGGACAGTGGGAATAAAAAAAGAAAATGTATTCAAAAAATGAATTGCTTAAATTGCCAAATAATTTAACTTTGCACCAGGGATACTTGCTACTGTGATTCCTGAAGTGCAGAGCCTGTTGATGGAGTATTTTTAGAATCCAAAATTATGCTTTTTGTGACATTGTTTTCTAGCTCAGCTGGTTAGCTAGCTCTCAGTTTCATTGACCACGAAATGTTGCTAATGCTAGCTAGCTAGCCACTTAATATAAATTGTTTTCTTGAAATGTATGTTAGCTAGCTAAGTTAGCCATGTTATTAAAACAACTCCCATCTTCTTTCGACATCAGGATACGATTTGAGAGCACTAGAGAGCACTCCAAAAGTGGTTAGTAGCATTGTCTGCATGCTAGCAGTGAATTCAGAGCCTTGCCACACTACAAACATCATTTTACCAGGTTCCCATGAAGAAATTGTAATGACAGCCCACCACAACATACCCAAGAGTTTCCTGATTAGCAAGGGGGAGTACTTGTTTAATTTCATTGGGTATTAAAAAGTTTGAGATCATTGTTCGGAACAATGGAGAATTGGGCTTCCCAGGAAAATGAGTAAAGTGGAACTTTTAATCACCCACAACCTGAACTGAGAATGACTGTTGGATTGGGAATCAATTAATTATTGACACTACCTAAATCATATAAACTGGAATAGCCATCTCAGTAACGGGTGCAATAAGTCCAACTCCTAACAGATTGAATTAGTTTAGAACAATTATGTTATTTATGTTTGTGTAGCATAAGATTATTCAACCAATTATTGCACATGCAAAAACACAGGTATTGAAACAAACAATTACTAAAATCAACCTGCGTTAGGGCATGCTGGGAAATATGATAATGATAGGGTTGCAGGTAGCCTAGCGGTTAAGAGTGTTGGACCAGTAATAGAAAGGTCGTCGATTCAAATCCCTGATCCGACTACGTGAAAAATCTGCCGATGTGCCCTTGAGCAAGAAACTAAACCCTAATTGCTCCTGTAAATCGCTCTGGATAAGAGCATCTGCTAAAATGTACAAATTATGGGTGTGATTTTGAGCAAATATTAGTTTGTGATTTTACTCAACAAGCTTGTTCAAATTCAGCTCAGTAAGTAAACAGCTCAGTAGGTTTACTGTTGAGTAAACAAACTTTAACACATTAGATACAATTCTTGTCTTTTTGAAGTCCACTTAACTTATAATGAAGGTGATTAAGCAATTGGTTAAGTTGGCTTTTTTACAATGTGAACCTTTCATGTTAGAGTAAGACTGATCGATCACAGCAGAGAGAGCGTGAGAGAGAGAGAGAGAGAGAGAGAGAGGGACAGAGGGAGAGAGAGAGAAAAGAAAGAGAGAAAAGAGAGAGAGAAAAAAAGAACAGCATGCCAGAAATCAGCTCAATGTTATTGAAGAATCCATAGAATCGAACCACTTCTGGGAAAATTGGAACACACTAAACAAACAACAACATGAAGAGCTAACTATTTAAAATGGAGACCTATGGATAAACCACTTCTCCAATCTTTTTAGCCCTATAACAAAGGACGAACAGCAAAAACATATACTGTAGATGATCAATTACCAATCTTAGAATAAGCTATTATAGACTCACTGGATTCTCCATTTACACTGAATGAAAGGCCTGTGATGTTGGTGGTATCCTAAACAAAATTGTAATACGTACATACCACACATTCAAACTGGCTATACTTAAAGGGAAACTTCTACTTCATATTCATCCTCTCCAGTACCACCCCAACATCAACATACTGTATGGGAAAATGGTGCATTTCAATGTTTTGTAGTAAAAAAGATAGAAACATGCCAATATATGCAAATGTATGTGGACACCCCTTCAAATTAATGGATTTGGCTATTTCAGCCACACCCGTTGCTGACAAGTGTATAAAGCTGACCACACAGCCATGCAATCTCCAAAGACAAAACATTGTCAGTAGAATGGCCTTACAGAAGAGCTCCGTGACTTTCAATGTGGCACCGCCATAGGATGGTAGGCCACACAAGCTCACAGAATGAGACTGCCAAGTTCTGAAGAGCGTAGCATGTGAAAATGCAACACTCACTATCGAGTTCCAAACTGCCTCTGGAAGCAACGTCAGCGCAAGAACTGTTTGGCTGGTGCATCCTGAAATTGGCTTCCATGGCCAAGCAGCAGCACACAAGCCTAAGACTACTATGCACAATTCCAAGCGGTGGCTGGAGTGATGTAAAGCTTGCCACCATTGAACTTTGGAGCAGTGGAAACGCGTTCTTTGGACTGATGGATCACGCTAAACCATCTGGCAGTCCGATGGATGAATCTGTGTATGGCGGATGCCAGGAGAATGATAAGTGCCCCAATGCATAGTGCCAACTGTAAAGTTTGGCGGAGGAGGAATAATGGTCTGAGGCTGTTTTTCGTGGTTTGGGCCAGGCCCCTTAGTTACAGTGAAGGGAAATCTTAACGCTACAGCATACAATGACATTCTAGACAATGCTGTGCTTCCAACTTTGTGGCAACAGTTTGGGGAAGGCCCTTTCCTGTTTCAGCATGACAATGCCCCCGTGCACAAAGAGAGGTTCATACAGAAATGGTTTGTCAAGATTGGTGTGAAGGAACTTGGCTGGCCTGCACAGAGCCCTGACCTCAACCACATCGAACACCTTTGGGATGAATTGGAACACCAACTGCAAGCCAGGCTTAATCGCCCAACATCAGTGCCTGACCTCACTAATGCGCTTGTGGCTGAATGGAAGCAAGTCCCTGCAGCAATGTTCCAACATCTAGTGGAAAGTCCTCCCAGAAGTGTGGAGGCTGTTGTAGCAGCAAAGGGGGGACCAACTCCATATTACTGGCCATGATTTTGGAAGCAGGTGTCCACATATTGGAGGTGCCTGATCACCTCCATCCACAAAAGTGGAGACAAATTCCACCCCAATAACTACCATGGGAAATGCATCAACAGCAACCTCGGGAAAATCCTCTGCATTATCATTAACAGCAGACTCCTACATTTCATCAGTGAAAACAATGTAAAAAAGTCAAATTGGCTTTTTACCAAATTACTGTACAACAGACCACGTATACATCCTGCCAGTGTTGGGGTTAGGAATGTGTTACAGTAATATTACTTTTTGCAGTATCAAGTAATTTAACGGAGTTCTGTTCCAATTTGAGTAATAACATTACAGTTACTGATCAAATAAATCAAATCAAATTTTATTTGTCACATACACATGGTTAGCAGATGTTAATGCGAGTGTAGCGAAGTGCTTGTGCTTCTAGTTCCGACCATGTAGTAGTATCTAACAAGTAATCTAACAATTTCACAACAACTACCTTATACACACAAGTGTAAAGGAATGAATGCAAGTATTTACATATAAATATATGGATGAGCGATGGACGAACGGCATAGGCAAGATGCAGTAGATGGTATAGAGTACAGTATATGCATATGAGATGAGTAATGTAGGATATGTAAACATTATATAAAGTGGCATTGTTTAAAGTGGCTAGTGGTACATTTATTACATCCAATTGTTTATTATTAAAGTGGCTAGAGATTTGAGTCGATCTCCAAACAGCATAGGCAAGATGCAGTAGATGGTATAGAGTACAGTATATACACATGAGATGAGTAATGTCGGATATGTAAACATTATATAAAGTGGAATTGTTTAAAGTGGCTAGTGATACATTTATTACATCCAATTTTTTATTATTAAAGTGGCTAGTGATTTGAGTCAGTATGTTGGCAGCAGCCACTCAATGTTAGGGATGGCTGTTTAACAGTCTGATGTCCTTGAGATAGAAGCTGTTTTTCAGTCTCTTCGTCTAAGCTTTCATGCACCTGTACTGACCTCGCCTTCTGGATGATAGCGGGGTGAACAGGCAGTGGCTCGGTTGGTTGTTTTCCTTGATGATCTTTTTGGCCTTCCTGTGACATCGGGTGGTGTAGGTGTCCTGGAGGGCAGGTAGTTTACCCCCGGTGATGTGTTGTGCAGACCTCACTACCCTCTGGAGAGCCTTACGGTTGTGGCCGGAGCAGTTGCCTTACCAGGCGGTGATACAGCCCGACAGGATGCTCTCGATTGTGCATCTGTAAAAGTTTGTGAGTGTTTTTGGTGACAAGCCGAATTTCTTCAGCCTCCTGAGGTTGAAGAGGCGCTGTTGCGTCTTCCTCACCACGCTGTCTGTGTGGTTGGACCGTTTCAGTTTGTCCGTGATGTGTACGCCGAGGAACTTAAAACTTTCCACCTTCTCCACTACTGTCCCGTCGATGTGGATAGGGGGGTGCTCCCTCTGCTGTTTCCTGAAGTCCACGATCATCTCTTTTCTTTTGCTGACAACACACTCCGAGGGCCCTCACCTCCTCCCTGTAGGCCGTCTCGTCGTTGTTGGTAGTCAAGCCTACCACTGTAGTGTCGTCTGCAAACTTGATGATTGAGTTGGAGGCGTTCTTGGCCACGCAGTCATGGGTGAACAGGGAGTACAGGAGAGGGCTGAGAACGCACCCTTGTGGGGCCCCAGTGTTGAGGATCAGCAGGGTGGAGATGTTGTTTCCTACCCTCACCACCTGGGGCCGGCCTGTCAGGAAGTCCAGGACCCAGTTTCACAGGGCGGGGTCGAGACCTAGGGTCTCGAGCTGAATGATGAGTTTGGAGGGTACTATGGTGTTAAATGCTGAGCTGTAATCGATGAACAGCATTCTTACATAGGTATTCCTCTTGTCCAGATGGGTTAGGGCAATGTGCAGTGTGATTGCGATTGCGTCATCTGTGGACCTAAGTAAGCAAATTGGAGTGGGTCTAGGGTGTCAGGTAGGATGGTGAAATGATCCTTGACTAGTCTCTCAAAGCACTACATGATGACAGAAGAGGGTTAACACGTTTAAATGTTTTACTCACGTTGGCTGCGGTGAAGGAGCCCGCAGGTTTTGGTAGCGGGCTGTGTCGGTGGCTCTGTATTGCCCTCAAAGCGGGCAAAGAAGTTTAGTTTGTCTGGGAGCAAGACATCGTGGTCCGCGACGGGGGCTGGTTTTATTTTTGTAGTCCGTGATTGACTGTAGACCCTGCCACATTCCTCTCGTGTCTGAGTCGTTGAATTGCGACTCTACTTTGTCTCTATACTGATGCTTAGCTTGTTTGATTACTCTGCGGAGGGAATAGCTACACTGTTTGTATTCGGTCATGTTTCCGGTCAACTTGCCCTGATTAAAAGCAGTGGATCGCGCTTTCAGGTTTGCGCGAATGCTGCCATCAATCCACGGTTTCTGGTTGGGGAAGGTTTTAATAGTCGCTGTGGGTACAACATCACCGATGCACTTGCTTATAAACTCTCAGCATATTCATCAATAAACTCAGCATATTCATCAATGTTATAGTCTGACGATATGCGGAACATCCCCAGCTACAATAAATGCAGCCTCAGGATATGTGTTTTCGAGTTTACAGAGTCCAATGAAGTTCTTTCAGGGCCCGCGACTGTGATTATAATCGAAGAGAATTCTCTTGGTAGATAATGCGGTCGGCATTTGACTGTAAGGAATTCTAGGTCAGGTGAACAAAAGGACTTGAGTTCCTGTATGATGTTATGATCACACCGCGTCTTGTTAATCATAAGGCATACACCCCCACCCTTCTTCTTACCAGAGAGATGTTTGTTTCTGTTGGTGCGATGCGTGAAGAAGCCAGGTGGCTTTACCGACTCTGATAACGTACCCCAACTGAGCCATGTTTCCGTGAAGCAAAGAAAGTTGCAATCTCTGATGTCTCTCTGGAAGGCAACCCTTGCTCGGATTTCGTCTACCTTGTTGTCAGGAGACTGAACGTTGGCGAGTAGTATACACGGGAGCGGTGCGCAATGTGCCCGTCTACGGTGCCTGACCAGAAGACCGCCCCGTCTGCTCCTTCTCCTGCGGCGCCGTTGTTTTGGGTCGCCGGCTAGGATCCGATCCATTGCCCTGGGTGGTGGACCAAACAGAGGATCCGTTTCAGGATCCTGGTCGCAATGTTGGTAAGTTGACATTGCTCTTATATCCAATAGTTCCTCCCGGCTGTATGTAATAAAACGCAAGATTTTCTGGGGTAACAATGTTAGAAATAATACATAAAAAAACTAAATACTGCATAGCTTCCTAAGAATGCAAAGCGAGGCAGCCATCTCTGTCGGCACCGGAAACACATAGGTTGTTACTTTTGTCATCATTCCCTTCCTATTACAGTTATTGATCCAAATAAATATTTGTGATTATTATTTAGTGTGTGGTTAAGACAAAAAATGGTTACAAAGCGGAATTCAAATGGATTGTCAAGAATATACAAAAAATACTCTGTAATGTCAAAGTGGAAGAATTAAAAAAAAACATTTTGGGGAATAAATACAAAATGTATGACTAAGATATAGTAATTGCATATTTTTTATATATTTTTTATTTCACCTTTATTTAACCAGGTAGGCCAGTTAAGAACAAGTTCTCATTTACAACTGCGACCTGGCAGTAGTCAGCCCCATTGTTTAGGCAAGCCTAAATGAGTTCAGGAGTACAATTTGACTTAACAAATCACATAATAAGTTACATGGACTCTGTGTGAAATAATAGGGAAAGGGGGATACCTAGTCAGTTGTACTTCCTGGTTTAACCCAACCCCTTTGAATACTAGGTGTTGACATGATTTTTGAATGACTAACCCTTCCTATGTACCCCATACATTGAACATGTGTAAGGTCCCCTTGAATTTCCTATACATATTAAACTACAAAGACCATGGAGCTTTTCGAAAGCCTCATAAAGAAGGGCAGTGATTGGTAGACATTGAATACAGTATATCTTTAAGAATGGAAAAGTTTATAATTATGCTGTGGATTATATATTAAACCATCCAGACACATCAAAGATACAGTCATCCTTCTGAACGGAGCTGCAGGACAGAAGTTAAACTGCTCACGGAGGTTATCATGAGGCCATCTGTGACTTGAAAACAGCTACAGGGTTCAATGTCTGTGATGGTAGAAAAAAGAGGATGGATCAACAACATTATAGTGACTCCACAATAATGACCTAAATGACAGAGTGAAAAGAAGAATACAAATATCAGAATAAAAATATTACAAAACGTGCATCTTATATGCACAAGACACAAAAGTAATAGTGCAAAATGACAGCAAAGGAGTACACTTTTTGGCCTAAATGCAAAGCCTTACAGTGCATTACAGCCTTATTCTAAAATTGATTTAAAAAAAATGTCCCTTGTCAATCTACGCACAACACCCCATAATGACGAAGCAAAAACAGAAATATATAGTATTCAGAGCTTTTGCTATGACACTCGATATTGAGCTCATCCAGGTGCATCCTGTTTCCATTGATCATCCTTGAGATGTTTCAACAACTTAATTGGAGTCCACCTGTGGTAAATTCAATTGATTGGACATGATTTGGAAAGGCAAACACCTGTCTATATAAGGTCCCACAGTTGACAGTGCATGTCAGAGCAAAAACCAAGCCATGAAGTCGAAGGAATTGTCCGTAGATCTCCGAGACAGGATTTTGTCAAGGCACAGATCTGGGGAAGGATTCCAAAAGATTTCTGCATTATTGAAGGTCCCCAAGAATACAGTGGCCTCCATCATTCTTAAATGGAAGAAGTTTGGAACCACCAAGACTCTTCCTAGAGCTGGCCAGACGACCCAGAGCACACAACTAAGATAACGCAGGAGTGGCTTCGGGACAAGTCTCTGAATGTCCTTGAGTGGCCCAGCCAGAGCCCGGACATGAAACCGATCGAACATCTCTGGAGAGACCTGAAAATAGCTGTGCAGCAACGCTCCCCAGCCAATCTGACAGAGCTTGAGAGTATCTGCAGAGAAGAATAGGAGAAACACCCCAAATACAGGTATGCCAAGCTTGTAGCGTCATACCCAAGAAGACTCAAGGCTGTAATCGCTGCCAAAGGTGCTTCAACAAAGTACTGAGTAAAGGGTCTGAATACTTACGTAAATGTAATATTACCATAAATTGTATTCTACATTTGCAAACATTTCTAAAACCTGTTTTTGCTTTGCCATTATGGGGTACGGTGTGTAGATTGATGTGGAAGGTTGTACCGTAACAAAATGTGGAAAAAGTCAAGTGGTCCGAAAACCTTCCGAATGCACTGTATGTTTGGGGCAAATCCATCACAACAGGGTCATGAGGAGAGAATCAGTTTATACCTCATTGATTCTCCTGCGTTTCCCGTGGTGTTGGGCCTACCTTGGTTGGCCTATCATAATCCCATTATTCCGTGGCAACAGAGGGCTCTCAAGGGATGGTCACGAGAGTGCACGGGAGGTGTGTATGTGTTCATGTGCCTTCTTTTCGAAGAAGCTCAGCTCACCGGAGCGCAACTATGATGTGGGGGACCGGGAGCTGTTGGCTGTCGTCAGGGCTCTGAAGGTGTAGAGACATTGGCTTGAGGGGGCTAAACACCATTTTCTCATCTGGACCGACCACCGTACATCCGGGCGGCGAGGAGACTGAACCCTCGCCAGGCAAGGTGGGCCATGTTTGTCACCCGTTTTGTTTTCACCCTATCCTACAGACCAGGTTCCCAAAACACTAAGGCAGACGCACTGTCCCGGATGTTTGACACAGAGGAGCGGTCCATAGATCCCACTCCCATACTTCCGGCCTCTTGCCTGGTGGCACCGGTGGTGTGGGAGTTGGATGCGGACATCGAGCGGGCGTTACGTACAGAGCCCACTCCACCTCAGTGTCCAACTGGGCGTTTGTACGTTCCGTCTGCTGTCCGCGACCGTCTGCTCTATTGGGCCCACACGTCACCCTCCTCTGGTCATCCTGGCATCGGTCGGACAGTGCGCTGTCTTAGTGGGAAGTACTGGTGGTCCACCTTAGCTAAGGACGTGAGGGTTTATGTTTCCTCCTGTTCGGTGTGCGCTCAGTGCAAGGCGCCAAGGCACCTGCCCAGAGGGAAGTTACAACCCCTACTCGTTCCACAGCGGCGTTGGTCACACCTGTCGGTGGACCTTTTGACGGATCTGCCGCCGTCACAGGGTAACACCATGATCCTGGTCATTGTGGATCAGTTTACTAAGTCCTGCCGCCTCCTTCCTTTGCCTGGTCTCCCTAAGGCCCTACAGGCTGCGGAGGCTCTGTTCACCCATGTCTTCCGGCATTATGGGGTGCCTGAGGATGTAGTTTCTGATCGGGGTCCCCAGTTCACGTCCAGGGTTTGGAGGGCGTTTATGGAACATCTGGGGGTCTCGGTCAGCCTTACCTCAGGTTTTCACCAGTAACGGGCAGGTGGAAAGAGTCAACCAGGATGTGGGTAGGTTTCTGTGGTCCTACTTCCAGGCCCGGCCGGGGGAGTGGGCAGTTATTTAATTTCTAATAATCTTTTTTTAAATTCATTCTTCCACTTTGACATTAGAGTATTTTGTTTAGGTAGTTGACAAAAATTTACAATTATATAAATGTTAATGCCACTTTGTAACACAATCAAATGTTTAGAAATCCAATTGGTCTGAATACTTTTGCAAGGCACTGCATATCAATGAATTGGCGAGGGCACTAGAACAGTCTGCAGCACTGGGCCTCACCCTACTAGACTCTGAAGTCAAATGTTTACTGTTTGCGGATGATCTGGTGCTTCTGTCCCCAACCAAGGAGGGTCTACAGCAGCACCTAGAGCTTCTGCACAGATTCTTTCAAACCTGGGCCCAAAAAAGGTCTAGTTGCCAGGACCACAAATACAAATTCCATCTACACATCATTGCCCTAGAGCACACAAAGAACTATACCTACCTCTGCCTTAATATCAGCACCACAGGTACAGTTGAAGTTGGAAGTTTACATACACCTAAGCCAAATACATTTAAACTCAGTGTTTTCACAATTCCTGACATTTAATCCTAGTAAAAATTCCTTGTCTTAGGTCAGTTAGGATCACCACTTTATTTTAAGAATGTGAAATGTCAGAATAATAGTAGAGAGAATGATTTATTTCTGATTTTATTTCTTTCATCACATTCCCAGTGGGTCAGAAGTTTACATACACTCAATTAGTATTTGGTAGCATTGCCTTTAAATTGTTTAACTTGGGTCAAACGTTTCGGGTAGCCTTCCACAAGCTTCCCACATTAGGTTGGGCCAATTTTGTCCCATTCTTCCTGACAGAGCTGGTGTAACTGAGTCAGGTTTGTAGGACTCCTTAATCACACACTCTTTTTCAGTTCTGCCCACCCATTTTTTATGGGATTGAGGTCCAGGCTTTGTGATGGCCACTCCAATACCTTGACTTTGTTGTCCTTAAGACATTTTGCCACAACTTTGGAAGTATGCTTGGGGTCATTGTCGATTTGGAAGACCCATTTGCGACCAAGCTTTAACTTCCTGACTGATGTCTTGAGATGTTGCTTCAATATATCCACATAATTTTCCGTCCTCATGATGCCATCTATTTTGTGTAGTGCACCAGTCCCTCCTGCAGCAAAGCACCCCCACAACATGATGCTGCCACCCCCGTGCGTCACGGTTGGGATGGTGCTCTTCAGCTTGCAAGCCTTCCCCTTTTTCCTCTAAACATAACGATGGTCATTATGGCCAAACAGATATATTTGTTTCATCAGATCAGAGGACATTTCTCCAAAAAGTACAATCTTCGTCCCCATGTGCAGTTGCAAACCATAGTCTGGCTTTTTTATGGCGGATTTGGAGCAGTGGCTTCTTCCTTGCTGTGCGGCCTTTCAGGTTATGTCGATATAGGACTAATTTTACTGTGGATATAGATACTTTTGTACCTGTTTCCTCCAGCATCTCCACAAGGTCCTTTGCTGTTTTTCTGGGATTGATTTGCACTTTTCACACCAAAGTACATTAATCTCTAGGAGACAGAACGCTTCTGCTTCCTGAGCGGTATGACGGCTGCGTGGTCCCATGGTGTTTAAACTTGCGTACTATTGTTTATACAGATGAACGTGGTACCTTCAGGCATTTGGAAATTGCTCCCAAGGATGACGTCTTGGCTGATTTCTTTTGATTTTCCCATGATGTCAATCGAAGAGGCACTGAGTTCGAAGGTATGCCCTGAAATACATCCACAGGTACACCTCCCATTGACTCAAATGATGTCAATTAGCCTATCAGAAGCTTCTAAAGCCATGACATCATTTTCTGGAATTTTCCAAGCTGTTTAAAGGCACAGTCAACTTAGTGTATGTAAACTTCTGACCCACTGGAATTGTGATACAGTGCATTACAAGTGAAATAATGTGTATGTAAACAATTGTTGGAAAATTACTTGTGTCATGCACAAAGTAGATGTCCTAACCGACTTGCCAAAACTGTAGTGAGTTAACAAGAAATGTGTGGAGTGGTTGAAAAACGAGTTTTTAATTACTCCAACCTAAGTGTATGTAAACTTCTGACTTCAGCTGTACCTTCCTCAAAGCTGTGAACAATCTGAGAGACAAAGCAAGAAGGGCCTTCTACGCCATCAAAAGGAACACAAAATTCGACATCCCAATTATAATTAGGCAAAAAACACTTGAGTAAAACCCATTGCCGATGGTTATGAGATCTGTGCTCCACTCGCCAACCAAGAATTCACAAAATGGGAGAAACATCCGATTGAGACTGCATGCAGAATTCTGCAAAAACACCCTCAGTGTACAACATAAAACTCAAAATAATGCATGCAAAGCAGAATTAGGATGATACCCACTAATTATCAAAATCCAAAAAAGAGCAATTCGATTCTACAACCACCTAAAAGGAAGCAATTCTCAAACCTTCCCTTACAAATCCCTCACCTACAGAGAGATTAACCTGGAGAAGAGTCCCCTCAGCCAGTTGGTTCTGGGGCTCTGTTCACAAACAAAAACAGACCCCACAAAGCCCCAGGACAGCAACACAATTAGACCCAACAGAAATCTAAAATATAGTTATTTGACACATTGGATAGAATCATCCAAAAAACTGAGCAAACTGTAATGCTATCTGGCTCTAAACCTGACTGACCTAAAATTAAGAAAAGCTTTGACTATGTACAGACTTGCTATCGAGGGTGGCCACCATAGGCAGACCTGGCTCTCGAGAGAAGACAGGTTATGTGCCGACTTCTCACAAAATGAGGTGGAAACTGAGCTGCACTTCCTAACTTCATGCCATTTGCATCATCTTAGAGACACATACTGTACTCCTCTCAGATCACACAGGTCCATGAAGAATTTGAAAAAAAAACAATATTGACAAACTCCCATATTTTTTAGGAGAAATACAACAGTGTGTGATCAGAGAAGCAAGATTTGTGACTTGTTGCCAAAAGAAAAGGGCAACCAGCAGAGCACAAACACCATTGTAAATACAACCAATATGTATCTGTTAATTTTCTCTTGTCATGTTTAATGTTAATATTTAATCTTTTTTTTTTCTCACTTAAGTTTATTGCCTTTCGTTTTTTTGGCAATGTAAACTTAAGTTTCCCATGTCAAAAAATTCCCTTTGAATTGATCTGAGAGAAGGAGGGATTCTCTGTGTGTCCTCTGTGAGAGTGCAATTCTTCCATGAGACGGATTTCTCCTCACACATTCGTCATGCTGCGCTCACATTGAACTTGGATTTCATGACATGATATTTTAGGCAATGTCAGCTATCGAGCCACAGCAATGACTTGCTGCTTGTGAACTCTCTTCTTGCTGTGGTTACTTTGGAGCAGAAATGGGCAGGAATGATTTGTAGCAAGTGGCTAGTCTTCTCTGGATCGTTTTGTTATAAAAGTATTTGTTCAGACTCCATCAATTTTGTTTCATAACTGACCTCAGTACAAATTGTACAAGAAATAACTCAGTAATGAGTGGAAAAGTTCAGCAGAAATTGTTGTGTTGGGAGCAAGCTGGGCTGAGAGCAGAGAGAGAGAAAGAGAGAGACGTTGCTTAGTTGATGATAAGGCTGGAGAGTGGGTCTGCCTTCCTGCGTCTGGGAGAAACTGCTTGCAGTTTTAATGGCATGTTTGCTTAATCCACTTCACTGGGCTGCTGGAGGCAATCTTTAGATGTTACTTTTTTTCTACGATTGCTGTTGGTGACACAAATCCCCTGCATTGCCATACTCAGAGATGCTAAGCCCTGGCAATGTTGTGTTCTGCTCAGAGCTGTGAAATTCACAGAAATCCACTGGTACTCTATCCACTGGACCTGTTTTATTACGACAGCTCAGACCTAGCCTTCATAGGGCCTACTGAAACAGGGCATGGGTACAGTATTGTTATATTGGCTATGCTGTTGTTGCTATCTACAGTCCCATCACATCATATCCTGGTCTATAATGGGCATTGACCTTCGGCTGCAGCCTGGCACACGTCCTGCCCGTCTAGCCTCTAAACAATTTAAATGGCTTTTTGAGAGAAAAAAATCCATGCTGCCAAATTCAATATGGAACAATGTTTTCTGGACTGGGGAATATGCATTAGGGCTTAATTCTATTAGCAGGAGCCCCTGTAATGCCCCGTGGGGCAAGAGCATACAGTAAAACGGTTTCCCAGAATGAAATTAAACCAGTGGTATTCATCCTTTTCAGCTGGGTCCTAATTCTTTCAACAATAATTTCTGGGGACCCCATTTTATCTGCAATAATTTCTTGCGACACCACCCCAACCCAAATATAGTGACACAACCTTAAAGTCGTTAAATTTAGATTTTTTACATCAACAAATAACCTTTTATTACGTTTTCATCTCATAACAAAATAAAAATAAATTTCTTGTTCCCAAAAAATACATTATAACTATAATTTTTGCAAACCCAGTACAGTTCCCTCGCAAACCAGACTTTGAATACCAATTTATTTTGCAGTCTGGTAGGTAGACCCATAGAGAATATAAATATGAGCTATATTTAGTTGTTCTATGATGGAAAATGTTCCAACAATATGAATTTACTTTCTGATATGGGATACTGAATTGCAGTATATTGCATCGCCATCCAAGAAACTGAAGAGCCCACAGTAGGCTACATTATCATGTCCCCCCACCCCTTGGGAACATAGACGTTATGAACATCCTGCTACCTTATTATTACACCATATATTTCTTATCCGCTACCCTTACATTGATTTTTGATGTTTTTTTTTATATATATACCATATATTTAATCCAGCAGAGACCTCGAGAAGTCACCTATAGGTAATGCACAACTCAAGCCCCTAAGAACAACAGCTTACAAAAAATGTATTCCCCTTATGCCAATTTCTTTGGTTAACATTTTCTTTTTTAAGTACACACAAGCCTACTGTGGATGTTGTTTCACCCAATATTGAAGTAAATATGACGCTATATGTGGAGGTCTACTAACAGCGATGATCTCTTCAATATGAGGGATCTGTGCATCATTGACTGTGTGGGCTGATGAGTGTTGCTCTGATGGCAGGTCATGACGCTTCAAAGACTCCAGGCTCTGCTCTTATCCCTTCTGGCATCATATCCAAGATGGCGTAGAAGTGCAGGCGTGTTTTTGTTAGTCCCCTCGTGTACTTTTGTATTTTTAATCTTTTTTGTATATATTTCGAATGTATTTTCAATCTCTTTTCCATTTTATATTAGATATACCTTCCGGTAACCTGCCTCACCCAATGTGCTACCGAACCGCTATTTTTTAGACCTTTTAGACAGAACTCCATCGGAAGCTAGCCCGCTAATTAGATACTAGCTATTTAGTCACTGTTAACCACTGCTAGCGACCTTTACCTTCTGCACAGACAGCAGCCTTTTTTAGCCTGGATAATACTCGCCAGCGTACCACTAACGGACTGTTTCTCCACTACAACGCCGGATCCCTGCCGTAAACCCTGGACCACTACACCTGATCTCCACAGCTAGCTAGCTGCCACCAAATGACCCAGCCTTGAGCCAGGCCCACCTCCCGGCCTCCGCAGTCTTCACCTGGACTCCACCCAAACACGGCTAGAACCTACTACTCCACCAGTTCCTTGCCGTAAGCTCTCGACCCTGGCATCGCTGCTACCGAGTGGCTATAGTGGCTAACGCCCCTGCCCCGAAGCTAGCACCAGTTAGCCGCGAGCCAGACGCATCTCCCGGCTAGCAAAGGAAAGTACCACAACAACAATACCTCTCTCGCCATCTGGCTTGGACCCCTTCTCGACACGGCGCCCCGTTGTACCACCTCGACTGGTCTGCCGACGAATACTCCATCCGCTGTGCCTGCAACCGGCCTCTGTCGGACGTCGGAGCAGACGGTTCAACCAACCCCGGCCGGCTAACTCTAACTCTAAACGCCATGTCTCCTGCGTGCCGGCGTAGTAACGAGTACCTCGTGGCTTCCCTGTCTCATCTATTGCTGTTCACTGGACCCTATGATCACTCGGCTACATAGCTGATGCCTGCTGGACTATTCATTAATAACGGTACTCCCTTCTGTTTATTTTTGTTTATCTGTCGGCCCCAGCCGCGTACTCAGGCCCTGTGTGTAGCTAACCAACCCTCTTTGCCCATTCATCGCCAGTTTACCTGTTGTTGTCTTAGCTGATTAGCTGTTGTGGTCTTACCCGTTGTTGTCTTAGCTAGCTCTCCCAATCAACACCTGTGTTTGCTTTATGCCTCGCTTTATGTCTCTCTCAAATGTCAATATGCCCTGTTTACTGTTGTTTAGGATAGTTATCAATGTTTTAGTTTACAGTGGAGCCCCAAGGCCCACTTCATGCCTCAGATTCCTCCTTTGTCCCACCTCCCACACATGCGGTGACCTCACCCAGTATTACCAGCACCTCCAGAGATGCAACCACTAATATCATCACTCGGTGCCTGGGCTTACCTCCACTGTAGCCTCACCCCACCATACCCCTGTCTGCACATTATGCCCTGAATCTATTCTACCACGCCCATAAATCTGTTCCTTCTATTCTCTGTCCCCAACGCACTAGACGACCTGTTCTGATAGCTTTTAGCCGTACCCTCATCCTACTCCTCCTCTGTTCCTCGGGTGATGTGGAGGTAAACCCAGGCCCTGCGTGTCCCTAGGCACTCTCATTTGTTGACTTCTGTAATCGAAAAAGCCTTGGTTTCATGAATGTTAACATCAGAAGTCTCCTCCCTAAGTTTGTTTTACTCACTGCTTTAGCACACTCCGCCAACCCTGATATCCTTGCCGTGTCTGAATCCTGGTTTAGGAAGGCCACCAAAAATTCAGAGATTTCCATACCCAACTACAACATTTTCCACCAAGATAGAACTGCCAAAGGGGGAGTAGTTGTAATCTATTGCAGAGATAGCCTGCAAAGTTCTGTCATACTTTCCAGGTCTATGCCCAAACTTCTAATTCTAAATATTAATCTCTCCAGAAATAAGTCTCTCACTGTTGCCGCCTGCTATAGGCCCCCCTCAGCTCCCAGCTGTGCCCTGGACACCATATGTGAATTGATTGCCCCCCATCTATCTTCAGAGTTTGTTCTGTTAGGTTACCTAAACTGGGATATGCTTAACACCCCGGCAGTCCTACAATCTAAGATAGATGCCCTCAATCTCACAAAAATCATCAAGGAACCCACCAGGTACAATTCTGAATCTGTAAACATGGGCACCCTCATAGATATTATCCTGACCAACTTGCCCTCCAAATACACCTCAGCAGTTTTCAATCAGGATCTCAGCAACCACTGCCTCATTGCCTGCATCCGCTTCAATTCTCTGGCCGACTCTTTTCTCTGTATATATCAATGATGTCGCTCTTGCTGCGGGTGATTCCCTGATCCACCTCTATGCAGATGACACCATTCTGTATACTTCTGGCCCTTCCTTGGACACTGTGTAAACAAACCTCCAAACGAGCTTCAATGCCGTACAACACTCCTTCCGTGGCCTCCAACTGCTCTTAAACGCTAGTAAAACCAAATGCATGCTTTTCAACCGTTCGCTGCCTGCACCCGCCCGACTAGCATCACTACCCTGGACGGCTCTGACCTAGAATATGTGGACAACTACAAATACCTAGGTGTCTGGCTAGACTGTAAACTCTCCTTCCAAACTCACATTAAACATCTCCAATCCAAAATCAAATCTAGAATCGGCTTTCTATTTCGCAACAAAGCCTCCTTCACTCACGCCGCCAAACTTGCCCTAGTAAAACTGACTATCCTACCGATCCTCGACTTTTGCGATGTCATCTACAAAACAGCTTCCAATACTCTACTCAGAAAACAGTCTATCACAGTGCCATCCGCTTTGTCACCAAAGCCCCTTATACCACCCACCACTGCGACCTGTATACTCTAGTCGGCTGGCCCTCGCTACATACTCATCGCCAGACCCACTGGCTCCAGGTCATCTACAAGTCCCTGCTAGGTAAAGCCCCGCCTTATCTCAGCTCGCTGGTAACCATAGCAGCACCCACCCATAGCACGCACTCCAGCAGGTATATCTCACTGGTCTCCCCCAAAGCCAATTCCTCCTTTGGCCACCTTTCCTTCCAGTTCTCTGCTGCCAATGACTGGAACGAACTACAAAAATCACTGAAACTGGAGACACTTATCTCCCTCACTAGCTTTAAGCACCAGCTGTCAGAGCAGCTCACAGATCACTGCACCTGTACATAGCCCATCTGTTAATAGCCCAACCAACTACCTCATCCCCTACCGTATTAATTTATTTATCTTGCTCCTTTGCACCCCAGTATTTCTACTTTGCACATTCATCTACTGCACATCTACCATTCCAGTGTTAAACTGCTATATTGTAATTACTTCGCCACCATGGCCTATTTATTGCCTTACGTTCCTTATCTTACCTCATTTGCACACATTGTATATAGATTTGTTTTTTCTACTGTATTATTGACTGTATGTTTGTTTACTCCAATGTGTAACTCTGTGTTGTTGTATGTGTCGAACTGCTTTGCTTTATCTGGGCCAGGTTGCAGCTGTAAATGAGAGCTTGTTCTCAACTTGCCTACCTGGTTAAATAAAGGTGAAATAAAATAAATGTACACACAGTGACATGCTCATTTGGGTCTCTCGCTCTCTCTCTCTCTCTCTCTCTCTCTCTCTCGTTGTTTCTCTCTCGGGTTTCTCTATCTGTTTCTATTTGTCTCTCTGTTTCTCTCTCCCTTTTATTCTTCTCTTCGTCTCTCTTTCTCACTCTCCCTAATTTTCTCTGACCCCCCTTTCTCTCTCATCAGTGACCTGCCTGCCTTAACAACCACAGTTGTCTTCCTGCCTCCCTGTGATGCCCACAGCATACCAAACCACATACCCACCCACACCACCAATCTCCTCCACTCAGTCAGTCAATAGCCTCAGAAGGTCCTAAGTGAATGACTTATTTATAATAAAATGCCTCCTGTTGACGGACAAGAGGAGAAACCAGGCAAAGATTGGAGTAATGGCAAGTGAATATTAAATAAACAATGGAGCCTGGGTTGAAGGATAGGACACCTGCATCATTTCTTATTATTATTAAAAGAGCATGTTGTATACTGACTCACCTCCAGAGCTGTAGCATAAGCTACACTCTATACACCCTATACCCATAGTGCTGTAGTATTTCATATTATCCCTTAGTTCTGGAGTCCTTTTCTGTTAACACTCCTAGGTCTCTGTTTGAAAGCAAATTAAATTACTCACTTGCCCTACATTCCTGTTGTTGACAGCAGGAAACAAGGTGGTCTCTGATTGTTTAAAATGACCCTTTCCTGTATATGAATGAAAGCATGTTTGCTAACTCATTATGGTCTCTAGGTCTGTAAAAGACCAATTTGAAGCTCATGTTTTCCTTTTCCCCCTCCACAAAACAAATCATATTCAGACAGCTGGGCCAATAATGTATTTCCATTTATTCATCGAACTTCATGTGTGCCCTATTATTGAAATGGTACATCTTGTTTAGGTCATCTCATAGCTTATTTGAATATAAATTCAGTTCCAGGCACATTTCACCAGCCTAACTACCCCACAGAAGATGTCATTTGAGTTTTTGTGGATGTAAAAACCTAGTTAACAGTGGCTTTCCCGCACCTTAAGATATCCCCAATGGAAACAGCTGAGTATGAAAACAACATTTTATGAAAATTTGCATCTCTTTATCTCTGCATCGCCACTTTTTTTTAAAGCATAAACACTTCTAAACTGCACAGTTCCCTGTGGACCTTGAAAGAGTTTTGGATCCCAACCTGGGGCCCTTGTGTCAATCCCTGGTATTACCCTGTGAGTAACAGAGTAACATAGAGTGATGATGAGTTCCCGAGGGACACAATCATAGCTGTAAATCCATCTGATCAACACCGGGCATGATAAGAGAGGGACGATGAAAAGCCCACAATCCCTCTGGCTCAAGGGGACAAATGACAGAAGATATGGCGCCTCTCTGCTTGCTCTATGCTGTAAACTATAGCATGTTTATTTATTTCAACCAGATAAAGCCTGCCAGCTTTCCCTTCCTGTCCAGGGGCTTTGGCTTTCTCCGATGGCGTTTTTGGATGATGTCACTGTTTTGTGTGTGTGTTAGGGCTGTTACTCATGGCTCAGCACTTGGTGCATAAGCATGGAGATAATATGTGCGTGTTAGTTCTTTATACTTTATCTCAGCTGGGATTACCTGGAGGGAATCAAGCCCCCTTGCAATCCTCTGACGCTTCCACTCTCTCTCACTCTTTCTCGCTCACTCTTTCTCACTCACCCTTTCTCTCTCACTCTTACTCTCTCCCTCTCACTCTGACTAACAAGTCCTCCAGGCTGTGGCGGTCTAAGGGGACATCAGTCTCTTTGTGGCCTTGTGGCTCAGTGTCCCTCAGAGGCAATGAGCAGTGACATGAGCAGCCTGACTCTGGAGCATCTTGCCTGCTGGGAGCTCAAAATAAAGGCCCGGCTGATCTGTTCCCTTCTGCCCGGTCCGGCCCCCAACTGTCCCTTCTGGATGCTCTCTCCCCTGATGCTGTAGGAAGGTCGCACTATCTTCCTCCACTGGCTCACCACAAGGGTGCGTCCTTTCCCCTCTGTTGTTTCTACTGTATACTAAGGGTTGTCAGAGCAATCACAACTCTAGGCATATCATTTCGTTTGCAGATAACTCTGTTATCGTGAGTCTTTCACAGGATGAAGAGGTGAGGAGTTTGTTGGATGGTGGCCCAGTGGTGGAGGAGTTTGTTGGATGGTGTGACCACTCCTATTTAGAACATATCACTTAATGTCAAGAAGGATATGGCCATTGATTTCTGGATGAGCTCCCTGCCACCAATACAGACTCTGTTTGATGGACAGCCAGTGGAGATTGTTGATTAATACAAAGGCCTGTAACTAGGCCACTAAGGAACATTCAATGTCATCTTGGTATACAACTACAGTGTATCTTTGGCCTTGTGTTTTAGGTTATTGTCCTGCTGAAAGGTGAATTTGTCTCCGTGTCTGTTGGAAAGCAGAGTGAAGCATGTTTTTGCTTATGCTTAGCTACATTCCATGTCTTTTTATTCCAAAACAACGACCTGGTCCTTGCTGATGACAAGCATACCCATAACATGATGCAGGCACCACTTTGCTTGAAAATATGAATGAATATTCAGTTAGTGGTACTCAGTGATGTGTTGTGTTGGATTTGCCCCAAACATACCTCTTTGTATTCAGGTCATAAAGTTAATTTCTTTGCCATTTTTTTGCAGTTTTACTTTAGTGCCTTATTGCAAACAGAATGCATGTTTTGGAATATTTTTTTTCTGTCATTTAGATTAGTATTGTGTAGTAACTACAATGTTGTTGATCCATCCTCAGTTTTCTCCTATCACAGCCATGACACTCTGTAGCTGTTGGCCTCTTGGTGAAATCCCTGAGCGGTTTCCTTCCTCTCCGGCAACTGAGTTAGGAAGGACACCTGTATTTTTGTAGTGACTGTGTGTATTGATACACCATCCAAGGTGTAATAAATAACTTCACCATGCTAAAAGGGAAATTCATTGTCTGCTCTTTTTTTTTTTTTACATATCTACCATTAGGTGCCCTTCTTTGTGAGGAATTGGAACACCTTCCTGGTCTTTGTGGTAAATCTGTGTTTGAAATTCCCTGCTCGATTGAGGGACCTTACAGATAATTGTATGTGTGGGGTACAGAGATGTAGTCATAAAAAAATTATGTTAAACACTATTATTGCACACAGAGTGAGTCCATGCAACTTGTTACGTGACTTGTTAAGCAAATGTTTACTCCTAAAAAAAAATATATCATTCCACTTTGACATTATGGGTGTAGGCCAGTGACACAAAATCTCAATTGAATCCATTTTAAATTCAGGCTGTAACACAACAAAATGTGGAAAAAGTCAAGGGGTGTGAATACTTTCTGAAGGCACTGCACATTAAAATGTTCCTGCCATTTCTTGATTTCATACTTCTCAATTCCACCGGAGCAAAAGGGGTAAAGGCTCTTATGCCTTGTCAGATCTACTGTTTGAATGTTTTTGCTTTAGACATATCTTTGTATGCCTACATGGTGTGCAGTTGTACAAGTAGGAAAACAGACAGGCAGGTAGACAAAATGTGATACAGCAACATACATTTTCAGTGAGCTGGTTGGATGAAGCAATGGCAGGATAATGAATAGCACAAGCTTTCACATACAGTGATGAGAAAAATTACACAAAAGCACTCCAAAAATCAAAGCCTAATGCATGCAGACCTTTCATAAAGACCATTAAAGGGGAGTCTGCAGTTTAAACAACAACAAAGCTACTCCCCGCCACTGATTTGGTAAGCAGCAGAGGGATACGGCTGGAGAAATGTAACCACTCTCATAGACAGAGCTATGGATGCAAGGACTGACCATCCACAAGATTAAAATTTAAGTTTAAAACTAAACCATGTTTTGAGGCAATACTGTGTTTCTTTACAATTACATTGTTTACAAACTCATTTGGATTGTGATGGAATACGAGAGTTGAACTAAGATCATGAGGCATTTATAAGTAATTTTATTATTAAAGACTAACACAAATTTAAAATAAACATTGGATGTAGCAGACGCAGATTTCTCCCTTTAAGATGAGGGATGACATCAGCTGTGCCTTGGTAAAGTAACTGCCCAGTGTTTCCAGATTTCTATGAAAAATGGCCTATAATTGCAAGCCTTTTTGAAACGGTCTGTTTGAAATGTTTTTTAAAGTATTTTTTCTCCAATTTATGATTTGACCACAAATACGAGTATAGGACGAGTCAACAGCATTATTTGAATATGAGTTAACAGAATATGAACTTTTAAAGTGAGATTTCCACAGGGCAGTTGCTTTAAGATGGTTTCCACTTCAAAGAATGAAGATTTCTAAATGTCAGCCAATGAAAGGGGTACCGGCATATAAGAAGAAGAGGCTCAACGACTAAGAAGCTTTTAGACATTCGGTAACATCTAATATGTCTGTTAACAAGACATTACATCAGCCCCCTAGCACATATCTCCCCAATGATTAGTTAGTGATGGAAAGCAGTTCTGACAGAATGGTTAATCTATCCTACTGGGTGTGCAGCATTTGTTCCAGCCCAGCACTAACACATATGTTTCAAATACTGTAATCAACTAATCACAGTTATTAGTCTGAACCAGCAGCTGAATCAAGTGTATTAGTGATGGGCTAAAACTGCTCCAGACCATGATCCCCTGTTCCCTCCCTTCCAACACTGCATAAACCTGCATTATGACAGAAGCTTTGAACGGCGAGGCACACTCACCTTCTGGCTCACCACACAGTGTGCACTGTGATTCTACAGACCAAGAGAGAACCAAGAGAGACAAAAGCACATTGTTACCATCAGATACTGTGCATGTGGTCAAGATGAGAAAGAACAGTGAGATGGCATTGATTTGAGTGGCTGGTCAATTCATAACACATTGATCAAACAACGTTACTGCAAACAACAAAAGCACAACATACAAGGACAGCATTTTACAGTGTTTTTTTTTAAACCGTTTTGTTACCATAGAAACTCAGCAACCATGCATAATATGGAGATAAGGATAGATGTGAGTACCAACATAGATGATATGACGGTAGCATTGTAGAGACAGGAATCAAAGTAAAAAGCACAGTATATATTTATCACTGCCACTGCCATTGAATACAATGCCAAAACAACAGACAGACAACCTAACGCTCATCTCAAAATAGAAAATAATATTGAATATTGATTTACATCCACGTGCTATCAATCATTTATACCCTTTGTATTAGGCCCCCTCTTTATGAGTGTCAAAATGCCACCTTCCATTAATTAAGCCATAGTATAATTCCCATGCAAACACAAGCATTCGTTTTAGTGTGTTTATAGCACTACAAAAGCATGTAAATGAGTTTGTTAGGGCAGTGTTTGTAATTACAATTGTTTATCTTTCTCTTCCTAAAGCATAAAGTGAATAAGTACCCTACGGTGGCTGTGTGTGTGTGTGTGTTTTTATTTTGACAGGGAGTCATGCTGAGACCAAGGTGTCTTTGACAGATGAGCTCTGTATTTACATCAATACACATCAATACTGTGTACATTACACACATCAATGCATGAACGTGTGTTTTGGGCTCCCGAGTGGCGCAGCTGTCTAAGGCATTGCATCTCAGTGCTAGAGGCGTCACTACAGACCCTGGTTTGATCCCGGGCTGTATCACAACCGGACGTGATCAGGAGTCCCATAGGGCGGCACACTATTGGCCCAGCGTCGTCCGGGTCAGGGAGGGTTTGACCGGGATGGGCCGTCATTGTTAAATAAGAATTTGTTCTTAACTGACTTGCCAAATAAAAGTTAAATAAAAATAACACAAAAATGAAAACCAAAACACATTCATAGAAAATACACATTCTTTAGTTTAATCAGCCTTTTGAATTGCCCTAGAGGCACCAATTCATCAAATTTTTGAGAGCTTTGCTGATTATTCCACAAGTAAGGTGCAAAAAAATTAAAAGCAGATTTACCAAACTTAGTTGAGATCAAAGGGATCTCCAGAGTTAGTCAGGCCTGAGACTGGGTCTTGTATTTCGTACGTCTGTAAGTTAACAATGAAGTAAGGTACAGCGGAGGTTTATGCAGGAGGGCTTTTTAATACAAAAAGAGTGCAATGCATCGATCTACAAGACTTTAAAGAGGGCCAGCCTACTTTCTGATACAGAATGCAGTGATGTGTACTGAACCTATCGCCCGTAATATAGCATAGTGCGCTATGATAAACTGTTTCCAATGGCTTCAATAGAGTGGCAGGTGCATTCATATAGACAATGTTGCCATAGTCTATAACCGGTATGAATGTCGACTGAATTATGTGTTTTCTGATATTAAATGAAAGACATGACCTACTCCTATAAAAGGCCATTTTAATTTCAAATGTCTTAACTAACTCATCAACATGCTTTTTGAAAGATAGCTTTTTGTCAATACAGATATTTAGAAGTGAAGACACAATTGATGAGCGCACCATCCAATGTACATACAGTACTTTCGGAAAGTATTCAGACCCCTTGACTTTTTCCACGTTTTGTTACCTTACAGAATTATTCTAAAATGAATGAAATTGTTTTTTTTACTCATCAATCTACACACAATACTGCATAATGACAAATCAAAAACAGGTTTAGACATTATTGCAAAGTTATCAAAAATAAAAAAGCTGAAATATCAAATTCATGTAAGTATTCAGACCCTTTACTCAGTATTTTGTTGAAGCACCTTTGGCAGCGATTACAGCCTTGAGGCTTCTTGGGTATGGCACTACAAGCTTGGCACACCTGTTTCTCCCATTCTTCTCTGCAGATCCTCTCAAGCTCAGTCAGGTTGGATGGGGAGGTCTCTCTAGAAATGTTCGATCAGGTTCAAGTCCGGGCTCTGGCTGGGCCACTCAAGGACAATCAGAGACTTGTCCCGAAGCAACTCCTGCGTTGTCTTGGCTGTGTGCTTAAGGTCGTTGTTTTGTTGGACAGTGAACCTTCGCTCCAGTTTGAGGTCCTGAGCACTCTGGAGCAGGTTTTCATTAAGGATGTCACAGTACTTTGCTCCATTCATCTCTTCCTCGATCCTGAATAGTCTCCCAGTCCCTGACGTTGAAAAACCTCCCCACAGCATGATGCTGCCACCAACATGCTTCACCGTTGGGATGGTTCCAGGTTTCCTCCAGATGGGATGCTTGGCATTCAGGCCAAAGAGTTCCATCTTGGTTTCATCAGACCAGAGAATCTTGTTTCTCATGGTCTGAGAGTAATTAGGTGCATTTGGCAAACTCCAAGCGCGCTGTCATGTGCCTTTTACTGAGGAGTGGCTTCCGTCTAGCCACTCTCCCTGAAAAGACTGATTGGTGGAGTGCTGCAGAGATGGTTGTCCTTCTGGAAGATTCTCCCATCTCCACAGAGGAACTCTGGAGCTCCTTCAGAGTGACCATCAGGTTCTTGATCACCTCCCTGACCAAGGCCCTTCTCCCCGATTGCTCAGTTTGCCCGGCCGGCCAGCTCTAAGAGTCTGGTGGTTCCAAAATTCTTCAATTGAAGAGTGTTGGAGGCCATTGTGTTCTTGGGGACCTTCAATACTACATAACTTTTTTATGTTCTTCCCCAGATCTGTGTCTCGACACAATCCTGTCTTGAAGTTCTACGGACAATTCCTTCAATCTCATGGCTTGGTTTTTGCTCCAACATACACTGTCAATGCGTTCTGGGTCAGCAGGTAGCCTAGTGGTTAGAGTGTTGGACTAGTAACTGAAAGGTTGCAAGATCAAATCCCTGCCCTGACAAGGTAAAAATCTGTTGTTCTGCCCCTGAACAAGGCAGTTAACCCACTGTTCCTAGGCCATCATTGAAATTAAGAATTTGTTCTTAACTGACTTGCCTAGTTAAATAAAGGTAAAAAATAATAATAATAAAACTGTGGGACCTTATATAGACAGGTGTGTGCCTTTCCAAATCATGTCAAATCAATTGAATTTACCACAGGTGAACTCCAATGAAGTTGTAGAAACATCTCAAGGATGATCAATGGAAACAGGATGTGGTTGAAGTTGGAAGTTTACATACACTTAGATTGGAGTCATTAAAACTTGTTTTTCAACCACTACACAAATGTATTGTTAACAAGCTATAGTTTTGGCAAGTCGGATGTCCTATCAAGTCAAACAAATACTTTGTGCATTGCTTACAGGCTGATTATTTCACTTATAATTCACTGTATCACAATTCCAGTGGGTCAGAAGCTTACATACACTAAGTTGACTGTGCCTTTAAACATCTTGGAAAATTCCAGAAAATGATGTCATGGCTTTAGAAGCTTTTGATAGGCTAAATGACATAATTTGAGTCAATTAGAGGTGTACAGTCGTGGGCAAAAGTTTTGAGAATGACACAAATATTAATTTCCACAAAGTTTTCTGCTTCAGTGTCTTTAGATATTTTTGTCAGATGTTACTATGGAATACTGAAGTATAATTACAAGCATTTCATAAGTGTCAAAGGCTTTAATTCACAATTACATGAAGTTGATGCAAAGAGTCAATATTTGCAGTGTTGACCCTTCTTTTTCAAGACCTCTGCAATCCGCCCTGGCATGCTGTCAATTAACTTCTGGGCCACAGAATTTGTGGGTTTTTGTTTGTCCACCTGCCTCTTGAGGATTGACCACAAGAACTCAATGAGATTAAGGTCTGGGGTGTTTCCTGGCCATGGACCCAAAATATCTATGTTTTGTTCCCCGAGCCACTTAGATATTGTTTTTGCCTTATGGCAAGGTGCTCCATCATGCTGGAAAAGGCATTGTTCGTCACCAAACTGTTCCTGGATGGTTGGGAGAAGTTGCTCTCGGAGGATGTGTTGGTACCATTCTTTATTCATGGCTGTGTTCTTAGGTTCTTAGGCTCACCTTGTCTTCTCCGGACAAGCTTTTTTCCGGATGCCCCAAACAATCGGAAAGGGGATTCATCAGAGAAAATGACTTTACCCCAGTCCTCAGCAGTCCAATCCCTGTACCTTTTGCAGAATATCAGTCTATCCTTGATGGTTTTCCTGGAGAGAAGTGGCTTCTTTGCTGCCCTTCTTGACACCAGGACATCCTCCAAAAGTCTTCGCCTCACTGTGCGTGCAGATGCACTCACACCTGCCTGTTGCCATTCCTGAGCAAGCTCTGTACTGGTGGTGCCCCGATCCCGCAGCTGAATCAACTTTAGGAGGCGCCCTGAAGCCTTCTTCACAACAATTGAACCGTTCTCCTTGAAGTTCTTGATGATCCGATAAATGGTTGATTCAGGTGCAATCTTACTGGCAGCAATATCCTTGCCTGTGAAGCCCTTTTTGTGCAAAGCAATGATGACGGCATGTGTTTCCTTGCAGGTAACCATGTTTGACAGAGGAAGAACAATGATTCCAAGCACCACCCTCATTTTGAAGCTTCCAGTCTGTTATTGGAACTCAATCAGCATGACAGAGTGATCTCCAGCCTTGTCCTCGTCAACACTCACACCTGTGTTAACGAGAGAATCACTGACATGATGTCAGCTGGTCCTTTTGTGGCAGGGCTGAAATGCAGTGTAATTTTTTAGAGGGGATTCAGTTCATTTACATGGCAAAGAGGGACTTTGCAATTATTTGATCTCAATCCTATAGAACATTTGTGGGCAGAACTGAAAAAGCGTGTGCAAGCAAGGAGGCCTACAAACCTGACTGAGTTCCACCAGCTCTGTCAGAAGGAATGGACCAAAATTCACCCAACTTAACTTCTTTGGGAGCAGCGCACGAGGTGACGGTTTTGGAGCGCCTGGTGTGCCCAAAGTAAAATGCCTCCCATTCAGGCCCAGAAAATAGGATATACACATATTTAGTACCATTGGATAGGAAACACTCTGAAGTGTCTAATAGTGTTAACATTTTGTCTGTGAGTATAACATAACGGATATTGCAGGCAAAAACCCTGTCCTGGAAAAAGTGGTTTTGACACATTGCCTCATTTGGAACCCCTCCCTTTCTGAAAATGCCAATATAAGGTCATATGAATGCAGTACCTATTGCTTCCTCTGGATGTCAACAGTCTCGAGAAAGTGTTTTGATTCTTTTTAGCTGCTTTTAGATTGTAGAAGAAGACGAATAAGGAAGTGGCCACACAGATGTCAATAGAATAAAATGCGCGTTCTCGGCTGGCGCGCTCTGTGTTTTTTTCCTTTCTTATCGCCCAGTTTATATTCCAGTTGAAATATTATACTATATATACATAAAAGTGTTCCTAAGGATACATTTACAATTATGTTTGATTGTTCTTGGACAAGTATATAGGTATAAGTTGAACGAGTTCTCTTCACATTTCAATGGACGAGTGGAGGCTGTATTTTCTCATTATAACGCGCCAACCAAACAGAGATTTATGGATATAATACATTACTTTTTCTAACAAAAGAACCATGGATTGTCTTCGTTGGACACTTGGGAAGCCCTCAGCAGAAGTTCTTCAAAAGGCAATTGATTTGTTTTCGCTGTGAAATGTGTTTTCTGTGAACCGTGAAGGCTTATGAATTTATGGTAATGGGAAAAATATTGAAGGTGCTATCCTCAAACAATCAAATGTAGTGCTTTCGCCGTAAAGCCTTTTTGAAATCTGACAACGCTGTGAAATCTGACAACGCTGCTAGCGCAGTTAGAGGTGATCCTAACTGACCTAAGACGGAACTTTTACTAGGATTGAATGTCAGGAATTGTGAAAAACTGAGTTTAAATGTATTTGGTTAAGGTGTATGTAAACTTCTGACTTCAACTGAACCTGAGCTCAATTTAGAGTCTCATAGCAAAGGGTCTGAATACTTATGTATTTTTTTCCAATAATTTTCTATAACCTGATATCGGGAAAGGTAAATGGGTCTGAATACTTTTAGAATTCACTGTATGCATAAATCATCAGATACATTTGTATGTGATTTGGAGAATAAAATAAACTTGGTTTTACCTGCATTAAGTACCAATTTCAATTCAACAAAGGTTTTCTGCAAAGTAGTGAAGGCAGATTGAACCTCCGAAAGAGACTGGTCAACCATCTGCATACAGGTGTACGTAAAAAACATTTGCAGGTCGACCAACATTGTTAATATAGACAGTAAAAAAGTACATGACCTAAAATTTTTCTCTGTGGGACAGCTTTTGTAATATTAAGGAAACCTGACTTAACACCATCAGAAAAAACAGTTTGTGTCTTGTCAGTCAAGTAATTGTTTAACCAATTACATGACGCCTGATCCATACCAATTGCAGACAATCGTTTAATCAGTAAAGAGTGATCAACAATATTGAAAGCCTTGGATAAGTCAATAAAGAGGGCAGCACAGTGCTTCCTCCTATCCATACCCTTAACCGCATAATTTAACACCAAGGTTGCAGCAGAGGTGGTGCTATGACCTGGCCAGAAACCAGACTTGTGAACACTTCGAATATATCTCGTAGCTAGGATGGATTTAAGCTGACAGTTGATTAAGGATTTTTTTTTAATTGCTAGGCAAGACAATTTCGACATTGGGATGATAATTATTTCTGTTGGAGGGGTCACCACTTTTGTGGAGAGAGAGCACATGGGCCGCCTTCCAAACCCTGTGGATAGCACCCAAGATAATAGTCCGATTCAAAATATGTGTCAATGACCCTGCAATCAGGGGAGCAGAAAGCTGCAGCAAGATAAGATCAAGCAAATCAGCCCCAGTGGATTTTTTAAGCAAGGCATCTAGCACATCACAAGCAGAGAGTTGTTGAAATGAAAGCAAAGATGCGCTAGAAGATGACTGATCTTCCATCAAGCCAACTGGAAGCGGGCAGGGTGGAGCAGTCGACTGACTGACCAGGGTCAATTAAACCACCTTTTATTTTAAATAAAAAGCCTGCAGAGATAAAATGCTAAAAGCATCACTTATCAATTTTTTCTCAGTAATGATGCCAGAGTCTGACACAACTTGCTTAGGCAGGGAAGTAAAGGAAATGTGTGTGCGTTCACTATATTCTATGTCTGTCTGTATGACTGCGTGTTTCCAATATGCTTTCAAAAACAAGATTAACAGGATATTTGTTCCTGGAGTCAGACACACACTCCCATAATGAACTCAGGCAGAATTGATGATGATGAGAATGATTTCCCCCCAGACTAATACGTCTGCTAGACTTGTTCTACTCCATGCTTTCTCTGAGGCCTATACACCAGCTGTGCATGTCGTGCCCTTAAAGCGTCTCTCCTTCACCAGTTTACTGAAGGGGCCAGAGGAGCCTCTCTGTCGCTACACCAAGGGCCTCCTTCCTCTAATCGGATCAATTAGCTGCTAGATTAGGTAAACAACTACCTTGTCCTCCCCAAGCTGAACATGAGAGATGTAGCTACAAACCAGCAACATTACTACAGCTTGTCCCTGCAACAGCTGGGAAGGTATACACGCACGGACACACACACACACACACTTCACCAGCAACCTGAACTGCACTCCTCCACTCTCCGTCTATCCTCTGCTGACCTTGCTCTGCCTGGGGTAATGGTAGTTTACAGTGCTTGGCAGGAGCACAGCACTGGAGTGAAGGAGCAATTTTTTATGGTTCAAGGCAATGTGTCACTGCTCTGCTATACTCTCATCACATGGACCACAGACAAGAGCCTCTCCTATCTAGTGCTTGCTGTCCAGTTGGACACAGCACCAGAGTAATGGCTGTTATTGATTAGGTGGGAATGCTACAGACAATGTGAGAACTGCACTGTACTGTTATTTGTGACTTTTGCTCCCTGGTTAAGTGGTAATTCCTTGAACAATAGCAGGACTTCAGTGTCATGCCTATATACTGTATGCACAGACTCCTTCCCTATAGACATTTCCTATGCAAAGACTCAAGGGAATTTGTTTCATTAGGTCTTCCTGTCTGCTTGTATATAAAGCAGGACAGGAGCCCCAACATTTCCGACCTTACTAAGCTCTATATTGATGTTGGAGTTATCCCCCTAGTCCTAACCCTGCGGTCTCAGGACAGTAGCAATGTTTCTGTACACCAATCACTCTCTTCGCAGGAAGAAACTGTCATAATCTTTATCTCATTCTAGGGAGTAGACAATCCCCCGTGGCACTGTTTTCCTTGTCACTTGACTGAGACCTTGTTTATCTGCCTGACCGGAAAGACCTGTTTAAAACATGTCAAGCCTAGTGTGCTTCCTCTCTACATGACTTATAATTCAAGCTTTTCACAGCTGATACAGTGGTGACACAGCACAACGTGTTTCCTCCATGGAGAAAGTTGAAATTCAAATGAATATTCAACCTCATGGTCCTATTTCTGAATCTCTGCCCGGACTTACAGTAACTGCCAAAATAATGGAAACACTTAAGTAAATGAGGGACACAAAGTATATTGAAAGCAGGTGCTTAATTAAGGAATGAACCCTTTACACTCGTGGGAATTGGCCTATATGGATAGGGCTAAATTGAAATGTTTCTTCTTGAAGACATATGAAATGCATATGCATAACCATGGTAGCAATTGAAAGGGAACAGTTTGGAGATAATGGGAACATTATTAGACCAAAGGTGAGGACACATCAGTTCACCTGACACAAGACTGAATCCAGACCTTACACTGTTGATTTTATCTTCATTTTACATTTACTATACTTTTCGCCGCATTTGTTGATAACAAAATCAGAAAATACTCTGGATACATTCAGGAACATGATAAGAATATTCCTGGAAAATGTGGGGTAGGTGCAACATAAGACAAAAAGGTCTGGCATGAGAGGATTAACTGGTGTCTCCAAGTGGCCACACACCTCTCCAAAGTGTGCACAGTTACTAAGTCATTTCAATGCACTTTTATGACTCAAAGAAGAGTCATCAACTATACGATTTTTTTTGAGCTCTCCTAGCTGTGCCGTTGAGGAACTAGAGCAAACACACTTGTAGTTGTTCTGTTTGGAACACAACCCTGCATCCCTGTCATCACACAATTACTGTTGTTGTTTATGCAATCCAAAACGGTCCATTATAAATTGCAATCTGGGTCAGGTGGGCATCATTTGAAAGCCTGTTCTATTGCCAACATGACTATCTAAATTCTAAAATACGAAATTACAGTGTTAGGCTTCACAATGCAATTCAGGGAAACAGATCATCATTTTGGTGCCACAGAAAATGTTCTTCACAATAGACAAACATAGGCTCATTCTGTTCAGAACAACCCAGGGTATGACACCATGTCATCTTGTAACTGTAAATCAAACATAGCAATCATAAACGCTGACACTGTATATGACACAAGTTTTATGATATGGAAATGTGAAGTGCACATTTGGACTCGCGGGTGTTTGGCTTGCTTGTATGACATCAAAGCGGTATTTTTCAAAATGCGTAGAGTCCTCTTAACTTACAGTATTTCCCTCAATCAGACAACAAAACATTTGCAATTACCGTGAGGTTCTCAATTATAGTAGAACCATTTTGGGTTCCATGTAGAACCCTTTCCACGGAGGATTCTACATGAAACCCAAAAGGGTTCTACCTGGAACCAAAAATGGTTATATTATGGGGACAGCTGAAGAACCCTTTTGGAACCCTTTTATCTAAGAGTGTATCTAGTAGTTGTTCTAATGCAATGTCCACGTTACAGCCAGAACATGATGACCATGTAGTCAATCATCTGAAGACTAGCGAGGAGGAGGAAAGCCTGCTTTCAATGAAGGTGTGTGTAGCTGGTGTAGAAGTCAGGCACAGGAAAGCAGAGATGAGTGAACAACGTATTTAATAAAATACGGGAAAAGGAATAACAAATCCAATGTGCCCTTAAAACACACGGGTGAAATATAACCAGCCGTAAATAAACCGACAAGAAACAACAAACAATCACGCACAAAAACATGGGGAAAACAGAGGGTTAAATAATGAACATGTAATATGGGAATTGAAACCAGGTGTGTAAAACAAAGACAAAACAAATGGAACATGAAAAATGGATCGGCGATGGCTAGAAAGCTGGTGACGTCGACAGCCGAAAACCGCCCGAACAAGGAGAGGGACTGACTTTGGCGGAAGTCGTGACACCTGCTTTGGATGAGCAAGGAAGAACAATAACAACTAGCTATATCAGATAAACATGTTCAGGAAAAGCAGGGAGAGAGCAAGCTAGTAGTAACATTATTATTTTAATCCATATATACACATACTGAACAAAAATATAAATGCAACATGTAAAGTGTTGGTCTCATGTTTCATGAGCTGAAATAAAAGATCCCAGACATTTTCCATACACACAAGAAGCTTATTTATCTCAAATGTTGTGCACCCTGTTCCTTCCTCTGTAACAGTTAATACATTCCTTTTTAGAAAATATTTTATTTCAGCCTTTGTGGTTTGGAAAGTATAGTGACTATTATTGCTTTAATTTATTCATCAAACAAATGGGGTTTTGGTAAAGTAGCTTCTTTCCACAAAACAATCCCATCTGGTGGGATTGTTTTATGTACAGTTGAAGTCGGAAGTTTACATACACTTAGGTTAGAGTCATTAAAACTCATTTTCAACCACTCCACAAATTTCTTGTTAACAAACTATAGTTTTGGGAAGTCAGTTAGGACATCTACTTTGTGCATGACATAAGTAATTTTTCCAACAGATTATTTCACTTATAATTCACTGTATCACAATTCCAGTGGGTCAGAAGTTTACATACACTAAGTTGACTGTGCCTTTAAACAGCTTGGAAAATTCCAGAAAATGATGTCATGGCTTTAGAAGCTTCTGATAGGCTAATTGACATAATTTGAGTCAATTGGAGGTGTACCTGTGGATGTATTTCAAGGCCTACCTTCAAACTCAGTGCCTCTTTGCTTGACATCATGGGAAAATCAGAAGAAATCAGCCATTTTTTTTTTTTAGACCTCCACAAGTCTGGTTCATCCTTGGGAGAAATTGGGAGCAAAATGCCTGAAGGTACCACATTCATCTGTACAAACAATAGTACGCAAGTATAAACACCATGGGACCACGCAGCTGTCATACTGCTCAGGAAGGAGACGCGTTCTGTCTCCTAGAGATGAATGTACTTTGGTGCGAAAAGTGCAAATCAATCCCAGAACAACAGCAAAGGACCTTGTGAAGATTCTGGAGGAAACAGGTCCACAGTGAAACAAGTCCTATATCAATATAACCTGAAAGGCCGCTCAGCAAGGAAGAAGCCACTGCTCCAAAACCGCCATAAAAAATACAGACTACGGTTTGCAACTGCATGTGGGAATAAAGATTGTACTTTTTGGAGAAATGTCCTCTGGTCTGATGAAACAAAAATATAACTGTTTGGCCATAATGACAATCGTTATGTTTGGAGATAAAAGGGGGAGGCTTGCAAGCCGAAGAGCACCATCCCAACCATGAAGCACAGGGGTGGCAGCATCATGTTGTGGGGGTGCTTTGCTGCAGGAGGGACTGGTGCACTTCACAAAATAGATGGCATCATGAGGTAGGAAAATTATGTGGATATATTGAAGCAACATCTCAAGACATCAGTCAGGAAGTTAAAGCTTGGTCGCAAATGGGTCTTCCAAATGGACAATGACCCCAAGCATACTTCCAAAGTTGTGGCAAAATGGCTTAAGGACAACAAAGTCAAGGTATTGGAGTGGGTATCACAAAGCCCTGACCTCAATCCTATAGAACATTTGTGGGCAGAACTGAAAAAGCGTGTGCAAGCAAGGAGGCCTACAAACCTGACTCAGTTACACAAGCTCTGTCAGGTCTTATTGTGGGAAGCTTGTGGAAGGCTACCCGAAACGTTTTACCCAAGTTAAACAATTTAAAGGCAATGCTACCAAATACTAATTGAGTGTATGTAAACTTCTGACGCACTGGGAATGTGATGAAAGAAAGAAAAGCTGAAATTAATCATTCTCTCTACTATTATTCTGACAATTCACATTCTTAAAATAAAATGGTGCATACTATACAGTATCAGTCAAAAGTTTGGACACCTACTCATTCAAAAGTTTTTCTTTATTTTTACTATTTTCTACATTGTAGAATATATACGTTGCTCTGCGTGTGCTCATTGATTGTCTGTATCGTAATTGGTTTTAATAACCTGCCCAGGGACTGCGGTTGAAAATTAGCCGGCTGGCTAAAACCGGCACTTTTACTGAAACGTTGATTAATGTGCACTGTCCCTGTAAAAATAAACTCAAACTCAAACATCAAAACTATGAAATAACACATATGAAATCATGTAGTAACCAATAAAGTGTCAAACAAATCAAAATATATTTTATATTTGAGATTCTTCAAAGTAGCCACCCTTTGCCTTAATGACAGCTTTGCATACTCTTGGCATTCTCTCAACCAGCTTCACCTGGAATGCTTTTCCAAATGTTTTGAAGGAATTCGCACATATGCTGAGCACTTGTTGTCTGCTTTTCCTTCACTCTGCTGTCCAACTCATCCCAAATCATCTCAATTGGGTTGAGGAGGGGGTGATTGTGGAGGCCGGGTCATCTGATGCAGCACTCCATCACTCTCCTTCTTGGTCAAAAAGCCCTTACACAGCCTGGAGGTGTCCTGTTGAAAAACAAATGATATCCCATTAAAGCGCAAACCAGATGGGATGGCATATCGCTGCAGAATGCTGTGTTAGCCATGTTAAGTATGTCTTGAATTCTAAACAAATCACTGACAGTGTCACCAGCAAAGCACCCCCACACCATCACACCTCCTCCTTCATGCTTCATGGTGGGAACTACACATGTAGAGATCATCTGTGCACCTACTCTGAAGACACGGCGGTTGGAACCAAAAATCACGCCTGCTCCCGCTCTGTCACGCCTGCTCCCGCTCTCCCTCTCTGGTGCTCGAGGGCACCAGGCTGCCCTTCATTACACACACCTGTCACCCTCATTACGTGCATCTGTTGGTTATTAAATGTTCACTCCCTGTACCTGCTTCTCGTCTCCAGCGTCTGTCCTCACAATTTGTGTTTTTTTTTGTTGCAGAAATTCGACCATGAAGGCTTGTTTCACACAGTCTCTTCTGAACAGTTGATGTTGAGACGTGTCTGTTACTTGGGCTTGTATACACAGAAAGCACAATATTATTCTACAATGTAGAAAATAGTAAAAATTAAGAAAAACCCTGGAATGAGTAGGTGTGTCCAAACTTTAGACCGGTACTGTACATACCATGACTATTCCCCCCATAGGATGACAATGTAACCATCCACAGGACACGAGTGATCACTGAATGGTTTGATGAGCATGAAAACTATGTAAACCATATGCTATGGCCATCTCAGTCACCAGATTTCAACCTAATGTCATACTTATTGGAGATAGTGAAATGTTTACCTGAGACAGCGGTTTCCACCAAATTGCGGAATTTCTCATGGAAGATTGGTGTCGCATCCTTCCAATAGAGGTCCAGACACTTGTAGAATCTATGCCAAGGTGCATTGAAGCTGTTCTGGCTCGTGGTGGCCCAACGCCCTACTAAGACATTTTATGTTGGTGTTTCCTTTATTTTGGCATTTACCTGTACATTCATATAGGGATTACGGGTAGTGTTATAACACAGGCATCAATATTCTGTAATAATCCAGAACTACTTAGAAGTAAGGAAAACAAAGCTATAATTTATTTCCATTATGGTATGAGAACACTAAGCCCAAATGGAAGTTTCAAGTGTGCTGCAAGCGGTTGCAAAGCAACCAATGGGATTCACAATCACCTCATATCGGCAGAGAGAGGGCATGAGAGAGAGAGAGAGAGAGAGATGAGTGCTGATGAGGACAAAGCATAGAGTATCTTTGCATTCACCATAAAGTTGACAGTAATGAGAAATTTAGCTACAGGGCTTTGAGCATTAATGTTTTCCTGGATGCACAGTACTGGAACCCCCTATGTGAAATGTGGATTAAAATAAAATAAAATCTATACATTTACAAGAGTTACATTTATGGATACAGAACACTGCTATGGAATATGCTGTAATGTATACACAGAAAGCACATTATTATGTATGAAATCTCTTTTATAGTCAAGAGTTGTTGCCGTTTGCAATAAGACAATCTCTCTCGCTATGTATGGTCATTCAATGTAATTTGGCAGGATATAGCCATCATTATTGGTCATAAAACACAAACACTCACACTGCAGTGAGTGCACTCATTTCAACGACATCAAAAGACTTGGAGTATATCTTTAGAAAAACAATACAAAACTGACCTTTGACATCCCTATTAATAATACATTATTTCCATCCATCTCCATTCAAGGAAGCAAACAGTCCTGGTAGATCTGATAATATATTCCACCGTAATTAACTGCCTCATTTGCATATCAGCAGCACTGCTCACACCTCCCATGTCAGCTGAGGCATCTAATCTCCACCTCCAGAAATGTACGAAGTGAGATGTCGAGGTTCAGGTGCTAATTAGCTTTCTGCGCTTGTCTTTTTACAGGAATCTTCGGCACCTGTGACAACAACACATAGGCAAACAGCTCTATGAGTGAAAATAGATAGTTTATGAAGAAAGTGTATGTGTTTTGAGAGTCTGTCAGTGATACTGTTTTCCTCCACTCCGCAGATACGCTCTATGAGCTCTGTTTGGACAGTGCTGAATGGTAGAGCCCTGAAACATATAGGCTGTTTGGGATTGTGTAAATGGTAGGCAGTCAATAAAGCAGAGTACACACACACAAACACACACACAAACACACACAACCCATAACCCATAACCACCCACACAGATAGATCTCCGGCGCCGACAGAGATGGCAGCCTTGCTTCACGTTCTCAGGAAGCTATGCAGTATTTAGTTTTTTTATGTATTACTTCTTACATTGTTACCCCGGGAAATCATAAGTTTTATTACATACAGCCGGGGGGAACTATTGGATATAAGAGCAAAGTCAACTTACCAACATTACGACCAGGAATGCGACTTTCCCGAAGCGGATCCTCTGTTTGGTCCACCAACCAGGACAATAGACTGGATCCCAGCCGGCGACCCAAAAAAACGGCGGCGCAGGAGAAGGGGGAGACGGGGCGGTGTTCTGGTCAGGCTCCGTAGACGGGCATATTGCACACCGCTCCTGAGTATACTACTTGCCAATTCTCAGTCTCTGGACAACAAGGTAGACGAAATCCGAGCAAGGGTTGCCTTCCAGAGAGACATCAGCGACTGCAACGTTCTTTGCTTCACGGAAACATGGCTAACTCAGGACACGTTATCAGAGTCGGTACAGCCACATGGTTTCTTCACGCATCGCGCCGACAGAAACAAACATCTATCCGGTAAGAAGAAGAAGGGGGTGTATGCCTTATGATTAACAAGTCGTGGTGTGATCATAACAACATACAGGAACTCAAGTCCTTTTGTTCACCTGACATAGAATTCCTTACAATCAAATGCCGACCGCAGTATCTACCAAGATAATTCACCTCGATTATAATCACAGTTGCATATATCCCCCCTCAAGCTGACACACCAACGGCACTGAAAGAAATTAATTGTAAACTGGAAACTACATATCTTGAGGCTGCATTTGTTGTGGCTGGAGATTTTATCAAGGCTAATCTGAAAACAAGGCTCCCTAAATTTGATCAACATATTGAATGTGCGACTGGGGCTGGCAAAATCCTGGATCATTGTTATTCTAACTTCCGCGACGCATACAAGGCCATTCTCCGCCCTCCTTTCGGCAAGTCTGACCATGACTCCATTTTGTTGCTGCCAGCCTATAGACAGAAACTAAAACAGGAAACGCCCGTGCTCAGGTCTGTTCAACGCTGGTCCGACCAATCTGATTCCACACTTCAAGATTGCTTCGATCACGTGGACTGGGATATGTTCCGGATAGCATCAGACAACAACATTGATGTGTACACTGATTTGGTGAGCGAGTTTATTAGCAAGTGCATCGGTGATGTTGTACCCATAGCAACTATTAAAACCTTCCCAAACCAGAAACCGTGGATTGATGGCAGCATTCGAGCAAAACTGAAAGCGCAAACCACAACTTTTAACCAGGGTAAGGTGACCGGAAACATGACTGAATACAAACAGTGTAGCTATTCCCTCCGCAAGGCAATCAAACAAGCATCAATATAGAGACAAAGTAGAGTCACAATTCAATGGCTCAGACACGAGAGGAATGTGGCAGGGTCTACAGTCAATCACGGACTACAAAAAGAAAACCAGACCCGTCACATAACCACGATGTCCTGCTCCCAGACAAACTAAACAACTTCTTTGCTCGCTTTGAGGACAATACAGTGCCACCGACACGGCCCGCTACCAAAACCTACGGTCTCACCTTCACCGCAGCCAACGTGAGTAAAACATTTAAGCGTGTTAACCCTCGCAAGGCTGCCGGCCCAGATGGCATCCCTGGCCGTGTCCTCAGAGCATGCGCAGACCAGCTGGCTGGCGTGTTTACGGACATATTTCATCATACCTTATCCCAGTCTGCTGTTCCCACATGCTTCAAGAGGGCCACCATTGTTCCTGTTCCCAAGAAAGCTAAGGTAACTGAGCTAAATGACTATCGCCCCGTAGCACTCACTTCCATCATCATGAAGTGCTTTGAGAGACTAGTCAAGGATCATATCACCTCCATCCTACCAGACACAGTAGACCCACTCCAATTTGCTTACCGTCCCAATAGGTCCACAGACGACGCAATCGCAATCATACTGCACACTGCCCTAACCCATCTGGACAAGAGGAATACCTATGTAAGAATGCTGTTCATCGACTACAGCTCAGCATTTAACACCATAGTACCCTCCAAACTCGTCATTAAGCTTTAGACCCTAGGTCTCGACCCCGCCCTGTGCAACTGGGTCCTGGACTTCCTGATGGGCCGGCCCCAGGTGGTGAGGGTAGGAAACAACACCCTCACCCCGCTGATTCTCAACACAGGGGCCCCACAAGGGTGCGTTCTCAGCCCTCTCCTGTACTCCCTGTTCACCCATGACTGCGTGGCCAAGCACGCCTCCAACTCAAGTTTGCTGACAACACTACAGTGGAGGGCTTGATTACCAACAACGAGACAGCCTACAGGGAGGAGGTGAGGGCCCTCGGAGTGTGGTGTCAGGAAAATAACCTCTCACTCAACGTCAACAAAACAAAGGAGATGGTCGTGGACTTCAGGAAACAGCAGAGGAAGCACCCCCCTATCCACATCGACGGGACAGTAGTGGAGAAGGTGGAACATTTTAAGTTCCCCGGCGTACACATCACAAACAAACTAAAATGGTCCACCCACACAGACAGCATGGTGAAGAAGGCACAACAGCGCCTCTTCAACCTCAGGAGGCTGAAGAAATTCGGCTTGTCACCAAAAACCCTCACAAACTTCTACAGATGCACAATCGAGAGCATCCGGTCGGGCTGTATCACCGTCTGGTACGGCAACTGCTCCGCCCACAACCGTAAGGCTCTCCCGAGGGTAGTGAGGTCTGCACAACGCATCACCGGGGGTAAACTGCCTGCCCTCCAGGACACCTACACCACCCGATGTCACAGGAAGGCCAAAAAGATCATCAAGGACAACAACCACCCGAGCCACTGCCTGTTCACCCCGCTATCATCCAGAAGGCGAGGTCAGTACAGGTGCATCAAAGCTGGGACCGAGAGACTGAAAAACAGCTTCTATCTCAAGGCCATCAGACTGTTAAACAGCCATCACTAACATTGAGTGGCTGCTGCCAACATACTGACTTAAATCTCTAGCCACTTTAAATAATTGAAAATTGTATGTAACAAATGTATCACTAGCCACTTAAAAAAATATATATACAGTATAATGTTTACATATCCGACATTACTCATCTCATATGTATATACTGTACTCTACACCATCTACTGAATCTTGCCTATGCCGTTCGGCTATCGACTCAAATCTCTAGCCACTTTAATAATTAAAAAGTGGATGTAATAAATGTATCACTAGCCACTTTAAACGATGCCACTTATATCATGTTTACATATCCTACATTACTCATCTCATATGTATATACTGTACTCTATACCATCTAATGCATCTTGCCTATACCGTTCGGCCATCCAGATATGTATATGTACATATTCTTATTCATTCCTTTACACTTGTGTGTATAAGGTAGTTGTTGTGAAATTGTTAGATTACTTGTTAGATTACTGCATGGTCGGAACTAGAAGCACAAGCATTTCACTACACTCGCATTAACATCTGCTAACCATGTGTATGTGACAAATACAATTTGATTTGATTTGGATTTGGACACTTCACACACAGACAGCTAGAGGAATGCCAGTGTTCCTTGGTTTGTGGCTAGCCATTGATTTCAGTTTACCTTCACCTGACTACCATCATCCTTCAAGGACTTTTGACGCCTCCCTGTGGAGCTGAGCTGGCGGTTTCTGAAGTAGCAGAGTGTGGAATCATCACCTTCAATAAGGCCTAGCTGTTCGTAGGCTAATTGCACTGCACTACAAAAACAGCCCTCCTGCTGTCCCCATGGAACTAGAAACCACACAGTGTCAGCCACTCTGAATCACAGGAGTGAATGAATGCTGATACTGATGTGGTCATTATACAATCATATTGCATGTTGAGGTACAGTAACCTCAGATTGGGTTGTGGCAACTAGCGGCTGTTAGTGACTGATACGAGAGTGCTTATTGTACAGTCGTAATTGTATAGTATGTAATGGGCATGATGGTGTGTTTACACTCTTATCTGGGTGCAAGTGTTAGGCCTACATCAAAGCCAATTCAGTCTACTGTCGATGAATAGTACTTTCACAGACGAAAGTCCTTCACCGCTACTGCATTTGTATTGGCTGAATTAACCTCTGGTCGAAGTTAGACAGAAAATAAAATACAAATAACTATATATATTTTTTTATATCTGTAGAGCAAGTACAGGTGTTAAACAAATAACTATAAAAAACTATTTGGTTTGGTTGCACAGCTTAGAGGACATCAGCCAGCCAATGGTTTTGTGTGACAGTCTGAGGTGTTGCTCAGTCTGAGCTCAACAAAGTATCCTATTCAGAATGAATGTCTGTTGTCATCTTGCTTTAGCCTTGTGGGTTATAAAAGCCGTCACACGTCAGCAAGCAATTCACAGCGTGTTGGCTCATTCACGCTACACAGGAAAACACATACCACAGGAATACCATTGGCAGACCGCATCATCACACAAAGGTAGTGGACATCGAGGGTGGTAAGACTGATGCAGAATGACATAACAGCGCCTAATTGCTTTCAATGTTTCAATGAAAATTATGTCAGTGTGATCTGACAAAAGGAGTGAGTGGGCTTTTATGTAGTAGCACTTATTTTGTTTTGTTTGTTTTGTAATTTATTTGTTGGGGGTGTTACAGGTACATTATCCATTCACATTTTTAAGTTTCTAAAACATGTAGCTGTTTAACATGGTTTTTGAATAACTACCTCATCCTAGTACCCCACACATACAATTATCTGTAAGGTCCCCTCAGTTGAGCAGTGCATTTCAAACACAGATTCAACCACAAAGACCAGGGAGGTTTTCCAATGCCTCGCAGAGAAGGGCACTTATTGTTAAACAAAGCAGATACTGAATATCAAAATAAATCTAATTTGATTGGTCACATACACATACAGTGGGGAAAAAAAGTATTTAGTCAGCCACCAATTGTGCAAGTTCTCTCACTTAAAAAGATGAGAGAGGCCTGTAATTTTCATCATAGGTACACTTCAACTATGACAGACGAAATGAGGAAAAAAAAAATCCAGAAAATCACATTGTAGGATTTTTAATGAATTTATTTGCAAATTATGGTGGAAAATAAGTATTTGGTCACATACAAACAAGCAAGATTTCTGGCTCTCACAGACCTGTAACTTCTTCTTTAAGAGGCTCCTCTGTCCTCCACTCATTACCTGTATTAATGGCACCTGTTTGAACTTGTTATCAGTATAAAAGACACCTGTCCACAACCTCAAACAGTCACACTCCAAACTCCACTATGGCTAAGACCAAAGAGCTGTCAAAGGACACCAGAAACAAAATTGTAGACCTGCACCAGGTTGGGAAGACTGAATCTGCAATAGGTAAGCAGTTTGGTTTGAAGAAATCAACTGTGGGAGCAATTATTAGGAAATGAAAGACATACAAGACCACTGATAATCTTCTTCGATCTGGGGCTCCACGCAAGTGGTCAAAATGATCACAAGAACGGTGAGCAAAAATCCCAGAACCACACGGGGGGACCTAGTGAATGACCTGCAGAGAGCTGGGACCAAAGTAACAAAGCCTACCATCAGTAACACACTACGCCGCCAGGGACTCAAATCCTGCAGTGCCAGACGTGTCCCCCTGCTTAAGCCAGTACATGTTCAGGCCCGTCTGAAGTTTGCTAGAGAGCATTTGGATGATCCAGATGAGGATTGGGAGAATGTCAGATGAAACCAAAATAGAACTTTTTGGTAAAAACTCAACTCGTCGTGTTTGGAGGACAAAGAATGCTGAGTTGCATCCAAAGAACACCATACCTACTGTGAAGCATGGGGGTGGAAACATCATGCTTTGGGGCTGTTTTTTCTGCAAAGGACCAGGACGACTGATCCGTGTAAAGGAAAGAATGAATGGGGCCATGTATCGTGAGATTTTGAGTGAAAACCTCCTTCCATCAGCAAGGGCATTGAAGATGAAACGTGGCTGGGTCTTTCAGCATGACAATGATCCCAAACACACCGCCTCGGCAACGAAGGAGTGGCTTCAGAAGAAGCATTTCAAGGTCCTGGAGTGGCCTAGCCAGTCTCCAGATCTCAACCCCATAGAAAATCTTTGGAGGGAGTTGAAAGTCCGTGTTGCCCAGCGACAGCCCCAAAACATCACTGCTCTAGAGGAGATCTGCATGGAGGAATGGGCCAAAATACCAGCAACAGTGTGTGAAAACCTTGTGAAGACTTACAGAAAACGTTTGACCTCTGTCATTGCCAACAAAGGGTATATAACAAAGTATTGAGATAAACTTTTGTTATTGACCAAATACTTATTTAATAAATTCATAAAAAATCCTACAATGTGATTTTCTGGATTTTTTTTCCTCATTTTGTCTGTCATAGTTGAAGTGTACCTATGATGAAAATTACAGGCCTCTCTCATCTTTTTAAGTGAGAGAACTTGCACAATTGGTGGCTGACTAAATACTTTTTTCCCCCACTGTATTTAGCAGATGTTATTGCAGGTGTAGTGAAATGCTTGTGTTCTTAGCTCCAACAGTGCAGTAGTATCTAACAATTCCCAACAATACACACATCTATGAGTAAAAGAATGGAGTTAAGAAATATATGAATATTAGGATGAGCAATGTCATAATGGCATTGACTTAAATACAGTAGAATACAAAATATACCTATGAAGTGAGTTAAACAGTATGTAAACATTATTAAACTAGTGTTCCATTATTAAAGTGATTCCATGTCTATGTACATAGGGCAGCAGCCTCTAAGGTGCAGGGTTGAGTAACCGGGTGGTGGCCGGGTAGTGATGGCTATTTAATAGTCTGATGGCCTTGAGATAGAAGCTGTTTTTAAGTCTCTCGGTCCCAGCTTTGACGCACCTGTACTGACCTCACCTTCTGGATGATAGTGGGGTAAACAGGCCGTGGCTAGGGTGGTTGATGTCCTTGATGATCTTTTTGGCCTTCCTGTAACATTGGGTGCTGTAGGTGTCCTGGAGGGCAGGCAGTGTGCCCCCGGTGTTGCTTTGGGCAGACTGCACCACCCTCTCGAGAGCCCTGTGATTGCTGGCAGTGCAGTTGCCGTGCCAGGCAGCGATACATCCGACAGGATGCTTTAAATTGTGCATCTGTAAAAGTTAGTGAGGGTTTTAGGGGCCAAGCCAAATTTCTTCAGCCTCCTGAGGTTGATGAGGCGCTGTTGCGCCTTCTTCACCACACTGTCTGTGTGGGTGGACCATTTCAGATTGTCAGTGATGTGTACTCCGAGGAACTTGAAGCTTTTCACCTTCTCCACTGTGGTCCCGTCGATATGGATAGGGGCGTGCTCCCTCTGCTGTCCCTTGAAGTCCACGATCAGCTCCATTGTTTTGTTGAGGGAGGTTATTTTCTTGGCACCATTCCGCCAGTGCCCTCACCTCCTACCTGTAGGCTGTCTTGGCATTGTTGATAATCAGGCCTACTACTGTTGTGTCGTCAGCAAAATTGATGATTGAGTTGAATTGCGACTCCACTTTGTCTCTGTACTGAAATTTTGCCTGTTTGATTGCCTTACGGAGGGAATAACTACACTGTTTGTATTCAACAATATTCCCAGTCACCTTACCATGGTTAAATGCGGTGGTTTGCGCCTTTAGTTTTGCGCAAATGCTGCCAACTATCCACGGTTTCTGGTTTGGGTAGGTTTTAATAGTCACCGTGGGAACAACATCCCCTATATGAACTCAGTCACGGTGTCCATGTACAGTTGAAGTCGGAAGTTTACATACACCTTAACCAAATACATTTAAACTCAGTTTTTCACAATTCCTGACATTTAAACCTAGTAAAAATTCTGCCTTAGGTCAGTTAGGATCACCACTTTATTTTAAGAATGTGAAATATCAGAATAAAAGTAGAGAGAATGATTTATTTAATCTTTCATTTCTTTCATCACATTCCCAGTGGGTCAGTAGTTAACACACACTCAATTAGTATTTGGTAGCATTGCCTTTAAATTGTTTAACTTGGGTCAAATGTTTCAGAAAGCCTTCCTCAAGCTTCCCACAATAAGTTGGGTGAATTTTGGCCCATTCCTCCTGACAGAGCTGGTGTAACTGAGTCAGGTTTGTAGGCCTCCTTGCTTGCACACGCTTTTTCAGTTCTGCCCACAAATTTTCTATGCGAATGAGGTCAGGCCTTTGTAATGGCCACTCCAATACCTTGACTTTGTTGTCCTTAAGCCATTCTGCCACAACTTTGGAAGTATGCTTGGGGTCATTGTCCATTTGGAAGACCCATTTGCGACCAAGCTTTAACTTCCTGACTGATGTCTTGAGATGTTGCTTCAATATATCCACATAATTTTCCTTCCTCATGCTGCCATCTATTTTGTGAAGTGCATCAGTCCCTCCTGCAACAAAGCACCCCCACAACATGATGCTGCCACCCCCGTGCTTCACGGTTGGGATGGTGTTCTTCGGCTTGCAAGCCTCCCCCTTTTTCCTCCAAACATAACGATTGTCATTATGGCCAAACAGTTTTATTTTTGTTTCATCAGACCAGAGGACATTTCTCCAAAAAGTACGAGCTTTGTCCCCATGTGCAGTTGCAAACCGTAGTCTGGCTTTTTTATGGCGGTTTTGGAGCAGTGGCTTCCTCCTTGCTGAGCGGCCTTTCAGGTTATGTCGATATGTCGACTCGTTTTACTGTGGATATAGATACTTCTGTACCTGTTACCTCCAGAATCTTCACAAGGTCCTTTGCTGTTGTTCTGGGATTGATTTGCACTTTTCACACTAAAGTACGTTCATCTCTAGGAGACAGAACGCGTCTCCTTCCTGAGGGGTATGATGGCTGAAGTGGTCCCATGGTGTTTATACTTGCGTACTATTGTTTGTCCAGATGAATGTGGTACCTTCAGGCGAGTGGAAATTGCTCCCAAGGATGAACCAGGCTTGTGGAGGTCTACAATAATTCTTCTGAGGTCTTGGCTGATTTCTTTAGATTTTCCCATGTCAAGAAAAGAGGCACTGAGTTTGAAGCAAGGCCTTGAAATACATCCACAGGTACACCTCCAATTGACTCAAATTATGTCAATTAGCCTATCAGAAGCTTCTAAAGCCAAGACATAATTTTCTGGAATTTTCCAAGCTGTTTAAAGGCACAGTCAACTTAGTGTATGTAAACTTCTGACCCACTGGAATTGTGATACAGTGAATTATAAGTGAAATAATCTGTCTGTAAACAATTGTTGGAAAGATTACTTACTTACTACATGCACAAAGTAGATGTCCTAACCCGACTTGCTAAAACTATAGTTTGTTAACAAGACATTTGTAGAGTGGTTGAAAAACGAGTTTTAATGACTCCAACCTAAGAGTATGTAAACTTCCGACTTCAACTGTATGTTTAAATGCATTTTGCAATGCTGTGTGGTCCGCATGTAACTCAGTAGCCGGAGAGAAAGGAAACCGCTCAAGGAATTCACCATGATTAATGGCTGTGATAGGAGAAAACTGAGGATGGATCAACAACATTGTAGTTTCTCCACAATACTAACATAACTGAAAGAGTGAAAAGAAGGAGGATTGTACAGAATATACAAAAAAGATTCCAAAAACATGCATCTTGTTTGCAACAAGGCACTAAAATAATACTACAAAAAATGTGGCAGAGCAATGTTTTGGGTATGCTGGTAATCATTAAGGACTGTGGAGTATTTCATGATAAAAAAACAAACGGAATAGGGCTAAGCACAGGCAAAATCCTAGAGGAAAACCTTGTTCCTTCTTCTTTCACCAGACAATGGGAGATAAATTCACCTTGCAGCAGAACAATAACCTATAACACAAGGGGCAAATCTACATTGGAGTTGATTACCAAGAAGACAGTGAATGTTCCTGATTGGCAGAATTACAGTTTTGACTTAAATCTACTTGAAAATCTATGGCAAGACCTGAAGATGGTTGTCTAGCAATGATCAACAACCAATTTGACAGAACTTTAATAATTGTTTTAATGGGCAAATGTTGCACAATCCGGGTGTGGAAAGCTCTTAGAGACTTACAAAGAAAGCCAAACTGCTTCTACAAAGTTCAATATTTTAATAACAAGTTTTCACTTTGTCATTATTGGGTATTGTGCGTAGATGGGGGATAGAAAAAAGTATTTTATAAAAAAAAAATTATTCAGGCTGTACCACAAAATAAATTGGAATAAGTCAAGGGGTGTGAATACTTTCTGACGGCACTTAAGAAAGTATTCATACCCCTTGGCTTTTTCCGCATTTTGTTACTTTACAGCATTATTCTAAAACAGATTGAAAAATGTTAGTTTTTTTCTCATCAATCTACACACAATAGCCCATAGTGACAAAGCAATTGATAAAAAATAAAAAACTGAAATATATTTTTTACATAAGTATTCAGACCCTTTGCTATGAGACTCGGAATTGAGCTCAGGTGCATCCTGTTTCCATTGATCGTCATTGAGCTGTTACTACAACTTGATTCAAGTCCACCTGTGGTACATTTAATTGATTGGACATGATTTGGAAAGGCACACACCTTTCAATATAAGGTCCCACAGTTGACAGTGCATGCCAGAGCAAAAACGAAGCCATGAGGTCGAAGGAATCGACCGTAGAACTCAACAGTATTGTGTCAAGGCACAGATCTGGGGAAGGGTCCCAAAAGATTTCTGCAGCATTGAAGGTTCCCAAGAACACAGTGGCCTCCATTATTCTTAAACGGAAGAAGTTTGGAACCACTAAAACACTTCCTAGAGCTGGCTGCCCGGCAAATCTGAGCAATTGGGGAAGAAGGGCCTTGGTCAGGGAGGTGACCAAGAACCCGATGGTCACTCTGACAGAGCTCCAGAGTTCCTCTGTGGAGATGGGAGAATCTTCCAGAAGGACAACCATCTCCACCAATCAGTCCAATATGATAGAGTAGCCAGATGGAAGCCACTCCTCAGTAAAAGACACATGACAGCCCGCTTGGAGTTTGCTAAAAAGCACCTAAAGGACTCTCAGACAGTGGCAAACAAGATTCTCTGGTCTGATGAAACCAAGATTGAACTCATTGGCATGAATGCCAAGCATGCCGTTTGGAGGAAACCTGGCACGATCCCTACAGTGAAGCATGGTGGTGGCAGCATCATACTGTGGGGATGTTTTTCATCTGCAGGGACTGGGCGACTAGTCAGGATTGAGGGAAATATGAATGGAGCAAATTACAGAGAGATATTTTGATGAAAACCTGCTCCATAGTGCTCTGGACCTCAGACTGGGGCGAATGTTCACTTTACAACAGGACAACGACCCTTAGCCAAGACAACACAGGAATGGCTTCGAGACAAGTCTCTGAATGTCCTTGAGGGGCCCAGCCAGAGCACGGATTTGAACCTGATCGAACATCTCTGGAAAGACCTGAAAAAAGCTGTGCAGTGACGCTCCCCATCCAACCTGACAGAGCTTGAGAGGATCTGCAGAGAAGGAAGGGAGAAACTCCCCAAATACAGGTGTGCCAAGCTTGTATCATCATACCCAAGAAGACTCGAGGCTGTAATCGCTGCCAAAGGTGCTTAAACAAAGTACAAGTAAAGGGTCTGAATACTTATGTAAATGTAAAGGTACAATAAAAATGTGATATTATTTTGCTTCGACATTATGGGGTATTGTGTGTAGACTGATGAAGGTAAAAAAAAAATTTAATATACATTTTACAGTAAGGCTGTAACGTAACAAACTGTGGAAAAAGTCAAGGGGCATGGAATACTTAATGAATGCACTGTATGTGTTGGGCTTTATGGATTATTTATTTGTATGTGTTAGGCTTTAGATGAGATGATTCATAACAAAGTCAAGTATATTTGTCCAGGTTGTAATTGTTCCTTGACTAGCACCATTCATTCTCTCTGTTGATAATTATAATGTTATAACTTCTTATAGTAACTGTATCCACTGGTGAATTGGGAGAGAGCGAGGTGATTGCCACCTAAGAGCCAACATCATTTTCTGCGGCAGTGCTGCCTGCCAGCAGTAATCTTCTCTGATTGATTGAGATTGAGAGATATCCTCTTTAAGTAAAATATTAGATGCAAGGCACTGCATATTTACATTCATGCACTTCTAAATAAACGTTGTAACTTTGCCCCAGAAGCATTTAACTGCATGGCACTCCCACATCATATGAAATAATATGCCTACCTGATTTAGGGGACACAATGAACAGTTGGTAGTTGGGGCCAATTTCATCATAAAATGTTTCCGTAGTGTTAAATACAGTCTGTGACCAACCTTAACATGTAGAAATTGATGGTTTCAGATGACGGGATGCCAATGTCATATTTTTATGTATTCTGTTCCAATTAAAAGGTTGTTCAGATTCAATTAGATCTGTAGACTATACTTTTTAATGGCTAGCTCAGAATATGAGCTTTACAAAAGTTGTTTATAAACTCAGCAAAAAAAAACTAAAGTCCTCATTGTCAACTGCGTTTATTTTCAGCAAACTTAACATGTGTAAATATTTGTATGAACATAACAAGATTCAACAACTGAGACATAAACTGAACAAGTTCCACAGACATGTGACTAACAGAAATTGAATAATGTGTCCCTGAACAAAAGGGGGGGTCAAAATCAATAGTAACAGTCAGTATCTGGTGTGGCGACCAGCTGCATTAAGTACTGCAGTATATCTCCTCCTCATGGACTGCACCAGATTTGCCAGTTCTTGCTGTGAGATGTTACCCCACTCTTCCACCAAGGCACCTGCATGACAACAAGCTCAGTCTGATGATGACACCGCCCCAGACCATGATGGACCCTCCACCTCCAAATCGATCCCGCTCCAGAGTACAGGCCTCGGTGTAACGTTCATTCCTTTGACAATAAATTCAAATCCGACCATCACCCCTGGTGAGACAAAACTGCGACTCGTCAGTGAAGAGCACTTCTTGCCAGTCTTGTCTGGTCCAGCGACGGTGGGTTTGTGCCCATAGACGACGTTGTTGTTGGTGATGTCTGGTGAGGACCTGCCTTACAACAGGCCTACAAGCCCTCAGTCAAGCCTCTCAGCCTATTGCAGACAGTCTGAGCACTGATCGAGGGATTGTGCGTTCCTGGTGTACCTCGGGGAGTTGTTGTTGCCATCTAGTACCTGTCCCGCAGGTGTGATGTTCGGATGTACCGATCCTGTGCAAATGTTGTTACATGTGGTCCGCCACTGCGAGGATGATCATCTGTCCGTCCTGTCTCCCTGTAGCTCTGTCTTAGACGTCTCACAGTACGGACATTGCAATTTATTGCCCTGGCCACATCTGCAGTCCTCATGCCTCCTTCAAATCAAATCGAATCAAATCAAATAAAAGTTTATTTGTCACGTGTGCCGAATACAACAGGTGTAGACCTTACAGTGAAATGCTTACTTATAGGCTCTAACCAATAGTGCAAAAAAAGGTATGTGTGTGTGTGTAGGTAAGTAAAGAGGTAAAACAACAGTAAAAAGACGTTTGAAAATAACAGTAGCGAGGCTACATACAGACACCGGTTAGTCAGGCTTATTGAGGTAGTACATGTAGGTATGGTTAAAGTGACTATGCATATATGATGAACAGAGAGTAGCAGTAGCGTAAAAGAGGGGTTGGGGGCACACAATGCAAATATTCTGGGTAGTCATTTGATTACCTGTTCAGGAGTCTTATGGCTTGGGGGTAAAAACTGTTGAGAAGCCTTTTTGTCCAAGACTTTACACTCCGGTACCGCTTGCCATGCGGTAGTAGAGAGAACAGTCTATGACTGGTGTGGCTGGGGTCTTTGACAATTTTTAGGGCCTTCCTCTGACACCGCCTGGTGTAGAGGTCCTGGATTGCAGGCAGCTTAGCCTCAGTGATGTACTGGGCCGTACGCATTACCCTCTGAAGTGCCTCCGAGCAATTGCCATACCAGGCAGTGATGCAACTGGTCAGGATGCTCTCAATGTTGCAGCTGTAGAATATTTTGAGGATCTCAGGACCCACACCTTGCAGCATCTGTGAAGTTATTTGGATTTGTACGAATTAGCTTTGAAAGACAGGGTCCTGAAAAAGGTGTAGTTTAAATTATAGAGATCAGTCCTTCAGTAGTATAACATTTTTTAACTCCACACTACAGCTGAATAGAACTCGTCAGCTTAACAGGAACTCAACAATGCAAGGATGTGTGTGTGTGTTATGTGGTGTTAGATCTGTGAAACATAAGAGACACATGAGTCACCAATGCTCCAGATTGCTTTGGGGGTTCAGTCCACATCAGGAACAAAACCACAACTCTACGGGGACTCTAAAACCTGGATCAAATCAATCAAATAAAATGTTATTGGTCACATACACATGGTTAGCAGATGTTATTGCGAGTGTAGCAAAATACTTATGCTTCTAGATCCAAAAGTGCAGCAATATCTAACAGGTAACATCTAACAATTCCACAACAAAACCTAATACACACAATCTAGTAAAGAATATATATATAAGAATATATAAGTATAAAATATATGGATGAGCAGTGACAGAGCGGCTAAGATGCAATAGATAGTAACAAATAGATAGTGAAGGATACAGTATACAGTATATACCTATTAAATGAGTAATGCGAGATATGTAATCATTCCTAAAGTGGCATTATTAAAGGGACTAGTGTTTCATTTTTTAAAGTTGCCAATGATATCAAGTCTGTAGGTAGGCAGCAGCCTCTCTGTGCTAGTGGTGGCTGTTTAACAATCTGATGGTCTTGAGATCTCTGAATCTCTCTGTCCCAGCTTTGATGCACCTGTACTGACCTCGCCTTCTGGATGGAAGCAGGGTGAACAGGCAGTGGCTCGGGTGGTTATTGTCCTTGATTATCTTTTTTTCATTCCTCCCACCGCCTCAACGCCACGGAAAAGAACTACGATGTGCGGAATTGTGAGCTTCTCGTGGTGAAGATGGCGTTGGAGGAATGAAGGCACTGGCTGGAGGGGGCGAATCACCCATTCATCGTGTGGACCGACCACAAGAACCTGGAGTATCTCCACACCGCCAAGCGGCAAAGCCAGATGGCCCCTGCTGTTCACACGGTTCAACCTCTCTCTCTCGTACCGGCAGGGATCCAAGAATGTCAAGCCGGATGCACTGTCCCACCGCTATAGCCCCACGGGTACCAACCCAGAGCCAGAGACCATCCTTCCCACCTCATGACTGGTGACGGCATTCAACTGGGGTATAGGGAAACAGGTTCGGGAGGCGCAGTGGTCGCTGCCAAACCTGCGGTCCTGGAGTGGGCCCATTCCTCCAGGCCTGCCACCCGGGCTCCCGTCGGACCCTGGCCTTTGTGCGACAATGCTTTTGGTGGCCTACGAGGGTTCCGGATGTTGCCGCGTTTGTCTCTGCCTGCACGGTCTGTGCTCAGAATAAGACTCCTCTGCAAGCTCCGGCTGGTCTTCTGCAACCACTGCCTGTCCCTCACCGTCCCTGGTCCCACATATCCCTGGATTTCGTCATGGGTCTCCCCCCGTCTGAGGGCAACACTGCAATTCTGACTGTGGTTGATCGGTTTTCCAAGGCCACTCACTTCATTCCTCTCCCCAAACTACCCTCGGCCAAGGAGACGGCCCAGCTCATGGTGCAGCACATCTTCCAGATCCATGGACTGCCAGTGGACATGTTCTCCGACCGGGGGCCTCAGTTCTCGTCCCAGTTCTGGAAGGCGTTCTGCTCCCTCATTGGGTCGTTTGCCAGCCTGTCCTCTGGGTTCCACCCCCAGTCCAATGGCCAGTTGGAGCGAGCCAACCAGTATCTTGAGACTACTCTGCGCTGCCTGGTCTCTACCAACCCCACCTCCTGGAGCCAGCAGCTGGTGTGGGTCGAGTATGCCCGCAACACCCTTCCCTGCTCTGCCACGGGCCTATCTCCGTTTGAGTGTTCCCTGGGGTATCAGCCCCCGCTTTTCCCTGAGCAGGAAGAAGAGGTCGCCGTACCATCTGCCCAGATGTTTGTCCACCGCTGTCATCGTACCTGGAGGAGAGCCCGGTCGGCCCTCCTCAAGACCACCTACAAGTATCAACAACAAGAGGATCGTCATCGGACTCCTGCTCCCGGGGTATCATCTTGGGCAGAAGGTATGGCTATCCACCCGGGATCTGCCCCTCCGCGTGGAATCCCGCAAACTCTCCCCCCGGTTAATCGGCCCATTTCCTATCTCCAAGATTATTAGCCCCTCTGCTGTTCGTCTTCTGTTGCCCCGTACCCTTCGTATACACCCCACCTTTCATGTGTCAAGAGTCAAACCTGTCTCACAGCCCTTTGTCTCCCGGTTTGACCCTTGCCTGTCCTGACTCTGATCCCGCCTGCCTGACCACTATGCCTGCCCCTGACCCTGAGCCTGCCTGCCGTCCTGTACCTTTGCCCCACCTCTGGATTGTTAACCTCTGCCTACCCTGACCCTGAGCCTGCCTGCTGTCCGGGTACCGTTGCCCTACCTTTGGTTTACTGACCCCTGCCTGCCTTGACCAGTCTATTGCCTGTCCCTGTTGGAATATTAAACCATTGTTAATTTGACATGTCTGCATCTGGGTCTAACCTTGATTCCTGATACTGGGAGGTGCAGATAAAGGAACCGCTATGGGAAAGTCATATTCCTGGTCGTAGTGCTGGTTGTGCTGGTAAGTTGACGTCTCTCTGATATCCAATAGTTCCTCCCGGCTGTATGTAATAACCCTTAAGGTTTCCCGGGCTAACAATGTAAGAAATAATACATGAAAAAAAACACAGTTTCCTATGGACGTGAATGTGCCATCCTTGAAGTGAAGCTGCCATCTCTATCGGCGCCATCTCCAGGGATCACCTGTCCTCTATCTCAGACGGCCTGTACAGAGTGTGTCTGTGAGCAAACAGCTTCCATCTCCACCTCTACACCGCTCCACCCACCCCTGCAGTGAGTTGTTTGTTCATCATGTCCATCCCTGAGCCTCACCTACTGCACACTTGTCCCACTGGATAGAGGAGGGCAGAGGGAGAGGGGACAGGAGGAGGAGGGCTAGGGAGAGGAATGGGGTGGGTACTCATAAAACCTCACATATTTTTCACATCAACCTCCAGGGCACAGATATCCCCTCATGGGTAGCAGAGTGAGCCAGGCGAGAGTAGGCTAGGGAGGGGAAGGTGGAGGAAGGAGGGATGGAGGGGTTTGATACGTGCTCTTTTGGCTGGTCCTGCTTTGGGGGAGGCAGGGTGCAAACTGCAGAGAGAGAGAGAGAGAGACAGAGTGGGAGACAGGGCTATGTTATTGATGACCTCCTTCATGCTCCAACACTGTTATGTATTATTGGAACATCTGTCAGGAGTGTTTGCCCTGTGGATGGCCGAATCGACGGCCACTGACGCTGTGTTCTGACTGAGGGAACTCTACCCCTCCCCCTCTCTTTTTCTCACCCACCCTTTCTCTCTCTCTCTCTCTCTCTCTCTCTCTCTCTCTCTCTCTCTCTCTCTCTCTCTCTCTCATGAATAGGTTGTTTGGAGCATGGCTAGCACGGCATGGAGCACCATCAGACCGGCGACTCCTGCGGCGCTGTCGGCAGGTTGACCCCTGAATTACAGCCTTAAAGGAAACCATGGACAGATGAGGAATGGACTTGGAGGAACAGTAAGCTAAGATTGGGCAATGGACAGCCAGCGGGACTGTGAAAGCTTCACTGAGAGGAGAGCTAGACTCCAGACCCCTAATGCCTCGACAGGCCACGGGTTAGCAGGCATCATTTAGGCCATCGAGTTGTTCCTGGCCAAACACCCTGACCAGGAAAAACAGGCATTAGTAATACCTCCACAAAGACTACTCAGTTATAAGTAGGGCAGATCCCACATTTTGGTATGCTGGTTGGGGTGTCGCTGGTTCAAAATCAAACTGCAGTTAGAGGTAATGTATGGGAGCTCAAACAGTGTGCTGCATTGTTGAGATGTACCATGTATGCCAATGTGTAATGTATGCTATAAGACAGTCAAATCAGAGACTGGTTGATAACCCATATCTGTTATGAAGATTAATCAGTAAATGGAATTATTAAGGCCAAGCATCACAGCCTAAAATTACATTTTTGCATGCACTTATTAATTCTGAGATTGTTTGATATTTTGGTCCATTAATATTATTATTTTCAAAAATGTCAAAAAGTTGATGACAATGTATATTTTCATTCGTTTATCATACTACCGTCATCAACATGTAATTAATTGTAACCACTTTTAAATGGACATACATCCATAATTTCAAAGCTCACTACACTAAATCACACACAATTTAAAAGCCCATTTCATAGAGCATGTCACAAACTGGGGACTATACGTAGTAACTTACTTGAAGAGATGGTGATTGAGTCTAAATAGATGTTTGGCTTTTGGTAGTCTAAATTCAGTGTCTTTGTCATTAACTGCCATTACCTGAAAGTCAGACTCTTTTCACACGCCAACACAAAATATTTAGGTTGGCTTCATCCAGTGTCCAGAAAAAAATAGATTTGTGTGATATGCAAATATGTGCATATTTAATTGTAATTTCAACGACCAAAAAATATACAAAAAAGTATTATATGTGTGTCCACATTCAACTGGTAAAAGTTGATTGTGATATGATTAAGGGGGGTGGTGTCTTAATAGGGTGTGGTGTCTGGCCTTAAAATACATGATTTTGTTGAGTAAATACATATAGAAAACCAACTGGGCACAGTAAAAGGAGAGCAAAAATATAAGGACAACTGTTTAAAACCAATCTGTTTTACACAAAGATATGAACTAGGCAGAGAGATTCTATTTAAAACTATATGATCATATTGTGTAATTGTAGTGCCATTTCCTTTATGTTTATGGTGAAGATGGAGCTGGAGAAATGCAGGTTCCTCCCCAAAGAATGACAGGCGCTATATCATCAACTTTATTTGTGTTTTGTTTTGCTCTACTGCATAAAATAGCAGTTACAGGTCCCTCCAGGACTCCCCAGCTCCACTACTCAGAAGCTCCACCTTTTTAAAATCCTGGGGAGAACCCTGAAATGTACATTGTATCAACTGAGCCTAACTTGATCACCTAGGTACAATGTGTACTTTATTACCAGACACTAAATGGGGCACTCGCCTGAACCCAATGATCCTGTGTTTATGTGTGAATCCTGCAAGTAGTGTCAGTCAAGATTCAAGGGGTAACATCTGTCCTTTTCTTCTACCAATTCAAAGTAATGTGAATACAGGTAGCCTAGTGGTTAGAGCGTTGGACTTGTAACCGGAAGGTTGCAAGTTTGAATCCCCAAGCTAACAAGGCAGTTAACCCACTGTTGGATGTCGATTATGGCAGCCCCCCGCACCTCTCTGTTTCAGAGGGGTTGAGTTAAATGCGGAAGACACATTTCAGTTGAAGGCATTCAGTTGTACAACTGACTAGGTACCCCCCTTTCCCTTACTTCCATGATAAAGGCTATGGTCTCTGCCATCTCGCTAACTATCCAGCTACCATGCCAGATACCTGGCACAACATTTGTGCAGAAATAGGAAGAGAGTGACGAATGTAGCCTAGGGGGAGGGATTTTCATTTTTTTATTTGCGCCAACAAAGAAAAAGGGAAATAATATTGTAATACTTATTTAAAAATGTAAATAAGTAACTGATTACTTAAATTAAAAAACTAACGTGTTAGGTTACTCGTTACCACAAACATTTAATCTGAGTATTCTTAACACTTTACTTTGTGACAGAGACAGAAAGTAGATCCCTCTAGGACTGAGAGAAACAGACAAGTTCACTTAAAAAGGCCCCCTCTTTCTCAATTTTAAAACGTGATATGCAGTACTGTGCTAATAGTTCCAAACAATTACAGCTAGCAACATAGAGAAAGAGTGGGAGCCAAAAGACAGTATGTGTGACTGACAGACACCTCACTCACCCCCTCAGGTATGAGCTGGCTGGATCTCTTGGCTACTTCTGACTTTATTAGTCCACATAAGCCCTCTGCTCTTAGCCAACTCACCATCTGGCCACAGGGGCAGGAACTTCTGATTCAAAAGCATCATTTCACACAGGTCACTTATCTAGCTAGCACTTTCCTCCCAATGCTGATGATGTCACTGGCCCTGGCGCTGGTCTCATTATCTCCCATAGAGATTTATAGAAGCTCAACGCTCATATTTCACACCAGCAGAGAGAGCCCCTACCCATAAATCACCTGGTCTGACTATGCACTTTTAAAGAAAACACCTTCGGCAATCAGCACACTCACAGGAGTGTGTGTGTCTGCACGCGTGTGTGGGCAGGAGTGTGTGAGTGTGTGTGTGTGTGTGTGACTGTGTGTGTGTGTGACTGTGTGTGTGTGCCAGTTTGTGTGTGTGTACAATCTGTGGCCGTCTACCAACCACTCATCTCCATACATTCTGCTATTATGCACAGACACACAGTTCATTAGCAAAAATAGCTGCTTAGAATATTCATCATTCGCACTGACATTTATGCCATACGCTATTGCAGTCTCACTAAAATTTGTGCTAAACCAAAATCACACACACAAGCCACCAACGCCCACAGAAAACGTGCTGCTCCAACCTCAACAAAAGTAATCTGTTCAAACAAGTGAAAAACATGCTTCAGCAGCACAGTATTAACACTGTGGGTGAGCTAACACATTTTGGCGTGGATAACCCAATCTTTCTCCCCGTTGGCATTTAGCTTAGCATTGTTCCATGTGATCAGTCATGTCTGAAGAATAATTGGCGGTGGCTATCCCACAGTCACACCTGCTGCTTTTGGCTGAGGAAAGGACCGTGGGGAGAGGAGGCAGCAGATGTAGCAGTGTCAGTGCTGCCCAACAATATTGCGTTATTTCATATCAACACAACTTCCTAGAAAATGGTTAATGTTCCATAATGGCCCAACCGACAAGCGGTGTGGAGGAGAGATGTACACCCCCATCTAACAGGTCTCACCTTCCCTTGGCATCCATTTTGGATTGGGCAGCTTGTTTGTTTGCTCGTTGTTCTGCTCTATTGGGGAGGCGATGTTCCTACATAGGTATAGTTTTGTTTGTGAATTGCTTTTGTTATTATCCATACAAAAACAAATTGCTGTGTAATTGGAACAGAAGAGACATACTGCTGATAACTGTTGTGTTTCTGCTATGGAAGCCAACTCCATGTCATGCAATGCATTAGCTGATAATAAAACCTCACTACTAATCTTCATAGACTCTCTGCATGAGACACAGGGTTAGAAACAGTTCTCACAATGTGCTTACCAGGCAGGAGCCATACTTGGAAAAAGCTGACAGGGTTTTACTACATTTCCTCTAAAACACTGCTTCTACAGTCAACAAGGTTACCTCAATATTAGCATACGTCAACTGCAACTTAATGCCTGTTTCCCAGTTGGCTAAGTGGGAAAAAGTCCTTGGTTATAGTTCTATTAGCTTCGTTGTGACAGAAAAGCATTCTGTGGTAGATTGACAGTTTATAACAGACTCTGTTAAGCACAGACCAGGGAATCTTTAGAGACACTGTCTCTGTACTCTGGTAGCATAGCAACCATCAGCTCATATAGAGCTCATTCTACGCTGCTGTGCGCAGATTACGGGAGCACTTTGTGAGCACAAGTTGTGATGTGAAGAGAAAAAAGCTTCACTAACGGAGAGAGAGAGAGAGAGATGAGGGACATGGCTGATAAAAACAGCCGACATGCCCAAAATTCATCACTCATTGTACAGCGAGAAGGGCACAAACAGTATCTGCACATTCACACATTACCCACACACAGCTCATCTTCGTTTGAAGACATGCCGTTGCCATGACGACCCGTGGGACCAGAGAGTCGTTTTGAGCAGTAGTCTGGTTTCAGTTCAGCACGGTGCTCTGCTACCTCTGTGAGTGCCGTATGCATATGCATAATGGTAATCCACTAACACAAGTTGAGTTTCCTCCAGACTTGATTTAATGTGGCCCAGTTCCATTCTAGATTGGCTTGTCATAACAGAGGGAAGATGATAGACCTCTCCCCTCCCTCATCCCCCAGAGGTGTTGTCTAGGCTCTGTTGCTCATGCCTAGGATCTGTTGCCTAAGCCAAGGTTTAGGCTAGCGTATGGGAACGGACCTATGAAAGAGCCAAAGACAAAGGCTCCAATATGGAAGTATCTTCTAACACACAAAATATCACAATAGAACCAGTAATGCAATATGGTATAGAATGACATAATGGTGGTGTGGTTCAATTGACAGCATGATTTCATGGCACTGAGAGCAACATTTACACAGGAAGGCAACATTTTCAAATGCTGGATACATGTTGTTCCCAAGCCCATGTAGTCTGAAGTCCCACTGCTTGTATAGATGTTCTACAGGCTCAGATCAATAGGCCCCGTGGACAGAGAGCTAGTCATGTGCAATGAGCCATGGATTCCCCAGATGACCCCTACATACCCACCCACACATACAGCACCATGCACAGAAAAAAGCTCTCTCTCACACACCCAATCTGTAATATCTGTCACATTGAGCATGTCGCCTTTCTCTTCTAACCAAGACTAGTTAGTTTGGGGGTCTGTTACTGAATGTTCTACACATAATATCTTTCTAAACCACTCCATGATGCACAGAAATCCCCCACAGATTATGGATAAAGATTGCTCTGTAGAGCTGACCTTGATTTTAAAGTGCTTTCACTAACATGCTTTTATTAACAGTGTGACTCAATCAAACCTGTCTTGAATAGCCATGGCTGAGTGCTAGCACTCCATGGCAAGATTAATGACTACATGTTTCTCTACTGAGCCTTTGTTATAACCTACACCTAGCAACGCTTACAAAGGCAGTCCCATGGTAAGCAGTTGAATATGGCGAACAAGTGGTAATGTCAGATTTAATCTAAAATCTGCTATGATGAACATACAGTGCCTTCAGAAAGTATTCAGACCCCTTTACTTTTTCCACCATTTGTTGTGTTAGAGCCTGAATGGAAAATGTATAAAATTCAGATTTTTTGGTCACTGGCCTACACACAATACCCCATAATGTCAAAGTGGAATTATATTTTTTGAAGTATTAAAATGTATAGAAAATGAAAAGCTGAAATGTCTTGAGTCAATAAGTATTCAACCTTTGTTATGTCAAGCCTAAATAATTTTAGGAGTAAATATTGGCTTAACAAGTCACGTAATAAGTTGCATGGACTCTGTGTGCAATAATAGTGTTTAACATGATTTTTGAATGACTACCTCATCTCTGTACACCACAAATACAATTATCTGTAAGTTCCCTCAGTCAAGTAGTGCATTTGAAATACAGATTATACCACAAAGAGAATGGAGGTTTTTGAATGCCTTGCAAAGAAGGGCACCTAATCGTAGATGGGTAAACATTTAATATATCCCTTTGAGCATGGTGAAGTTATTAATTACACTTTGGATGGTGTATCAATACACCCAGTCACTACAAAAATACAGGCATCCTTCCTTACTCAGTTGCTGGAGAGGAAGGGAATTTCAGCATGAGGCCAATTGTGACTTTAAAGCAGTTACAGATTTTAATGGCTGTGATCGGAGAAAACTGAGGATGGATCAACAACATTATAGTTACTCCACAATACTAACCTAAATGACAGAGTGAAAATAAAGAAGGCTGTCCAGAATAAAAATACTCCAAAACATGCATCCTGTTTGCAACAAGGCACTTAATTAATACTGCAAAAAATGTGGCAAAGCCTTTAACTTTTTGTCCTGAATACAAAGTGTTATGTTTGTGGCAAATCCAACACATTACTGAGAACCCCTCTCCATATTTTCAAGCATAGTGGTGGCTGCATCATGTTATGTGTATGCTTGTAATCGTAAGGACTGGGAAGTTTTTCAGGATAAAAAGGAAACTGAATGCAGCTTAGCACAGGCAAAATCCTAGAAGAACCCCTGGTCCAATCTTCTTTCCACCAGGCACTGGGAGATTAATTCACCTTTCAGCAGGACAATAATCTAAAACACAAGGCCAAATCTACGCTGGAGTTGATTACCAAGAAGACAGTACATTTTCCTGAGTGGCCGAGTTACAGTTTTGACTTAAATCTACTTGAAAATCTATGGCAAGACCTGAGAATGGTTGTCTAGCAATGATCAACAACCAACTTGACAGAGCTTGAAGAATTTTTAAAAGAATAATGGGCAAATGTTGCACAATCCAGGTGTGGAAAGCTCTTAGAGACGTACCCAGAAATACTCACAGCTGTAATCGCTGCCAAAGGTGCTTCTACAAAGTATTGACTCAGGGGTGTAAATACTTATGTAAATTATATATTTCTGTATTTCATTTTCACTATATTTTCAAAAATTTCTAAAAACATGTTTTACATGAGAAAGATTTTTTTTTTTATCCATCTAGAAGTCAGGCTGTAACACAACAAAATGTGGAATAAATCAACGAGTATGAATTCATTCTGAAGGCACTGTAACTACTGTGAATAAATTTTGAAAATGTGCATCCATTAGGCTTCTACTTTCTAAACTGTAGTCTACGAGAGGCCATAATAATAATAATGATGATACTGTAATAACAACAACTTTATTTATGCTGTAAAGCACTTTTCAGACATTACAGTCAACGTGCTAATACTTCCACAGAACACCCATACCAGGACAAGTCTCCCACTGCCAACACTTGCATCGGCACCTGAATTCCTCAAGGCCTCTTCTGAATTTCTCCTCAGAATTCTCCTCAGTCTCCTCAGAGTTGCCCTCCACATTAGCCTCGTCTGATTGTTAGTAATAATGACTGGAGGGGCCAGCAGCTGTTCCTGCCTCACCTCGCCACAACCCCTCTGGAGAGATCCACTAGTGCAGTCTCTGATGATTAAAGTTAACCAAAGCCATGTGCCAGATAAGAGGGCTGAGGCATCTGTGCAGTGTGCAGTACACACGGCTGCAACTGCAGCTGGAGGTTGGGGTGTGTGTTCCAGTGCAGAAGGAAAGAGTGCTGCAGAGATTAAAGCAAGGAGGAAAAGAGTAAGAAGGGAGTGGGAGAGACTGGCATGCAAGGACCTCTTCGAACCACTATTTGGTAAAATGGATATTGTTAGATTACTGTTAGATTATTGTTAGATTTTTAGATGACTTGTTAGATACTACTGCATGGTTGGAACTAGAAGCATAAGCATTTCGCTACACTCGCATTAACATCTGCTAACCATGTGTATGTGACAAATACAATTTGATTTGATTTGAAATTTGATTTGATTTGTATACAGACCAGAGTCAGCCAGTTGTGTCTTGTGTGTACTTAGACTCTTGGAGCTTCATGATAAGTTGATTTAGGAGCTCTTAAGAGGAGAGTGAATGGAGTAAGAAATGGCTTTGCGACAGTGTCTCACAGATGGTTTGGTGTGGTTCAGGTTTAGTAGCTCTGACATTTATTTCTCAGTGAAAAGATCGGAACAGCGCATCCATTTGTTGTGAGGAGACAGAGGGGAGATGGTAGAGAGTTGTAGGGTGAGACTGATGGGCTGGCTGGGATAAACAGCTGGAACTCATGGGAGCCATCTGTCTGTGTCAACCATACCTTGATAAGTTACCACAAGCAAAAGTGGTTAGCTCAAAAAGGTACAATGAATCCCAAGCGTTTTCTTTTGGGACAAAGATGAGTCACTACACTACTGTAGCCAATGAGGGAGAGATGTTGGTGTCTGATGTCTAAAGCCTAGATCTAGGGTCCATAACATTTCTGTGATCAGACGAGCGTGAGTAATCTCTTGAAAGAATAGGTTGACATTACATAATGACCGAAGACCTAAGATAATCAAGTCACTAAGTCTAAAAAGAGGAGCTGCAGTATTACTCCGCTGCAGTACACAGATGTATCAAATCACCCAGTAGTCAAAGTTGCCGTACAGCAGCCCAGCCTCTCTTTCTACAAGTCATCTGCATTTCCCCACACAACCTGATTTACATTCTCCAAATAAAAGGTCTCACCCTCTGGCTCTGTGGCATGGTGTGATTTCATAAAAACAAAACACATCAAGTCCCATATGTAGTTTGTATTTGTATATATTAAGGATCCCCATTAGCTGCTGCCAAGGCAGCAGCTACTCCTCCTGGGGTCCAGCAACATTAAAGCAGTTCTATATAATTTTAAATATTACATTTCATAACACTTTTCACAACACATTAAGTGTGTTCTCTCAGGCCACTAGTCTACTATCACATTCTGTCACTCTACTGCGATACGTGGAACATGCCGCCCTGCTACTTAATATGATTCCAATCAATGATTTAATGGATTGAAGGCACGAAACCCATTCTGTTTGGCACAGAGAAGGGGAAGCTGTGTGATTGATGAAGGTGTGTGTGTGTGTGTGTGTGTGTGTGTGTGTGTGTGTGTGTGTGTGTGTGTGTGTGTGTGTGTGGGGGAGGGGGTAAGGAGAATAATCTGTATATATCTAGTGAGACCCATCCAATATGTGTTCATTAGCATAACATAGTCATTACATTTTATACAGGCTCATCCAGTTAAATACTCACATAATGAAATGCATTATTTGGCAGCGCTTTCTGTTCGAATACCTTTCTGATTGTTAGGAATGCAGAACTTGATTGCACCAAATTTGTACAGGACCATGTGTTATGTGATCAACAACACAAGGTAGAAAAACATTGAAGAGAAGAAAGGCATCCATTAATGAGCCACAGGTACCAGTTAGTGTTTAAAATACCATTCATCATCTGAATCCTACCAGCTGCTTGAGTGCTACACAATTAGAGCACTAAGAACAGCTTGTTCCAACAAACACTTAGTATAACATTAGGGACTGGGAACCAATCACCGTGCACAGGACTAGCACAACACCCTGATGATAAAGTTACATCCCCACAGACAGACCAGACAGACAGACCAGACAGACAGACAGACCGATAGACTGCACAGAGAGGAATCCATCCAACAGGTGGACCACAATGAAATCAAATGATCTTTCCCTGCACAACTTACAATAAAAAGCAGGCACCTTAGTAAGGTACTTCTTCTGTAAAGTACTGTACATGTAGCCTACTGCCTGTATAGGGCCTGTAGTGTCCATGTTAGCTGACGGCATGTTGTCAAGCCTCTCGGGTACAGTACCTGTCTATCTGAACTGTGGCACATCTGTTTCCGTGTGTCCTATGAGGCTATTTTAAACTAGTTCAAAAGCCCTACTAGACACACTGGATGCATACCCAGACTCGAGTCCAAAAAGCTGTCGAATGAAAACAAAGTCCTTGATGGGAGTGGAAACAGGCACCACGGCCGTCACATTACCTCAGTGTCCAGTCCTATCATTGACAGCCAGTGCTGCTGTACCAGCTACAGCCACAGCAGCTCTCTGGAGAGACCTCACCCACACTGCAGCCAGCTGGTGTCATACTGCAGCCCAACTTGCTCTTATGAATAGGAGGCCCAGAAGTCCAGGGAGATCTCTTTAAAAAGTCTTTAATGTTTATGAGAAAGCTAAATACGCTGCCGTTATATTAATGACGCGTGAGCGCCACATGTGCCTGCATGTTTTTGTTTGATAGGTATCAGCATGTATCAACCTGTATATCAGCAATGTACTACCTGTAGGTAGTAATGCAGACATATGCTACACAGTGTGCTCCTGCTGCTCCACACAGCCTTAACGATTCTGCCTCTTATTTCCCAGCATGCCTTTGGCACGGCCGTCACAGATGAGCTCTGAGAGGAGGGACCTGTGGAGAGGCTGAGGAGACCTGGGCCTGGAGGTGTTAGTCTGCTGTTAAAACCAAAAGTTTGGTGCTGTAGGACACATGACTAATGGAAGAGTGAAATAGTATGGTCTCTGTTAATTAATCCACACGGTGAGTCCAGATGAACGTTTCAAATTCTTTAGTTGGTGAAATGTCCAAACAGTCATCCAACTCTCAACCTTGTAGGTAAATAACCTGTGATTATCAGATAACCTGAAAGTAAGTCGCAAATAAAATTGTCAATAAAATAAAGTTGATTTTGTTTCAACTCAGTCCCATTTAACTAAATAAACCAGCGCTAAACTGTCAATGACAATGTCCTTTCAGCTCCCTTCACGGAAATCCTTTCTCCTATGAGAATAATGTTCCTTCTCTTAGTCACTGTGAAATCATAATCTGCTTCTCTCATACCCATTACCAAACGAATGATCTTCAGCTAGAATTAGTTAGTAATCTGCTTCTATAGTCAGAGATAGCGATATGCTCCAGCTCATGAGTTTCCAGAATTTATTGTGGCAACAGGTCACAAATCTTGCTGCTGTGATGGCACACTGTGGTATTTCACCCAATAGATATGGGAGTTTATCAAAATTGGTTTGTTTTTGAATTCTTTGTGGATCTGTGTAATCTGAGGGAAATATGTGTCTCCAGTATGGTCATACATTTGGCAGGAGTTTAGGAAGTGCAGCTCAGTTTCCACCTCATTTTGTGGGCAGTGTGCACATAGCCTGTCTTCTCTTGAGAGCCAGGTCTGCCTATGGCAGCCTTTCTCAATAGCAAGGCTATGAGTCTGTACATAGTCAAAGCTTTCCTTAACTTTGGGTCAGTCACAGTGGTCAGGTATTCTGCCACTGTTACTCTCTGTTTAGGGTCAAATAGCATTATAGTTTACTCAGTTTTCTTGTTAATTCTCTCCAAAGTGTCAAGTAATTATCTTTTTGTTTTCTCATGATTTGGTTGGGTCTAATTGTGTTGTTGTCCTGGGCCTCTGTGGGGTCTGTTTGTGTTTGTGAACAGAGCCCAGGACCAGCTTGCTTAGGGGACTCTTCTCCAGGTTCATCTCTCTGTAGATGATGGCTTTGTTATAGAAGGTTTGGGAATCCCCCTAGAATTTAACGGCTCTTTTTTGGATTTTGATAATTAGCGGATATCAGCCTAATTCTGCTCTGCATGCATTATTTGGTGTTTTACGTTGTACATAGAAGATATTTTTCCAGAATTCTGCATGCAGTCTCAATTTGGTGATTGTCCCATTTTGTGAATTCTTGTTGCGGTGAGCGGACCCCAGACCTCACAACCATGAAGGGCAATGGGTTCTACAGTGAGGGAAAAAAGTATTTGATCCCCTGCTGATTTTGTACGTTTGCCCACTGACAAAGAAATGATCAGTCTATAATTTTAATGGTAGGTTTATTTGAACAGTGAGAGACAGAATAACAAACAAAAAAATCCAGAAAAACGCATGTGAAAAATGTTATAAATGGAATTGCACTATAATGAGGGAAATAAGTATTTGACCCCCTCTCAATCAGAAAGATTTCTGGCTCCCAGGTGTCTTTTACACAGGTAACGAGCTGAGATTAGGAGCACACTCTTAAAGGGGAGTGCTCCTAATCTCAGTTTGTTACCTGTATAAAAGACACCTGTCCACAGAAGCAATCAATCAATCAGATTCCAAACTCTCCACCATGGCCAAGACCAAAGAGCTCTCCAAGGATGTCAGGGACAAGATTGTAGACCTACACAAGGCTGGAATGGGCTACAAGACCATCGCCAAGCAGCTTGGTGAGAAGGTGACAACAGTTGGTGCGATTATTCGCAAATGGAAGAAACACAAAATAACTGTCAATCTCCCTCAGCCTGGGACTCCATGCAAGATCTCACCTCGTGGAGTTGCAATGATCATGAGAACGGTGAGGAATCAGCCCAGAACTACACGGGAGGATCTTGTCAATGATCTCAAGGCAGCTGGGACCATAGTCACCAAGAAAACAATTGGTAACACACTACGCCATGAAGGACTGAAATCCTGCAGAGCCTGCAAGGTCCCCCTTCTCAAGAAAGCACATATACATGCCCGTCTGAAGTTTGCCAATAAACATCTGAATGATTCAGAGGACAACTGGGTGAAAGTGTTGTGGTCAGATGAGACCAAAATGGAGCTCTTTGGCATCAACTCAACTCGCCGTGTTTGGAGGAGGAGGAATGCTGCCTATGACCCCAAGAACCCCATCCCCACCGTCAAACATGGAGGTGGAAACATTATGCTTTGGGGGTGTTTTTCTGCTAAGGGGACAGGACAACTTCACCGCATCAAAGGGACGATGGACGGGGCCATGTACCGTCAAATCTTGGGTGAGAACCTCCTTCCCATAGCCAGGGCATTGAAAATGGGTCGTGGATGGGTATTCAAGCATGACAATGACCCAAAACACACGGCCAAGGCAACAAAGGAGTGGCTCAAGAGAAAGCACATAAAGGTCCTGGAGCGGCCTAGCCAGTCTCCAGACCTAAATCCCATAGAAAATCTGTGGAGGGAGCTGAAGGTTCGAGTTGCCAAACGTCAGCCTCGAAACCTTAATGACTTGGAGAAGATCTGCAAACAGGAGTGGGACAAAATCCTTCCTGAGATGTGTGCTATCCTGGTGGCCAACTGCAAGAAACGTCTGACCTCTGTGATTGCCAACAAGGGTTTTGCCACCAAGTACTAAGTCATGTTTTGCAGAGGGGTCAAATACTTATTTCCTCATTAAAATGCAATTCCATTTATAACATTTTTCACTTGCGTTTTTCTGGATTTTATTTTTGTTATTCTGTCGCTCACTGTTCAAATAAATCTACCATACAAATTATAGACTGATCATTTCTTTGTCAGAGGGCAAACAAACAAAATTAGCAGGGGATCAAATACTTTTTTCCCTCACTGTATAACTGATTCAAGTATGTTTTGCCAGATCCTAATTGATATGTCAAATGTTATGTTCCTTTTGATGGGATAAAAGGCCCTTCTAGCCTTGTCTCTCAGATTATTGCTAGGTTTCCACACTTCTTTCCTTCCATCTATAGCATTTCTTAATATCATTCAGTTCCTTTGGCTTTGATGCCTCATGATTGAATATAGCTCTGTTCAAAAGACTGTAATTTTGCTGTGATCTGATAGGGGTGTCAGTGGGCTGACTGTAAACGCTCTGAGAGACTCTGGGTTGAGGTCAGTGATAAAGTAGTCTACAGTACTACTGCCAAGAGATTGGCTATAGGTGTACCTACCTTAGGAGTCCCCTCGAAGCCTACCATTGACTATGTACATATCCAGCATGCGACATAGCTGCTGGGAGGGAATGCTGTCACTTCCAGGTAGGTGTTTGTCCCCCTGTGTGCTGAGGGTGTCAGGTTCTTGTCCAGTTCTGGCATTTAGCCTAGTACATGAAATTATTGATTCCCCCCTCCAGGATGGAGAAGCTGTCTTCTTTAAAGTATGGGGATTCTAGTGGGGGTGATATAGGTAGCACACAGGAGAACATTTGTCTCTGTCGAGATAATTTCCTTTTGAATTTCTAGCCAAATGTAAAATGTTCCTGTTTTGATTAATTAAATAGAGTGAGTTAGGTCTGCTCTATACCAAATTAGCATACCCCCTTAGTCCCTTCACACCTGGTAGTTTGGTGGACGGGACTACCAGCTCTCTGTAACCTAGAGGGCAACCAGTGGGTCCATCTCCTCTATACCATATTTCTTGTAGGATGACAATGTCCGAATTTCTGGTCCTCTCGGCGTGGGTCCTCTATCTGTATGTCCGTTGGGGTCCTGTCTGGGAGAGTGTCTTGCTGGTCTGGGTGGGTGTCTGTTGATCTGATGCTCCTGTGTGAAGTTTTGGGACTGCGGTTGAGGGCGATGTCCTTTAGGGTTCGGGCTAAGGTGGGCACTGATAAAGTGTATAGGTGGACCTGGTCGTAAAGGCTGTTCAAGTCCAGGGTAGAGTGGTGGGCCTTTTAGACATTTGGTTTTGAGACACAGTCACAGAAAATTCTTTCGTTTACCCGCTGTATGGTAGCAGGGTGGAAGTCTTTTCGTGGTAGCAGGGTGGAGATAACCATTTGTGCGTTGGGGAAAGTAGAATAAGCTTTTTCAATCACTCCCTTGAGTGCTGTGGCCACCCTTTCCTGCTGTGTTCTCAGGTAGTTTGTGCCTGTGTTTATTATTATGTGGCTGGGTGATCCTAGTTGGTCCTGGAGCACTGGGTGTTTGGACACCAGAGTTTAGACACTGTGTGTTTGGGAAAGTTTATTTTCTTGTATATATTTCCCATTTGAGTCCATAAGGAGTACAATCTGTGGCTTGTGTATGTTCTCAGTGGGTGTGGGGGGGTTGTCAGGAGGGATATCAAAGTGGCTAACATGGGAGGTAATCAGAGGGGGTGAGATCCCCTGGGCTTGGGGTTCTTCATTTGTCTGTCATGCTGTGATGTCGAGGCTATGGTCAGGGTCTGGGGTGGACTGTTCTGCTGGCTTCTCTGCGGGGGTGGCCAGCTCTCTAATGGGTTGTTCTCTGTCACACGTCATCAATCTCACTTTCTCCTCAAGCACTTTCACCTTCTCCTCTAGTGCTCTGTTCTTCTCCTGCTCCTGCTCTTTCTCCTGTTGATGTTGTCTCACCACAGTCCAGAGTGCAGATATGTCTCTCTCCACCTCCAACTCTCTGGGTCTGGTTGAGGGGGTGTTGTTGAGCTGGACAATCTTTTGTGCTGACTGGAGTGCGTTCAACTACTGTTCCAGCTCCACCTGCCTTACCTCCAGCTGGGTGAATGTATCCTTCATTTCAATGAGGGAGTAGTACCCTGTGCTGGGAGGTTGACTTTCCGCTTGGGGTTGCTCGTGTGTGTGGGGTTGTATAATGAAGAGGTCTGGTCTGACACGCTCGGGGTGAGGGTTTCTTTCTCAAGAGAGCTCAGCAGGATAAGCTCTATCTCTTTGATTATGTGAAAGTCCAGCTGAAACTGTTTGGAGTTGTCCTGTACCATTACTGTTCCAGACTTGTACAGGTTGACATTGGCTAACTCAGAGTCCTCGCTGTCTAATATCCTGAGTTTCCACCCATCGCTAACACCCTCCCTCTTAACAGAGGGGTAAGTGTGTTAATATAGCATTGTGCCATGCCAGGGGATGGTCTGTGTGGACGATTAAGTTGCTTATGTTCCCACTTTTATAATAGTCAGAAAAAAAGTGTCTCTTGATTTTCCGTAAGCAGCTTCTTTTTGTACTCTTTTCGTGCCTTATAATTTTTTGCATCCAGAGGTTACTGTATTGTACTGACCTCTGAACAGCGGGAGGGGGCTTCAAAAGCCTCTGCATTTTGGTGGGGTAGGCTGTGAAACTCTCCTGCCATTGTTGGGCTCAAGGGCTTTGACACCTCTCACTTCACACCTCAGTGCTAATTGAAGTTGCAGTTAGATATGTTCGGTCCTAGCAAGCTTGATAGCCTTAAATTCAGTCCTTATAATGTAAAATATATCATTGTAATGTATTTTTATTCTTGGCTTTAAAAGTAGCTTCAGACTAAACATTACTCACTCAGTTCCAGGTTGGATGGTGTTTTCAGGTTTCTGTTGTTTGTTTGCCAGAGCATTTGCTGTATAGCTTGGAAATAAGAATCTTCGGTAGTAGGAATCCTTCCAGGTAATTTTGTCCAAAATCAGGTTGTAGATTTTGAGTTTTGATTTTGAGTGAAGGGCATGTTGTGGAGGGTAGTATCCAATATATGTCCTTGCCGAAAATACAAGTTTATCTACAGTTGAAGTCAGAAGTTTACATACACTTAGGTTGGAGTCATTAAAACTTATTTTTCAACCACTCCACAAATTTCTTGTTAACAAATTATAGTTTTGGCAAGTCGGTTAGGACATCTATTATGTGCATGACACAAGTAATTTTTCAAACAATTGTTTACAGACAGATTATTTAGCTTATAATTCACTGTATCACAATTCCAGTGGGTCAGAAGTTATAATACACTAAGTTGACTGTGCCTTGAAACAGCTTGGAAAATTCCAGAAAAATATGTCATGGCTGTAGACGCTTCTGATAGGCTAATTGACATAATTTGAGTCAATTGGAGGTATACCTATGTATGTATTTCAAGGCCTACCTTCAAACTCAGTGCCTCTTTTCTTGACATCATGAGAAAATCAAAATAAATCAGCCAAGACCTCAGAATTCTTTGGGGGTTTGGTCTGGTTCATCCTTGGGAGCAATTTCCAAACCCCTGAAGGCACCACGTTCATCTGTACAAACAATAGTACGAAGGAAAAACAACACGGAACCACGCAGTCGTCATACCGCTCAGGAAGGAGACGTGTTCTGTCTCCTAGAGATGAACGTACTTTGGTGCGAAAAGTGCAAATCAATCTCAGAACAACAGCAAAGGACCTAATGAAGATGCTGGAGAAAATTCTCTCTATTATTATTCTGACATTTCACGTTCTTAAAATAAAGTGGTGATCTTAAATGACCTAAGACAGGGAATGTTTACTATGATTAAATGTCAGGAATTGTTTAAATATATTTAAATATATTTGGCTAAGGTGTATGTAAACTTCCGACTTCAACTGTAACTCTAAATCTATATTTTTGTAAAAACATGCTGAACAATGCGGGAACTCATCTGCTCATCTCTGTCTCTCTCATCTCTCCTGAGGCGATTGTTAGTCCCTCGTCTTCTGAATAACACTGAGGCTCATTGGACCTTCCTTAGAATGTCTTGGTTCTGTTTACTGATTGACTGGGTCAATGAAGAGGCAATCTTCGTTGACCCTTACACTAAGACAATGACATTTGTGTTCTATCAAGTTTGTAATGCCATATAATGATTTTAAATGTTTCCATTATAACTGAATGTGGTAATAAATGTAGATAGATAGGAGGACAGTGATCCATTTACTGTAAACTAATCCTCCATTTGGTAACTCCATTTGCAACCCTCTAAAGATGCTCTTGTCATGTACCATTAATAGGACCCAGTTTTCCCTGACCATGTCAACTGACCACAGGAAAACCTCTGGACCCTAGTTGTATAGTCAGGTCAGGTGGAGATTTAAAAGCCTTAACTACTGAGAACTGGTCTGAAATGGTCTAGCAGAAAGGCCTTCTGAATGAGACTAGCTACCTCACATATCCTGCATGTATTTTTTAGTGTGGAGCTGTGCGGGCAAGGGAGAAACACAAGGCACAACATCAGAGAGAATACATTAAACATTGCAGGGATCTGGACGGTTGTTTGTGCGATTCTGTTTGTCTGATGTCATCTCTGTGAACAACACTTTATAGAAGTTGGCCTAAATTCAAATTGCAGTAAATTCCCTGAAAATGTTTACAACAATACTGAGCTATGCTTATATAGCAGAGAGAGACATACTGTAGGCTACAGTAAACAACCAAGTCAAGTCCCAACAAAGAAATTAACTCAAGGAGACAGAGAGAACAGTCATCTCCACACAGAGAGGACATCTCTGCAGTAAAACCCCACTGGTCCTGTTAAACTCTCAGCTTCTCACCCATCCAACCCTACACCTCCTATTTCCAGCCACCCCTTGCTGCTCTCAGCTCAATGCCATCCTCCCCATTGGGCTATGACATAAGTACAGTCCTGAAGCCACACACACAATCCATGCCCTACAGCCTGAAGGTTTACCCCTGACCTCTCCAGCCCACCCCAGAGTGTTTGTATAGAATTTTTACATTTTTTACATTTTACATTTTTACATTCTAGCTGACACTCTTATACAGATCAACTTACAGTAGTGAGTGCATACATTTTCATACTTTATTTTCACACTGGCTCCTCGTGGGACTCAAACCCTCAACCCTGGTATTTCAAGTGAGATGCACTACCAACTGAGCCACACGGGAGCTGTGTAGAACATAGCCGAGATCAGAGCCATCTGTCAAAGCTGCTCTACAAAATCACCTCTGTCTCTCTCGCTCTACTGTATCTATCTCTGCCACCGAAGAGCACAAACAGAACAGCAGTCTCTGGAGAAAAGAGTGAAATGACCAGAGCATGGAGGAGAACAGGGTCAGGGTTCCTTCCTGTACAGAGCAGAGGGCAGGTGAGGGGGATGGTTGCTGCTAAGGTTAGCTAGACTATAATGGGCAAACAGAAATCCTGCCTTCACTAATCTCACTGGCAGATACTCTTATTGGGTACTGTGCTATCTTACGTTGAGAATTCCCTATGAAACGCAGCTGATCTTTGGCAGATGTTATATCCAGAGACCTCCTCTCTATCCAAACTAGTTTTAAAGCTGGTTGAAGTGTTTGGGCGAATGTCAAATGACACCCTATTCCCTATACAGTGCACTACTTTAGGGTACTACTATTTGAGACACAGAGGTGTATCTCTATCACCCTGTTCCGCTCAAATTGGTCTCAGTGACCTTATCGTCATGAGTTGTTGAGCCAGCACCGAGTCCTGCAGCCTGACAGGGATGTAGATACAGCCAACAGATAAAATAACTGCAGTCTGGGGAATCTGAAGATGCTCGCTTAGCACTGCTGCATTACAAATTGACTCACGGATGGAAAAAACACTGCATCATGTCATAGCTCTTAAACACTAAACTAGAGAAAGAAAGTGAGCGCAGTTGGAGACTGTGTTGTATCATAAGATGAGGGTAAGGGGAACTGATGTTTGTGTTTCCACTCTGGATTATACTGCCGTGCACAGTGGAGGTCTTCACTGGGCCAAAATGTTGGACACGTTCCTAAATGGATCAAAAACAGAGACCCGTTGCAAATGGACCCGAGGAAAAGGACCGTGAAATACAGACCCAAACAGACCCGTGCTGGTTCGGATCCGAGAGCAGAAAGAGAGAGAGAAACATTCAACTGGAGCCTTCCAGCGCCATCAATAAACAATCTACATTGGCCAAATGATCCACAGTTACGTGTCCTTAAAAACTGCCTACACATGTAGGATCTTAATTTGATCACTATTTTCTTGCTGAGAATTTTCCTGCACGGCAGAAAATGCAAACTTGTAGTATATTTGAGTTTTAAAAAAAGCTTCAAAAGTTTGTAATTTCCACTTAGAAATGTCTGACTTTATTTGCACTAAGGAAAAATACATCAACCCCTACAAACATGTCCATTAATTATAATCCACATTTCCTGTTGCTGAAGGATTATTTTCCTGCTGTAGCAAACTGGCTCAAAATAATATTGTACATCTGTATAACAAATTACAAAACAACTATTAGTTGTGTTTCAATGTGTAGCATATTCAAAACATTGTTTTATTGGTTTTTACTTTCCTAAAACAAGAATTGTCTACCTCATGGTTCAGCTGTTGGAGACTTGAGTGCTAAATGCATTAGGCATTGCATATAGACCTATAGACCTAGGTGTTCACTGTATGATATTCATATTTAAAAAATAAATATTAAGAGAGACAAGTTTAGGCCTAGCCCTAGAGAGATTGAGGGAAAGATAGAGAAATGCCGGCGCCATGTTCCCGACACCAACATGGATTTCTTTATACTTGTCAGATAGGCTACTAATGCTATACAAATATAGGCAGACAGAAAGAGGTTGATTCATAAATGTTCTTCCTCACCTCAAGTTCAACTGTCGGAGCCAGTTGGAGTGCCGAGGAGCACAGCCTTCATAGTTGTGCAGTAGCTAAGCCTACTAATAGTCATAACACACCAGACCTTCAAAAGTTGTTTAACTTTATTAGGGCAATATAAAAAGTAAGTCCAGTCATTGTTTATTTAGAAAATACAAACATGTTATTATATCGCGGCATTAAATTAAGTTTTGCATCTTGCCCTCATTGGTTTTTCCTTTTCATGGTTTGAGTGCGAGTAGCATACTAGGCCTACTGGTAATTCTATTATATTGCGGCAAACACAACATTCCAGCTGGAACTTCATTTGGCCAACGAAAATGGCTCAACAGAATGAAGACTATGCCTATATTGCAGCTATTACCAACAAAGGTGATTGCGTACCGTAGGCCTACCCAACAAATGACAGCAATAGGCTAATGCTATATCTTTTATAACAGGCCTACTTTTAACCTTAAACTAAAATAGCACAAAAGTCAGAATTTAGGACCCCAATTGGGTCCCGGGTCGGATCTCGGAATTTCATATCTGTTGAAACCGTGAAGACTAGCGCACAGTACTGACACATGGTAGTGGCAGTGCTATGCAAACCAACAACATCACCACTGATTTCACTAAGTTTGAGCACAGCATTAGTCATGAGCTTATTATTCACAGGTTATGTCCACACTAATGTGTACTGTACATGTGCTGTATATTCTCCTTACAGTATAGCCCCAAGGCACTCAATAAGCTAGGAAGGATATCCCTTCCTACATGTCATGAGTGAGTCAATAAAAATACTTTATTCTATTACCCATAAGCTATACAAAGGTATGTCATGATGCCATGTGTGGATCTGGATTTGGCAGGAAAATACATGAATGGGCTCCATTTGAAGTTTGCGGTAATAGAGGTTTATTGAAATGCCCTGGGCAAAGATCAAACTTGAGGCAAATAAACTGCACCATTGCAGCATGATCCCACCCACACAGACAGACACACATACACCTCTCCCTAGACACACCTTCCTCTTAGTAGGAGGGTGTGTGAATCTCTCTCACACACACACACACACACACACACACACACACATACACACACACTCTCTCTCTAGCACACGCTCTTTCTCTCTCTTTTCCCTATCTCTCTCCCTCCCTCTCTCTTTCACACACACAAACTAACACACACACACAAACGCACCCCACCACCACCCAAGCACAGCCAGTTGGACCTGGTGAGTCCAAAGAAGTGCCATGGCTTGACGTCGTACTGTTTGCATTGAAATGCAAGAATCGCCATTGTCGACACTGCCTGATGACGTTCTCCATGGCAACAGGGGGAGCAAACCCCGGGACGCAGCGTCAAAGAACGGAGGAATTTAAACCTCCGCACAAGAAAGAGATACAAAGAAAAACAGAGACAGAGGTTTTTCTCTTACATACAGTATAAGAAAAACGTAATATATTACTGGTTAATTTCAGCCAAAGTTGGTACTAAAGGAAAGGCTCTCCACTTCTCTACTCATTAACTCATACATCTCTCTGAAACACACATGCTTTTCTGCTCTACACTTCAGATGCAGAGAGAGGGGGATCTCAAAGGAATGATTCACTAAAACAAAAGCACACAGGGTTTCAACTAAGTAAGCTGTAAATTAGGCGTTTTATTATCAATGCAGCGAGGAGGCTTTCTCTCCATATAGCCTACTTGAATCATTTAGTGTATATACAGTGCATTCGGAAAGTTCAGACCCCTAGACTTTTTCCACAATTTGTTACGTTACAGCCTAAAATTGATTCAATTAATTTTTTTCCTCATCAATCTAAACACAATACCCCATTACGACAAAGCGAAAACAGGTTTGTAGAATGTTTTTTAGTTTTTTTACGTTTATTTAACTAGGTAAGTCAGTTAAGAACAAATTCTTATTTTCAATGACGGCCTAGGAACAGTGGACATGATTTGGAAAGGCACACACCGGTCCAAAAGTTGACAGTGCATGTCAGAGCAAAAACCAAGCCACGAGGTCGAAGGAATTGTCCATCGAGCTCTGATACAGGATTGTGTCGAGGCACATCTGGGGAAGGGTACCAAAACATTTCTGCAGCATTGACGTTCCCCAAGAACACAGTGGCCTCCATCATTCTTAAATGGAAGAAGTTTGGAACAACCAATACTCTTCCTACTGTATAGCTGGCCGCCCAGCCAAACTGAGGAATTGGGGTAGAAGGATGTTGGTCAGGGAGGTGACCAAGAACCAGATGGTCACTCTGACAGAGCTCCAGAGTTCCTGTGTAGAGATGGGAGAGGTGATATGATACTTAACTAGCCTCTCAAAGCACTTCATGATGACAGAAGTGAGTGCTACGGGGTGATAGTCATTTAGTTCAGTTACCATTGCTTTCTTGGGTACAGGAACAATAGTGGACATCTTGAAACAAGTGGGGACAGCAGACTGGGATAGGGAGAGATTCAATATGTCTGTAAGCACTCCATCCAGCTGGTCTGCGCATGCTCTGAGGATGCGGCTGGGGATGCCGTCTGGGCCGGCAGCCTTGCGAGAGTTAACACGCATAAATGTCTTACTCAGGAGAGCCCACAGTCCTTGGTAGCGGGCCGTGTCGGTGGCGAATAAGGTGTTTAGCTTGTCCGGAAGCAAGACGTCGGTGTCTGTGGCGTGGCTGGCTTTCCCTTTGTAGTCAGTGAATATCTGTAGACCCTGTACAAAAGCTGAAGAACATCAAGGAACTTTCCGCAGGTGCTGGAGTTGTAGGCAAACCCATAGAAAACGCTACACACTCCTTCTCATGCTCCTAGGTGATATTTATTTACAACAACATTTCGACCCTTAGGTCTTCATCAGGCATCCATATCCCAGGTGGGGGTGGAAGGTCCTATATATAGAGGAAGTACTCAGTGACATCACTTCCTGAAACAGGAGGTAAAAAATATAAAACATATTTTCACAATATTAACATTCAATGTATCAAAATATATGATCATACACAAGGAACGTGATCAATATTTACATACAGTTGAAGTCGGAAGTTTACATACACTTTCGCCAAATACATTTAAAATCAGTTTTTCACAATTCCTGACATACACGCACAAACACACACACACACTCTCTCTCTCTAGCACACACTATCTCTCTCTCCCTCTCTCCTTCACACATACAAACTAACACACAATTCCCTGTCTTACTAACAAACAATTCCCTGTCTTAGGTCAGTTAGGATAGTACCTTGATGTTCTTCAGATAGTACCTTGATGTTCTTCAGTTAGGATCACCACTTTGTTTAAAGAATGTGAAATGTCAGAATAATAGTAGAGAGAATGATTTATTTAAGCTTTTATTTCTTTCATCACATTCCCAGTGTGTCAGAAGTTTACATACACTCAATTAGAATTTGGTAGCATTGCCTTTAAATTGTTTAACTTGGGTCAAACGTTTCGGGTAGCCTTCCACAAACTTCCCACAATAAGTTGGGTGAATTTTGGCCCATTCCTCCTGACAGAGCTGGTGTAACTGAGTCAGGTTTGAAGGCCTCCTTGCTCGCACTCGCTTTTTCAGTTTTGACAACACATTTTCTATAGGATTGAGGTCAGGGTTTTGTGTTGGCCACTCCAATACCTTGACTTTGTTGTCCTTAAGCCATTTTGCCACAACTTTGGAAGTTTGCTTGGGTCATTGTCCATTTGGAAGACTCATTTGCGTCCAAGCTTTAACTTCCTGACTGATGTCTTGAGATGTTGCTTCAATATATCCACATCATTTTCTGTCCTCATGATGCCATCTATTTTGTGAAGTGCACCAGTCCTTCCTGCAGCAAAGCACCCCCACAACATGATGCTGCCACCCCCGTGCTTCACGGTTGGGATGGTGTTCTTCAGCTTGCAATCCTCCCCCTTTTCCTCCAAACATAACAATGGTCTTTAAGGCTATTATGGCCATTTTTGTTTCATTAGACCAGAGGACATTTCTCCAAAAAGTACAATCTTTGTCCCCATGTGCAGTTGCAAACCGTAGTCTGGCTTTTTTATGGCGGCTTTGGAGCAGGGGCTTCTTCCTTGCTGAGCGGCCTTTCAGGTTATGTCGATATAGGACTCGTTTTACTGTGGATATAGATAACTTTGTACCTATTTCCTCCATTATCTTCACAAGGTCCTTTGCTGATGTTCTGGGATTGATTTGCACTTTTCGCACCAAAGTACGTTCATCTCTAGGAGACAGAACATGTCACCTTCTTGAGTGGTATGATGGCTGCATGGTCCCATGGTGTTTATACTTGCGTACTGTTGTTCGTACAGATGAACGTGGCACCTTCAGGCGTTTGGAAATTGCTCCCAAGGATGAACCAGACTTGTGGAGATCTACAATTTGTTTTCTGAGGTCTTGGCTGATTTCTTTTGATTTCCCCATGATGTCAAGCAAAGAGAAACTGAGTTTGAAGGTAGGCCTTGAAATACATCCACAGGTACACCTCCAATTGACTCAAATTATGTCAATTAGCCTATCAGAAGCTTCTAAAGCCATGACATCATTTTCTGGAATTTTCTGAGCTGTTTAAAGGCACAGTCAACTTACTGTATGTAAACTTCTAACCCACTGGAATTGTGATACAGTGAATTATAAGTGAAATAATCTGTCTGTAAACAATTGTTGGAAAAATGACTTGTGTCATGCACAAAGTAGATGTCCTAACCAACTTGCAAAAACTACAGTTTGTTATCAAGAAATTTGTGGAGTGTTTGAAAAACTAGTTTTAATGACTCCAACCTAGGTGTATGTAAACTTCCGACTTCAACTGTACATACAATATTCAATTAGGGTAAAAAAAAGAATACACAATTTGGACATTTAAATTATTAAAACGGTTTCAAGTCAAACTCCTTGTTAAGACAAAGAGGAGACAGTGTGTTGAGCTTGTGGATCCAGAAAGATTCCCTTTGAAGAAGATTCCTCTCATCTTGACCAATTCTATTCCAATGTATGTCTGAGAACTGTCTGTAGACCCTGCCACACAATCACGGACTACAAAGGGAAATTCAGCCACCGACGTCTTGCTTCCAGACAAGCTACTATAAACACCTTCTTTGCCCGCTTTGTATGTATGTATGTATGTGTGTATATATGGATATGTATGTATATACGTATATTTTTTACTGCTCTAGGAATATAATCATTGTTTGGATAACTTACAATTATGTATTGATTTTTATCTTACATTTTTTCACTTTTTATGCGATGCACCAGGAGAAGAATTATCACTGAATTATCACAGTGAATTATTCTAATGTTTGTTGATATGTCAATTAATCCCATAAGGGATGGGTTGCCAACTGTCAATTTGACACAAAATAAAATGTCATTCATTCATTCATACAGAAATATCTAATTTACATAACTATTCACACCCCTGAATCAATACATGTTTGTAACACCTTTGGTAGCGATTACAGCTGTGAGTCTTTCTGGGTAAGTCTCTAAGAGCTTTGCACATCTAGATTGTGCAACATTTGCACATTATTATTTGCAAAATTCTTCAAGCTCTGTCAAGTTGGTTGTCATTGCTAGACAGCCATTTTCAATATTTTCAAGATGATTTAAGTCAAAAGTGTAACTAGGCCACTCAAGAACATTCAATGTCGTCTTGGTAACTCCAGTGTATATTTGGCTTGTGTTTTAGGTTATTGTTCTGCTGAAAGGTGAATTTTTCCCCCAGTGTCTGTTGGAAAGCAGACTGAACCAGGTTTTCCTCTAGGATTTTTCTTTTGCTTAGCTCTATTCTGTTTATTTTTATCCTAAAAGACTCCCTTGCTGATGACAAACATGCAACATACTCAAAACATGATGCAGCCACCACCATGCTTGAAAATATGAAGAGTGGTACTCAGTGATGTGTTGTGTTGCCCCAAACATCACACTTTGTAATCAGGACATACAGTTCATTTATTTACCACAGTTTGACATAGGGTATTGTGTGTAGGCCACTGAAACTAAATTGCGATTTAACCCATTTTAAATTTAGGCTGTAACACAACAAAATGTGGAAAAAGTCAAGGGGTGTAAATACTTTCTGACTGTATCGCTATTTTGTTTTTATTAATATTTCGTTTCAGTTCTAGTGTTAGGAGCTAGGTTTCCATCCAATCGGTGACAGATGTTTATGCATATATAAATATATATATTTTTTTTAAACGCATTTTCCCACCAGAGGTGTGTTTCCATGAAACGGACTTGTCGCGGATAAAATGCTGTGCGTGATGACGTAGTGCACATAAAAAGCACTTGGAGCATGCTCTCTAGTCAACAGTCCGCTGATGAAGTGGACAGGATAGGTTAAATGATGAGATATGGATAAGAGCGAGATCATTGTTATTTGATAATTGGCAGCCCAGCACTGCTCATCATGTCACCAGCATATAAATAACACCCTAGATACTTATTGTACATTTGCATGCAGCTCATCACTGTGCACTTAACCACCATAAGTTGTGAAGTTCATCATAACTTATTTAATCTGCCTATTAACTCTTCATGCCTTACCACGTCGTTGCGGTGCAACATAACTTGTCATAGTGTGACCCCAAGTTTACTTTGACATGATGGTTATTATATAAATGTCTGCGCATAAATATGTTTCCACCGCAATTGTTGCATAATCTAATTCACCGACCCAAAAATGATGCACCCTTGTCTAGCATATTGTATTTTGTCGACATTTGGACATTTTACAGACAAATGTTTCCATCAGGCCTGTTTTTTTATGCGTCAGGTAATTCATCCACATGAAATGTTATGATGAAAGTCTGGTTAGGGACAGAAAGCATGCGTGGAAGGCTAAAAGCCATTTGTGTTGTATAGTTTTTGTGTGTTTTTTGGCATGTCTCTTCTTTCAACTGGGGGGCAGTAATACATAAGGTCATGGGTCAGGTCATACATCAGGTTAGGTTTAATCTCAATGTGACTTGGATTGATAAGGAACAGCGCAGAGACTAGTGAAAACAATATGGTGGAAGGAAACTCTCTCTCACCCATGTTTACATCATTCCAATGCTTTTTAACTTTAGTAGTACATGTAAGAAGAATCAAGTTAACTACCTAGTTGATTTTTTCCCTGTTAGCTAGTGATAGCTAGCGTTAGTGACACACAAGCTAGGCCTATTTGAAACATTGCCATCTCCTGGCCTCATTTACTCGGCAGATTCAATAGCTTGAAAACCCCCACAGGGCTTTAAACTCCAATTAAAAACCCCATTAGATTTTTGCCAGAAGTAAAAAAAAATACATATAAATGAACATGGGTTTTATTTTATTTTAGTTCGTTTTGGATTCAAAGCTAATAGATTCAACATAGTTGTAGTTTTTCAAACGGCGGGTTTATCAATGATTTAATTTCAGTTGACTAAATAGCTTTTTCTTTATTATTTTTCTTTCAGTTTTCGTTTACACCTGAGCTGAGCCATAAGGGAGGCTAGACATTTACCACCCTATTACCGCTATCAGATTCGTTTTTTGTCCACCCACTTTGGTAAAACAATTACCATCACCCACTAATTAACTTGTAATTTTTGTAGATTAAGTGTTTGAGCTATTAATGTATCAATATTTGTTTGTTTACAAATTAGCTATGACATAGCCTATGAATACGTAGCACAACTTTGGTTTTCAGCCCATCTCAAAATGTAATGGTTTTGACCGCTTGGAAGTTTTTACGAAGTGGTCTTCTCTTCTCTGCTCGCTTTGGCCATGCAGTGCACCTCGCAAAATTGATTGCTGTCCTCGTTATGAAATGATCAACTTTACCCTATACTGTGAATCTGAAAATTACCATATACACTGAGTGTACAAAACATTAGGAACGCTCTAATATTGAGTTGCACCCCCTTTTGCCTTCAGAACCATTTTGCCCTCAGAACAGCCCCAATTTGTCGGGAAAGGACTCTACAAGGTGTGAAAATCGTTTGAAAGGGGTTAAACCAAGGCCTCATACCTTTTAAAGGGTTAATAAATTGTGTTATGATAAACTGTAAAGGTCTCCTCTCAGGAGACCTCTGTGTGTGTGTGTTAACACCTGTTTTGAGTGATATGCCCTGCAGACACTATCAGGTGGAAATCGCCTATACTCATATTCCTCCTGTCTGGGTCCCACTGTGACTGTCTGAGGTTCTGAGAATATGACTGGTTTTCTGAGAACACAAGGCCACCGCAGGCCTGATGGAAACCGCCACCTGGCAGAAGATGCTTAGACTTATCTGTTGTGAAATGTCACCTTGTTATGAACCTATACCTATATAAGCTGCAGGATGTCTTAGGCACCTGGCAGAACCTGGGGAGAGCTATCATATACTGTACTCTGTACCAACTTCTGCCTACAACTGCATTACTAAAGGATCATTTTTATACTTAAACAAAGAGTTTGTGTTTCCTTTCTACTACAAATGTATAGGTTTGATAATTATATAGAACTGATAATCTGTTGAAGAAATTGACCAACACGTTCCACAGGAATGTTGGCCCATGTTGACTACAATACTTCCCACAGTTGTGTCAGGTTGGCTGGATGTCCTTCGGGTGGTGTACTATTCTTGATACACACAGGAAACTGTTGAGAGTGAAAAACCCAGCAGCAATTCTTGACACACTCAAAACGGTGGCCTGACATCTACTACCATACCCCGTTCAAAGGCACTTAAATATTTTGTCTTGGCCATTCATTCTCTGAATGGCACACACACACAATCCATGTCGCAAGGCTTATAAATCATTCTCTAACCTCCCCTTCATCCACACTGATTGAAGTGAATTTAATAGGTGACATCAAAAAGGGATCATAGCGCTAATCTGGAATCACCTGCTCAGTCTCTGTCATGGAAAGAGCAGGTGTTCATAATGTGTTGTACACTTTTGTTTTAAACTGATGGTTTGAAACAAAACGACCAAAACTATTGCTGACTGTCAACCTGAACAATCTCAATAAAATCAAGCCCCTTTCCGCAGGTATAGCCAGATAAGCCAGATGTGTCTCCGGAAGCTTACTTTTATTCCGGTAAAACACCATTTTCAACAGCGCATAGATAACAATAACCTAGCAAATTACATATGTTGTCACTCAACCAATAAAGCCTATTATCACGCAAGTCATTTTAGCATTCAATGCTAAAGGTGCTGCGCAGATGTGCATGATCAGGAACAGGCCGCCTATCTCGCAGTGGTCAGGGCATGAAGCTTGCCACAGTGCGCAAGTGGGTGGACTATGCTACTGATATTGCCTGGGGGTTGCTCGGCAATGGAATGCAAAATGACTTGTAGATTAATGACGGTCAACACAGTTACATGCAGTTTGACACTGAAGTAGAGGATCAGTGAATTGTTACATCCTCAATGTTTATGTTAGTGGAAGACATTTTAGGCTATTATTTGGGGAGAGAAATGTGATGGTGCATCTAGTGGAAGTTTAGAAATGTGTTATTGTTGAAAAATGGAGGCTTGTGTAGTAAATGGAGTGAATGTTTTATAAATTGTTGATAGACCAGAAATTCTAGTAGCAGTAAATTGTAGTAGTAATAATGAATGTTTTAAATAGGTAGGCCATGGGTTAGCTATTGTAAGTGGGGTCACTATTGTAGTTTGGTTAATGCGTGGTTTAGTTTAGTGGGTTGGGGTGAGCTGTGTGGCAGAAACAGTCTTAAGTGCTTCTCCAGTGCTATCATTTACTTGGTAGAATATATTTTTGTTCTGATTTTAGATTTGAAAAGCAAAAGTAGACCAAGATATTTGTTCTGATTTCAGATTTACATAGCAGAGAAGTATTCAAACCCTCTACGTTTTTATGTAACTTGATGGGAAAGTGGTCAATGTAGCTGAATTGTGTCATAAGTCACAAGTCTCATTCATGTTCATAACATCTAGATAGTGCTGCTGAAATGCAGTTCCGTTTTTTGGGTCACTTTTGGTAGGTGGCCCTTGGACTAAGCTACTTGTGGATCAATGGAGGCTCATCAGAGGAGGACCATCCTTCTCAGTGAATTTCATAAAAATGTAATTTTTAAAACATTTAAAAAGTTATCCTTTTTAGATAAAATTATACTAAATATAATCACGTCACCAAATATTTGATTAAAACACTATTTTGCAAAGAAGGTCTACAGTAGCCTCAACAGCACTATTTAGGGTAGCACCATGGTGTAGCTGGATGATAGCTAGTTTCCGTCCTCCTCTGGGTACATTGACTTCAATACAAAATCTAGGAGATTCATGGTTCTCACCCCTTTCCATAGACTTACACGGTAATTGTGACAATCCGGAGGACGTCCTCCAACCTATCAGAGCTCTTGCAGCAGTAACTGACATTTTGTCCACCCAATCAAAGGATCAGATAATTAATCTAGTACTGAAAGCATAAACTACAGCAAGCTAGCACTGCAGTGTATAACATGTGGTGAGTAGATGACTCAAAGAGAAAGACAAAAGTTGAACTGTTTTGAATAAATTAATTTCTTCCACAATTCAGGAGAAGCAAGAGAGAAATAGAGAGAGATTGAAAGAAAATTACACTTTCCCTTTCACTTACTTAGCTAGAAAATGCAGTTAGCTAGCTGACCCTGCTGAAACACCGGATGCTATGTTAGTTAGCTGGCTATGACTTTCCAACACAACACTGGAACTCTTCAAAGTCAAGGTAAGCTTTTGGTTTTACTAATTTATTGCCACCCGGAGCCACCGGTGTAACTGCTTACTGACTGTACACTGTAATGTTACTACATGATTGTAGAGGGTTTAGTAACGCACTAGTTCTATTAGCTATGCTGACTATGACATTACTTTAGCTAATATGGTGACAACGATGTAGGCTGTGTGTAGCGGTTTGGCTTGGAAAGTTTTTTTTCGCCTGGTCACATACAGCTGATGTGTTGTGCATTGAAATCCACAATCGAAGGAATACAATGTGGCTGCTATGAAAGTGAACTGTATTTATGTGCGATCAGGGATGTATTCATTCCACCGATTCTATTGAAAAAACTTTTCTTAAATGGAAGCAAACGGAACAAAACATACCTGACTTTTTTTCCAATAGAAGCTCTCATTTGCAACTGTTGGACTAATGATTACACCCTATATCAGCAAGATGCAGGCAAGAGTGTGCAAGGCGGTATTGAAAGTCACTGTCTATCCATGTGTCACTGTCGGTCACCTCAAATTTGTCTCTTGACCTGTGTGCACCTACGTTGTAAACTTTCATTCATAGGCAAGGTTGTAGCAACCTCATGATGGGTATAGGGGAAATTAGAGTATCATGTAGTAGCCTGAGCCTATCGCATATTCAATTCACTTGGTGAATGGAATATGAATGAGAGTCATCCAATATGCTGTAATATAAGGCCATGCTCATAAAAAAAAAATGGTCCTCCCCCTTAAACGGCACTGACTGACACTGTTGTGGATGGAGATGAGGTCTGGCATTGCCACAGGTTGCAGTATAGAGATGTTAAGGCAAGAAAATAAAGTGTTTTCTTTCCCTCTTTTCCTTTTGGGCTGAACTGAGGTTTGCCATCCCCATCAGGAATGAGTGCTGCACTAAAGAAGGAGTGTATTCAGAACCTCATTGATGCTGTCTGGCAGCGCATGTGTGCCTTTGTGTGTTCATCACAGATGGAGTCAACTGGACACTGATTGGAGTCAAAACCATTATCCCAGAAGACTACCCATAATCTGACAGCCATCAGCATCCAAATAATAATAGCTCCTGTCACACAGGGCAAACTCACATTACTAGTAATTCATATCTAACCAATCACACGCCCCATTGATTGTAATGTTATTCAAAGCCTTGGCCAACATGTTTTCCTGAGTGTTGGTGTGCAGTATGTACATATAAATAGTACAGTTTACAGTAATGCTTATGCTAATCAGGCATACTGTACATAAATTATGACTTTACGTCCCCTAGGGTATTTTCTGCTTGTTGAGTAGTCAACTGGATGAGTCCAGTGTGTGTGTGTGCATGCATGCATGCGTGTGTTTGAGTGTGGGCGGGTGTGTGTGTCTCATCAGTCCAATGGATGAGGCCAGTTGAACTGTGACAATCTGGCTCATTAAACTGTGCAAATCAACACGAGGGCTGGAACCAGGTCGTCTCAGCAAACACGATCATCCTTCTCCTCTCCCATCCCACGGCACAGACAGCAGCATGACTGAATGAGGGAAGCAATGCAAACAGAGATAATTCAATACATTTAATAACTGCTGAACCATCTGTAATCCAGGCACCTGCCAAACCAAGTGTGAAATTATGCGAGTGGAGACTTTTTAATCACGTCACCGATGAAGCTTCATGTAGTACACAGCGTTGTACGAGTTTTTCAGTTTCTTTGCAATTTCTCGCTGCTTTTCTTTCAAAAACAAGGACATTTATAAGTGACCCCAAACTTTTGAACAGTAGTGTATATTTTTTTGTGTGTATTGATGTGTAAGTGTGTGTGCACAAGCGTACAGTAAATGTACATGTAATGTAGTGGGAGTACTATATAAGGGAACGGGGGCATTTGTCAATCTTCACAGTGCCATAGCCTAGTACAGTAGTTTATGTCTGGAAAGCCTTCATGATGCTGCATGAGAAATAAGGAACATCACACACGTTTATGGTCATGTGTGGTTCAACACATACATTTCTCGTATCCGAGGGCTCAAATAAATGATCCCTCTCAACCACATCAATCAATTCCAAGTAACCCAATATGGAAACACGCTGTTTACAGATTCAAATCCACAAACGGCACTCAGCTCATCTGTCTTCTCTAAAAATTAAAGTGACAGAATCATTTTCTATTTCAACAGGTGTATATGTCACCCTAAAATGCTCAGGTTTATCCTGACATCCTGACAGGCCATTGAAAGGGACAACTTCAATAGAGATTTTCTGACAGACAATCCATAAGGTGATATAGTGGGCCTGATTAATATTCATATGTGCAGCCTCCAGCTCAGGTAGAGTGGACGAATAGCCAGGTGACAGCGCATACGCACACACACACTCACCCTCACATACGCACACACGCACATACAGCCCCCAAGATTCCGGTTAAAAATGATTGATCCGCCTGTGGACTGACTGAGCTCCCTCCCCTCCGCGGACTGCCTGCATCTAAATCCATCAGGGACTGCAGTGCATTAGGGAACCTAACAAGGATGGAAATTCAGACCGGAGAAACAGCCTTGGCATGCAGCACAATGGCCATATGTCACTTGTTTATGAGTTAGCTAGTACCTAAAGTCTAGTCTAGTGTCATGCGCAACACACGATTGATTCCCATTCAAAATCCTACACCTAACCTTAACCCCTTAACCCTAATTCTAACCCTAATTCTAACCCAAACCCTTAAACATTTACATTTTACATTTTAGTCATTTAGCAGACGCACTTATCCAGAGTGACTTACAGTTAGTGCATTCATCTAAAGGTAGCTGGGTGGGACAACCACATATCATAGAAGGGGGTCACTGCGTTGATGTTTGCAGAGAACGACTGGGTGGACAGCTAAGCTCCTGAACAACTAATCAAATGGCTACCCAAATGACTATTTTTCTTATCTCATACTTTTTTTTAGGTATTTTCTCAAAACTGCCTTGTTGGTTAAAGGTTTGAAAGTAAGCATTTCACTGCGCATGTGACAAATAACATTTGATTTGATTTGTCCAGGGTCACGACAAGGTTCTTTGCAATCTGGGAGGGCAACACTTAAGAGTCAACCGTGATGGAGAGGTCTTTGAGCGGACAGGCCTTCCCCTGGAGGAAGAGCAGCTCTGTTTTGTCGAAGTTGAGCTTGAGGTGGTGGGCCGAGTTAAGATATCTTTGTTGAGTTGAGAGATCTGCCAGGCACCCATAGGTGTGTGTCGCCAGCCGATTCAGAAGGGGGGAAGGAGAAAAGTAATTGAGTGTCATCCCCATAGTAATGATAGGAGAGACCATGTGAGGATATGACGGAGCCGAGTGACTTGATGTATTGAGAGGGCCTAGAACCGAGCCCTGGAAGACACCAGTAGTGAGAGGACGTGGTGCAGACACAGATCATCTCCATGTCACCTGGTAGGAGTGGCCTGCCAGGTAGGATGCAATCCAAGAGTGTGCAGAGCCTGAGACGGCCAGCCCTGAGAGGGTGGAGAGGAGGATCTGATGGTTCACGTGTCAGAGGCAGCGGATAGATCTAGGAGAACAGAGGAGAGAGAGTCAGCTTTGGCAGTGGGAAGAGCCTCTGTGACACAGAGAAGAGCAGTCTCAGTTGAGTGACTTGTCTTGAAGCCTGACTGGTTAGGGTCAAGAAGATCATTCTGAGAGAGATAATGAGAAAGTTGATCAGAGACAGCACGCTCAAGTGTTTTGGAAAGAAAAGAAAGAAGGGATACAGGTCTATAATGTTTGACATCAGATGAGTCAAGTGTTGGTTTCTTGAGGAGAGGAGCGACTGAAGTCAGAGGGGACGCAGCCAGTGGTCAGGGATGAATTGAAGAGGGAACTGAGGAATGAGAGAAGGTCTCCAGAAGTGGTCTGGAGAAGGGAGGAGGAGATGGGGTCGAGCAGGCAGGTTGTCAGGCAGCCAGACCTCACTAGTCACAACATTTCATCTGGAGAGAGAGGTGGAGAAAGTGGTCAATGGCGTAGGGTAGTTTTGTGTGAGTGAGACCAGTGGACTCAATAAGCTGACTGAATGAGTAGCGGATGTCGTCAACCTTCTTTTCAAAGTGGTTGACAAAGTTGTCCGCAGAGAGGGAGAAGAGAGGGTGGAGGATTAAGGAGGGAGACCTAACCCCTAAGCCTAAAATAGCCTTTTCCTTGTGGGGACCGGCTAAATGTCCCCACTTGTCCGAATTTTCGTTGTTTTACTATCCTTGTAAAACACACACACACACAAACACACAAACACAGCTTTAGCCCATAACAAGTGGAGGCCCCTAGCGTTGAGGGAATGTGGCAGCTATTCAGTAGGATTTAGTGCAGTAGGAAGATCCTAGATCTGTGCCTGGAGAGATGGTCCCTCTCCTTGGAGTAGGGTTTGAAAACTTCCGGAAATGTTCAATAAATTCCCTAGTTTTCCCGAAAATCCCAGTTGGAGGATTACCTGAATCAGGATGGAATAAACAGGAGATCCATAATCCTCCATCCAGGTATTCTGGAAAACCTGTAAATACATTCAAAGTTTCCAGAATTTCGCAACTGTACTCCAGGGAGAGGACCACTGCTCTAGGCACATATCTAGGATCTCCCTACTGCACTAAATCTTAACCATCAGGTAGTAAAAATGTGACATTGACCTTAGGCCAGTGTTCAGGGGAAAACTCTCATGCTTTTGACTTTAGAGCTCCAAGCATACCAATCAGTGTTTTAGAAGCACGTGCACAGGAGCCCTGACCAGGGTGAGAGGCTCTGCACTGCAGCAGTGTTCTGTAGGCTCCATGTACTGTATGAATTGTATGGTACCCAGCTGCAGTGGCTCAGTGCTCCAGAGGTGTAATTTACTGTGAGCCAGACCACAGGGACCTTATAAATCCTCAGAATGCCAGCAGGACCCAGAGAGAGCACATCTCACTACACATGATGGAGTGGCAGTATACGGTTACTGTAAACATACACACATAAGCACACACACAATCATAGAAAAAATCCACTTACGCAACCTCAAACCACCCACCCACACTTTTCTGAAACACACACAGGCAACATCCGCCCACACACATACAAATCAGTGAGAGATATTGCCTACTTTGTGAATTAAAATGCCCCCTAACCAGCACTGTCACAGAAACTCTTCGTCATCAGCTTCTGAGCATTAGTCTACTGAGAATACGTGGGTTTCCCCCCCCAGAAAAATACTATTTAGCTCTTTTAATTGACTACACCCCAGAATCAGTTCGTTATCAGGCAATCCTGTTATCACTGCATTTTATCATTCCTGTCTCAACCACTGCCAAAATACTGCATGAGGATGTGGTGGGTATGATATGAGGATAATAAACGGACGCAAATAAAATCCAACTCATTCTGAGTGTGCTCAAGGACAACAACTAAAATGTGCTACACACAGATATGAGATAATGCAGAGATCTGTGGTAGGATTACGGGTCTGTTGAAGGGAGCCTCGTGGTTAAGCTAACTGTATTACTAACTGTACATAGAACTGTAGGCTACATATGGCTTAGCCATCTCTCTAAATGATCACGCCTGCCTCGTCTTCTGCCAAAAGCTGAAGCAAGCGGCTGCTACTTCCAACATGAACCTGTTAAATCTGCATTAACACAACACCAACATCACAACAATACCACCAGAAAGGAAAAAGAACTAAACTCCACTCTTCTATCCTTTTTTTCAGAGGAGAAAGGAGAAGAGAAGAGAGAGAACTTACCTGGCAAGGTGTCCAGAGGCAGGAGACATCAGAGAGCATGGGCTTGTCTTTCACACGATGACAGCAGAGGATCACACAGTCATGTGTGTGAGAGATGCTTCCCTCTCACTCTGAATCAGTCTGACTGATGTCAGCTCTCGTTTCTATTTCCTTCCTCCTCGTCCTTTTCTCTCTTCTTTTCTTTGTCTTTTATCCGAAACCCTCTGAAGAGGATGGCAAAAAAAGGGGAAAGGGGAAACGGACAGCAAGATGCTCTGCTCTCCAGTGAGACTACTTCTAATCTCGACACGATCCTCTACTGCAGCACAACACGGCAGGCACTCTCACTGCCCGTTCACACAGCCCGGTGACGCACAAAACCCGGAACTGGAGCCTGAATGCGACATGGATACTTGACTGGAGTCTACGTGAGTAACAGTACCTCACTGAGAGATGTGCTATTGGCTGGTAGAGCATTGAGAGGGCTCCTTATCTCTCTTTCTCTTTCTCTCGCTCTCACTCTTTCTGTCTCTCGCCCATCCTCTCATTTAATGTGTACCTAGAGTGGGGAATGGTCCTCATTTAAACACTATTAGGATGACATCACATCATCCACTTTGTCCAAACATGGACTGCTTCACTGCTGTTATCATCGCCATTGACAGCAGACGTCTTTCTGGTGCGGAGTGCCTTGCGGGCAGTGAGACTGATAAACTGGCTGCTTTCTCTCTCTCTCCACTCTCGCTCCCTATTTGCATCAACGTTAACTATTAACACATCCAAGTTACTCATAAGGGCTGGGCAGACGGCAGAATAAAAATAGCAACAACCTTCCTACAAACACTGTCATTCACTCTCTTACACACACTCAAACAAAATATGCTAACTACTAAATACAAAACTAGTGTACAGTATTGTACAATATACATGTATAATGCACATGTAGATTGGCCTCACTCAATGATTAGTGCACACTGATGGGGAGCGCTGTGTGGTCATTGCGGTTTTTCTTGATGTAACATCCCCTCATCAGAGTGATCACTTTCCTCTTCTAGAGTAGTGTGTGTCTGGAGTGAGCAGCAGGGGCAGAGGACTAGCTGTTATCGGACCAGGGTTTAGGGGTGTCCTGCCATGGTGGCTCAAGGTTGGCCGACATGTCAATCCAGATCTATGGCCGGGACAGGAGACAGCCAGCCAGCCCCAGTGCAATCTAATGACCTGGTGAGACAGGATTTATTAATACGTCTTTCATACACAGGGTGGGTCGGTGGGAACACAGAGAATATTGATATCCATCAGCTTGTCATGTATAGATAAATGATAAAGGGATGAGGATGAAAAAAAGAAGAGGATGGGATGTCTGACGATATGGGCGTCATGACTTGAATTCCTTATGTAGTTACCAGCTTAAAGCCCCCATGCAGTCTTTTTCATGTTAAATCATCTCTGTGTGTCTAATAAATCACTGTGTATGTTTATTTCATGAAAATAATGTATCATATATTGTTAATGATTTCCATGAGCCTCCTTTTGCCATTGAAATGCTCAGTCTGAACGTGTTGATGCGAATTGAAATATATTTACATACAAAGTCCTGATTTGCAGATAGGATCGTCTACACTCTAGAGCCTACCCCGCTTACCCATTCATAGTAGTAGGATACATATGTAAATAACAGATGACTGGTCATTGGTCATGCCAATGTCATACTGTTTGCCAAAACCTCCATCCCACCTGAACTGGCTGAGATTCCAGGTGTTTTTTCTTCTTCAAAAAGCTCTTACACTAAAAGTGCATTATCATAATTCTAACAATTTCAGAGTGTTATTTCAACCTCATATTGTGGAAATATCATTTAAAAAAAAACAGGAATCATTTGACTGCGCTGCCCCTTTAAATACAACTAACATGATCCACTAATTGAGCATATAATAAGATACCACTTTAGCAATACTGTTATACTACAAAATATCAGACACACTCGCTCCTTCATTTTGGAATGCAAACAGCAGTATCAATGAAGTCTTAGGCAGGGCATTCCTATGCACAGTAGCTCCCCACTGCTACAGGGATAGCCTAAATCAATAGGGAAGGACCTAGTGAAATGTATCGCCGCATGTAGCTATTTTACTCAAGCAGGGAAAGCTCATTCACCCAGAACAAATGGGCTTTGCTAAAAATGTAAAAAAAACTTGCGTAATCCTGGGTATCCCTCTCCTCCTCCTCTACTCTCCTCCTCGTCCACAACCACCCTCTCCTCCTCCTCCACAACCACGCTCTCCTTCTTTACCATGTTCTCCTCCTCCACCTCCACCCTCTCTCTCCAACTACTACTACTCCTTAACAACCACCATATTATTCTCAACCAACTCCCCTCCCTCTCTCCCCCTCAGTATTCAGCACCCCACTGTTCAATTGCTCCTCTGCTGGTTGCTGTGCTGGGACATCTCGAAGTCAGGAAGAATGGTGGCCCCAGCCCTGATCATAACAAATCTAATCTCGCACAAATATTCATTTCATGGGTCACACTCCAATGCGAGGCAATCTGTGTCCCAAGAGACGAAGTCATTCGACATTACCGCCCTTCTATTCAAATTGAAAACAGAGGCAAAGGAACCCAACAGAGATATCAGGCTCCTGTATAGTTTGTCCTTGTAATGAGATTGCAGCACCAGGAACTATTAATTGCTATAATTATGTCCCCCATCCTCCTTATCATGACTCTCAAATTACTTTGCCTAAATAACTTGCGGAGAGACACTCACCTGTCCTATTGAGTTGTTGCTAATACATTCAACATTGTCACACCCTGATCTGTTTCACCTGTCTTTGTGATTGTCTCCATCCCCCTCCAGCTGTTGCCCATCTTCCCCATAACCCCCTGCGTATTTATACCTGTGTTTTCTGTCTGTCTGTGCCAGTTTGTCTTGTTTGTTCAAGTCTACCAGCGGTTTGTCTCAGCTCCTGCTTGTCCCCAGTCGCGCGTTCTAGAGCCCTCCTGGTTTTGACCCTGTCTGAGCCCGCCTGCCTGACCACTCTGCCTGCCCCTGAGCCTGCCTGCAGTCCTGTACCTTTGCCCAACCTCTGGATAACCAACCTCTGTCTGACTCGACCCTGAGCTTACCTGACCACTCTGCCTGCCCCTGAGCCTGCCTGCCGTCCTGTACCTTTGCCCAACCTCTGTATTACCGACCTCTGCCTGACCTGACCCTGAGCCTGCCTGCCTGACCACTCTGCCTGCCCCTGAGCCTGCCTGCTGTCCTGTACCTTTGCCCAACCTCTGTACTCCCGAGCTCTGCCTGACCTGAGCCTGCCTGCCTAACCACTCTGCTTGACCTGACCCTGAGCCTGCCTGCCTGACCACTCTGCCTGACCTGACCCTGAGCCTGCCTGCCTGACCACTCTGCCTGCCCCTGCCTGCCGTCCTGTATCTTTCCCCTCTTCTCTGGACTATTGACCCCTGCCTGCCTTGACCTGTCTATTTGCCTGCCCCTTGGGCATTATTAAACTATTGGTTATCCTACGTGGTCTGCATCTGGGTCTTACCTTCATATCTGATAAACATGTTGTGATAGGCTACATCAGTCCATGTTAACTACCTATTCAACAAAAGTTGGGCGCCAGGCACAGCAGTTTCTTGAAAGCAGAATGGTTAAGCTAAATTCCATCCAATTAAGTGATTTTCATTGTACTCATTGGGAGAAAATCCATGTCCAATCCTACTGAAAGGAATTGAAAGCAGGACCCCAACTCTGATAGTAAGGATGTGCAGGATTCAGCACACGTCTACATTAGATCCATCCACACTGTCCTGCAAGCTGCTATAGCACAGAGGAAGTCTGAGAGACAAGGTCTGAGTCCATCAAATACACAACACAGACTCTCATTTGATATATCTGTTTCCTTCCGGGCTAATGGCTCTCTGAGTTTATCATCCCCCTCTTATCTTATTTACTGCTGAGACGCAGACTGAGACTCACATGTGCTCTGGCTGCCTGGAGTGCCCTGGTTTTGGGGTAGAGGAGCTATGATCCACTGTAGTGATAAAGCATGTTACAGGGTAAATACCGCAGTCACAAGGAAAATATACCACATTACCAAGTATGAGTTTACTGTATGTAGTTTACAGTATGCTGCTGCATCAATCCAGAATCTCAATTCCCTTTCCCCACTAGCTAACACCAGGAGTGGGGAGCTATGTTTTGAATAATTTACAGACTGCTTCAAAGAGTCAGGGGCTTCTTGGAGTTGAGGGGGCTGTGTGGTGTCATATTCAACACACCCTCAGGCTATGAAAACTGTGGGCCAGGTACTGTCCTGTACTGTCCTGTACTGAACTGTACTGTCCTGTACATCAAGCTTCTATGTTATTTCCCTTTTATCCTCCTGTCATGTTCCCTCAAGCATTCATCCTGACTGGATCAACAAAGGGGAGATGGATGAAGTCAGATTTGCTTCAAACAGAAGGCAACATTGTGCTGAATATGCTAAGCCATTCTGTTTGTGGTTTCACAACATAAGAAGTGAGTGAACGCAGGTGATTACACGACTGATTTAACCGCCATGATGGATTCTCCCTAAGGTAATAACGCATCTGCCTATGACGTGAAAGTAAAAAGCCTTCAACAGCTTCAGTGTAATGATACCCAACCCATTCCATACTGGGGAAATCAGAGCGAGGGCCCTAAATGGTTGAGAAATTCAATAGAAGCGTTTTCATATATATTTCTGGTGCTGCATTTCAACCTGACATCTCCTCCACAATGGCTTACTAAATCTGATTGCTACAACCAGTAAGGTCTGGATTCTTTCGTTGCAAAACTGTTGACGCCGCTCTCTCTCCTTTCACAACTGACAGTTGACAGTGATTGTAGTATTAGCTCCTGTTTCTGTGGAGAACAGCGTACTTGAAAGACATTTGCAATTGCATTTAACCCCTCCTGACACCCTCCATCTTTCTTCCTCTCTCCCACTCTTTTCGCCCAAGCCAATAGCCCTTATGCACATTCCATGATCGAACGTTCTAAACACACTTTCTACCGGCGTGGCAATTTCCGGTCAGTCTAGTTGTTATCGACGATATAACATTACTACCACTATGTCGCAGTTTTTTACTAGGTGTCTTCAGGACTTGCCTCAAATTAATATTAATGATGTACATCGAATTGTTAAATCAGCCTCAGAGACTCCAGCTAGCAAGAATGAAAGGTGGTTCAAGATGTATATAGGAAGCTACATAGACAACTATGAAGGTGAGTACCAAGTCAGTGACAGCTATAACGTTAGCTAGCTACAATCATTAGCTAGCTAATTTAACTATTAACTGTAGCTAGCTAGTTACTTCGTAAAATTATGTAACGTTGACAGAATCTACTTGAGAATGTGTGTATTTTCGTTAGCTTGGTTAAGTTATGCTTGCTAGCTATATTTGCTAGCTAAAAATAATTGTTATTCATGTCTTCTACACAGTATCTAACAAAGATACATTGACAGGGGAGATCACCGTGAGGGCTGCCTGTCACAGGTCCATGAGGAAGAGTGAAAAGCCGCACAGCATGAGAGTAGGGAAAGGTTATAGATGGCTACTACGGACCTTGTTAAACATCTCTGTGGTACACTGTCATCATGGTCAAAATGTGTTGGAGACAGTGTCAACGTTTAATCTTAGCAATAGATAGATTTTAATCATGGGTCCCAATCCCAATTTAGAATTGCCCACTTAACAGGTTATTTGGTAAAGCTCTGTTGATGCAGTGTTTGGTAATTGTGTTACTGAGACACAATCTATTCCTGTATAGTTAAATGAAATTGTGAAGATTGCCGATGCCCCTTCTCCACCAAAACTTCCATTAGATGGCTACAGGCTTGTCTTCCCAGTGTGCTTACGTCCTTAGCCATGAGGAGCAGTTCCACGTCAAGGCAATAGAGACAACCTACCAGATGTCACACAAAGTCGAGGTTGCTACAAGGTAGCAGAGCAGCAGCCCGCAATGGCATCAGCTTAGGAAAATTAGAATAACATCCTCTCATTTCCGAGAGGTTTGCCATGTCCGGGGAGAGACCTCAGCTGACCGCCTAGCTGAGCGGATGTTCAAGGTATCTGGTATGCAGACCATGGAGATGAAGAGGGGGCTAGCCATGGAGCAAGTGGCTGTACAGGAGTACTGCACACTGAAGAATGTGGCTTCGTAGTGCACCCAGATGCCCCGTGGTTAGGATCATCTCCAGAAGGAATCATATTTGATCCCAGTGTGAGACCACACTTTGGACTCTTAGAGGTCAAGTGCCCAAATGTACCAAGTTATGTTGACTGCCCTTACCTGAAGATACAGAACGGAGAGCTGAAGTTGAAGAGATCTCATGCTTACTACTGGCAGGTGCAAGTTCAAATCCTTCTCACAGGTTGTAGCTGGTGTGACTTTGTCATCTGTGCACAGGAGGACATCCTAGTTGAAAGGATATATAAAGATCTACAGGTTTCAAAGACTATAAAAGAGAAGGTTGACCACTTTTATTTTTACCACTACTTGCAGAAGTGTCTCTCGCACCTGAATGGATCCCTGCATGGGTGCCAAGTTGAGTGGTTTCATGAAAAATAAGTATTGATGTTCTTGTGAAGAAATCTACAGTAGAATAGATTTGTTTAAAAAATGTATTTCAGCAAATGTTCAACAGTTCAGTTAATCAATTACACATCTCTTTGATAGTTGACCAACAGGCACGCCACTGCAAATAATTGGTTGATGCTGCCTGAGATGGTCAGGGGGATGACTGTGTCAAACAGCTTGTGCTCCTTTACTCTGCGGATCATTCTTTCAACATGCACTCTCAGCCTGGCAATGGTTTGGGTCTCCCTAACCTCATGCGCTGGCATCTGTGTGCGTCTTGAGTAACACTTGTTTCAGATGGATTGGTGCTTGTGACTCTTATAAACTTGGTCTCTGCTGCCCGCTCAATCAAGTGCCAGAAGGCCATCAGGTGGGTGTAGCTTGCAAATCTAAAGAAGGACCCAGAATATTTGAATACCAAAAAAGCTCATTACTATTATTGCCCATCTTCTCTAAGCCTTAAGTAGCACTAGACATGACCTAGCTGCTATTGTAGCCTGTTTTCTTGTTACTGCAATTCAAACTGTAATTCACAGCAGCTATCATCACAGCAGTGAATGTGTTTTACATGTTCCATTATTTAAACTGGAAAGTGGACTAAGAACCAAATCTTATTTGAAGCAATGACCTGGGTGTCACGATCTTTGGATGGAGCGGACCAAGATGCAGCGAGGGTTCCAGTATACATACTTTTATTGACGTATTACAACTGGCAAACCAATAAAGAGCGTAACTCAGGTGTGGCTCAACACAGGCTCACACAAATACAACATACAAATATAATTAATGACCCACAACCCCAGTGAAGAAAAGAACAAACATATATATGGTTCCCAATTAGAGGTAACAACAATCAGCTGCCTCTAATTGGGAACCATCAACCCAACATAGAAATACACCACCTAGAACTAAAAAACCCTCCTAACCACACAAATGAAATGCCAGCCTGCTATCCCAGGCCAGGACGAGACACTGGGAGCATTTTTGGGGGGTTAACTGAAAACGAATGTAAAGACAACATACATTCAATGTGCCTAAGATATGCTAGCCTAGATTTAAATAACAATGAATAACAATGAACATGTACTTAAAAGGTAAGATGGACTTTGGGATAATAATAATAATTAATAGTAAATAATAACCAATAGTAATTCTGGATAATAATAAATCATTACTGTACCTTGTGTAAAAACATATATCCTCGTCAGAACCAGCAAATCTCTGTAGACCAAAACCGTGTTGGGCGGTCAGTTACTCCAGCTTGGCTCGAAGCTCCTCAATTTCTATTACGTGCTCATGGTTTGCCATTAGGGCCATGTCCAGGGCTGCGGGTCCGGGGACTGCACAGTAATCATGTGTCTGGACCGGATCAGAGGCGGAACAGTCCATAGGCAGGGCACCTTGTTCTTCATCCTCCTCAGTCGGAGCAGGAGCTTTCAGTCTTCTTTCCCAAACACCAGGTCTCTTTTGAATGTGCCAGTTCCATGCGAAGACTGTAGGAACAACACCTCTTTTTAGGTATTGTCGCCCCCCAATTTTTCCTTCAACAAAGTCACTTTCGACGAAATGTGTACTACACACCTTTGTGTGTTTGGTGACAGTAAAGTTGTCATGACGTACTGCCACCAACCCCATTTTTCTGAGCTCTACATCGACCGGGAAACTATGGAAGCTCACAATACCATTACATTTGGAAGAAACTGAACACAGAGGCACTGAACAGTGTTCATTAGCACCTCCTTTATACGTAGTCTTTGAGGAACTATTTCAGTCAGAAATGCATCGACGATAGCTAGTAAGCTAATGATAAAAACAATAGCAGAACTCGCTCCGGAAGTCATCAACCCGGTAGGAAGTAAATTAGAACGTTGGAGGCGGTATAATGCATAGAGCCTATTACATAGGAAGGGAATGATAAGCTATGTTGAATGATAAGCCATGTTATCCCCTGCCTCAGTTTCATTAGCTTCTGTAGGTTGTGTATAAAATGCTGGTGTTGGCACATGCAGCCATTGATTTTGATTTGGGGCCCTCTGTCTCCCACCTGAGTAAATCTGGGGGGAGAGACTACAGCAATTAGGGCCAGCAGCATACTGGACCATTTGATAGAGGCTCAACGTCCATCTCCAGCTCTCTAGATGCATCCCCAGAAACTGTTTTGATAAGGGCCCTAAATGAGTGTTTGTACATGAAAAGGCTTGACTCGGCATGCTCTGCAGTGGCACACACCCAAAATAAAAGAGACCTTCAGCAGTTTGTCTCTGATTTCCCTAAATCATTACCCAGCCTCTAAACCACAGTGGAAGGGGAACCTTTATGGATGTGTGACATTAAAGGTGTAAAAGAGAGGATGTGAGGATATGCCAATCCCTTGATGTAGCGTCATAAAAAAAAATGATGTCAGCGCACTCAAAAAAAGTGATGATCTGGCAAACAAAACGTGCATGGCCAAGTTCACCCCAAATTAATTACTGTAATTGTCACAGGAAACTCAACAGTATTGTTGAGGGAACTGACACTGAACTGACAGAGGGTCACCTATTTGTCCACTTGATCCTCCTCCTTTCAACTCTGTGGATGAGCAGGAAACGCTCAGTGCTTATCATTGCTGATCCACAGATGGAAGTGGGCATGTTTGAAAACCTTGCAGCCCTATGGGTCACTACTGGGGAAATATGGAGGAACATAGAGGAACAGTAGTAGGCCCTGTTTCAGTTTCTGGGCTGAAACAGAAGGCCTTCCCTTCTGCTCAATGGCATTTGCATTAGCCAAATGGCATCCATTGAGAGTGGGGAGCAATTATCATGAAAAGAACATACTGCCCAAAAACGAATTGTCTGCTATCGTCTGATACTGCATGGATTTCTCATTGAAAGTTAATTCTAAATAAAAAGAAAAACACATTTCCATATTTTCAATAAAACACATAAAAAACAGGCCAACCTTAAAACTTTCCTCACCCAATTACACATACATTGAAATTCAATTGATCAAGCGCCCTTCGTCTTTGAATGCACTTCATTTACAAATCATAGCATATTCAGCTAGATTTAAGCATTGTTCTCCAAAAGAACTAAAATGCAATTTGAACCCGATCTAACATCTCTGGAGAGACATGAAAATAGCTGTGCAGCAAAGCTCCCCATCCAACCTGACATAGCTTGAGAGGATCTGCAGAGAAGAATGGGAGAAACTCCCCAAATACAGGTGTGCAAAACTTGAAGCATCATACCCAACAAGACTTCATGCTGTAATCGCTGCCAAAGGTGCTTCAAAAAGTAATGGGTCTGAATACTTATGTAAATGTGATATTTCAGTTAAATTTTAAAAAATAAATTGAAAACCTGTTTTTGCTTTGTCATTATGGGGTATTGTGTGTAGATTGATGTAATGTAACAATGTTGGAAAAAGTCAAGGGGTCTGAATAATTTCCGAAGGGTTGTCTGATGGTTGTCCTCACATACACTTTATTTGAAATGCATACTATCTTCACCCCTAGCTTAAGTTTATATGATGCAAAAATTGCTTTATTCTTAGTAGAAAAGTAGCTAGAAATACAGGCATACAGTGATGTGGTGATCTATGTATTGCTTGTGAAACAGTGCCAGACTTGTGTCAGGCTCACAGTGCCTTCAAAAAGTATTCACACCCTTGACTTTTTCCACATTTTGTTGTGTTACATCCTGAACTTAAAACTGGTCTACACACACAATACCCCATAATGTCAAAGTGGAATTGTTATTAGAAAGTTTTAGAAATTAATAAAAAATGAAAGCTGAAATGTCAATTGGTATTCAACTCCTTTGTTATGGCAAGTCTAAATAAGTTCAGGAGTAAACATTTGCTTTACAAGTCACATAAAAAGTTGCATTGGGTGGTCGGTGGCAGCTTAAAGGGGTGAAACGGGCTTGTGGTAATGGCTGGAGCAGAATAGTGGAATGGTATCAAATGTGTTTCCATGTGTTTGATCCCATTCCATTGACTCCATTCCAGCCATTATTACGAGCTGTCCTCCCCTCAGCATCCTCCACTGGTGTGCAATAATAGTGTTTAAAAATGTTTGAATGACTACCTCATCTCGTACAGAGAATTTCAACCACAAAGACCGGGGAGGTTTTCCAATGCCTCTCAAAGAAGGACACCTATTGGTAGATGGGTAAAAGAAAACAGACACTGAATATATTTTTCAGCATGAAGGTATTAATAACACTTTGGATGGTGTATCAGTACACACAGTCACTACAAAGATAAAGGTGTCCTTCCTAATTCAGTTGCGGAGAGGAAGGAAACTGCTCAGGGATTTCACCATGAGGCCAATGTTGACTTTAAAACAGTTACAGAGTTTAATGGCTGTGATAAGAAAAAACTGAGGATGGATTAACAACATTGTAGTTACTCCACAATACTAACCTAATTGACAGAGTGAAAAGAATAAAGCCTGTACAGAATACAAATATTCCAAAACAAGGCACTGGTAATATTGCAAAAAATGTGGGAAAGCAATTAACTTTTTGTCCTGAATACAAAGTGTTAGGTTTGGGGCCAATCCAATACAACACATTACTGAGTACCCCTCTCCATATTTTCAAGCATAGCGGTGGCTGCATCATATTATGGGTATGCTTGTAATCATTAAAGACTGGGGAGTTTTTCAGGATAAAAATAAACGGAATGGAGCTAAGCACAGGCAAAATCATAGAGAAAAACTTGGTTCAGTCTGCTTTCTACCAGATATTGGAAGATGAATTCACCTTTCAGCAGGACAATAACCTAAAACACATGGCCAAATCTACACTGGAGTTACTTACCATAGCGACATTGAATGTGGCTGAGTTACAGTTTTGACTTAAATCTGCTTGAAAATCTATGGCAAGACCTGAAAATGGTTGTCTAGCAATTATCAACAACCAATTTGACAGAGCTTAAAGTATTTTGAAAAGAATAATCAGCAAATGTTGCTTAATCCAGGTGTGGAAAGCTCTTAGAGACTTATCCAGACAGACATAGCTGTAATCACTGCCAAAGGTGCTTCTAACATCTATTGACTAAGGGAGTTGTATGCTTATCTAATCAAGACATTTCAGTTTTCCATTACTTTAGGCTATCTTGTGTATATTGTTGATAAGAAATGACAATTAAATCCATTTTAATCACACTTTGTAATACAACAAAATTTGGAAAAAGTCAAGGGGTGTGAATACTTTTTGAATTCACTGTATATATTGTTCAGCATATCCTGCACAATCCCATTACCCAAGTGGCAGTGCAATTCCTGCCTGAAATACTACCTTATCTACAAGGTGCATATTTTGCTATTAATAAAACAGTTTTAGCTCCAGAAATACAGTCATCATTCAGCAGTCAACCTTCTGCAGAGAGATAGCTAACATTGGCTTACTGACGGCAGAGATTTGTATAAACAATAGGCCTAAAGGACATGATAACTGTAGTCTATTTCAACATAGGCTGTAGCTTGTGCAGATGATTGTTATTGGCACACCTGCCCTTATGCGTGTGCACACGCATACACACCTCTACAAGTGAGTGACACGATAAGCCTTTCAGCCACTGATGCTCATTGCCAAAACCACCTTCACCACACCTTCAAAATTCAGCCAAACCTAGAGCGTGCTGCATTCTCAAAGATTTTACAGAGCCAATTATTCCTTGGTAATCGGACACAAACCTTTGGAAAGGACAAACGTTTCTGCTAGAAGGCTTTTTATGAACAACTTGACACATTTCAGAGCATACAAATTGGAGTGTGGAAGGAGAATGAGAAAAATTTGATAGTGAGCAATCAAATCAAAATAAAATAAGATGTTATTAGTCACATATTATTTTCGCAATGGCAATTATTGAACTATTGTGAAATAATACTTTTTCCGTATTCTGACCTTTTTTAACACAATCAAATTATTATTTTTCCAATAGCATATGTGAAATGTATTTATTAGACAGAATGTTTGAGGAAAAATTACTGCTCATTGGCTCAAAGGGGGTCCATCTAGGCCCGGGTTTTCTAGTGTTAAGCTTCTCATTAAGTCATTACCTAATGTTTTCATAGGAATTTTCCAGTGATGTGCAAGGGCTGTTTCCAAGAGACCAATCCATTTCCCAAGAACGTGGTTACCATGTTCTCATAATATTCTATATTAGGGTCTTTCCATAAATAACGTGGCCACTGTGTGACATTGGGATCAACATTTCTAAATGGTTTGAAACAAAGAATATATATTTTTTAATGCAGTCCACATGTGTACTTAGAGGAATAGATGCAAATTTACCCATAACTCCACCTATACAACAACATAAGTCTAGGACTATTCATCCTTTAAACACAGTTCAATTGACCTCAAGCATCCAAGAAATGTACAAAAAATGTATAACAAATAAATATGCCATTACCAATCTAAGAATATATAATGTTTTGTTTGGCCTTGCCAATGCATTGATATTCAAAGTATTTCTACATTCTAAAACAGGGGTGTGCAACTTTAACATGGGTGGGGGCAACAAAAGATCTCATCATAAGAAAACGGTTGATGCACAACCAAACTACTATTCTACCTCGCAACAGTAAATTGAGACCCAGACTGAGTTCCCTTCCCCCAAAATGTTTTATAAATGTTTTTGTGGAGATGTATCCGATGGCATTTGGCCCGTTGGCTGCCAGTTATCCATTCCTGTTCTAAAATATGTGAAAATAAGGTTGGAAATGCCTGACTAAATAAATTGGATGCATACATGGCGATTTTTCTGTAGCATATATGGCTGATGCAGACACACATAATAAAGTCATGAATAGCGGTTATATTAATCTAACCACTGGAATCTCACCATCGCTGTTCCCTTTGTAATGGAAGGACTTGTATGGAAAACCAAGTTAAAGCCAGCATT